>CM028359.1:82791344-83349931 GCA_016618105.1 Dendrobium huoshanense | reverse complement strand
GGAACTCGGATCATCTAGGAGGAATTCAACACGCATCTACTCCGATGCAATGGAAAGCCTGCTTAAATATTACACCTTTTTAATTTTAATTAAAACTCATAAAATATTAAAATTAATAATAATTAAAATAAATTATTAAAACTAATAATTAATTAAAAAATAAAATGTTAATATTCTAGAATAATTTATTTTTCATAAAACATTATATGTAATAATTTTATATTTGGTAAATTTAATTATATTTTTATTAAATTAATTAATTAATTAATTTAACTTAATAATAATTATTAAAATTAATTATTTTATTTTATTTAACAATAAATTTTTTTATAAATCCGCCGGAAACCCTTCAAAAATCCTCTGAAAATATGTTGATAAATTTTCGCAGGAAACTCGTCTAAAATTTTGCCGGAATTTTTAATGAAAATTTTCCAAAAGAAAATCCATCAGAAATTATGCTGAAAATTCGTCGAAAATTTTGCTGGAAATCCAGTTGAAAAACTTCCATCAAATTTCGCGATAATGCGTGTTTTTTCTTGTGTTGTCATGATAAATTAATTTGCTTTGAAATTAAAGGAGAGTGGTACAACGTGTCCCCATGATAATACTAAACACGATAATGGGCATTTAAATGGAGATAACCTCGAGAGCTATGATCTATTTGAACACTTTTGTTTTCTAAAGAAATAGTTCATATATAACAAAAACATATCAATATATAAATCTATAATAATAAGATATATTCTCGAATATGTTGTAGGTTATAGAGGGATTGAGATTGATTCCAACAAAATTAAGGTAATTATAAAAATGTCACATCCAAAAAGTCTCTATAAACTTCATTTCTTACAAGGGAAACTTGTGTTTATATGACAGTTTATTTCAAATTTATCAAGCATATATGTTAATCATTTGGAAGACTGATGAAGAAAGATGTTAATTTCAAATGAGATGATGAATGCCATAAATCTTTTGATAGTATAAAAAAATATTTATTAAGCCTGCCAAATCTTGTAGCATTGATTCCATAGAAGCCTCTCATCCTGTATTCATCTGCGTTGGAAGAGTCCCTTTGACCATTATTGACACAACATAATGAAGAGGGTAAAGATAATGCTCTTAATTATATTAGTCGAAGGCTAATCAGAGCGCGCTATTCTCCAATTGAGAAACATTGTTTAGCTTTGATTTTTGATGTTCATAAGCTTTGCCATTATATACTTTCTCATAAATCATTTTAAAATCAAAGGTTTAATTGTTAAAGTTCTTGATAATAAGATCAATGTTGATTGTTGTCCTGCCAGGCGG
This sequence comes from Dendrobium huoshanense, assembly GCA_016618105.1. Taxonomy (NCBI): domain Eukaryota; kingdom Viridiplantae; phylum Streptophyta; class Magnoliopsida; order Asparagales; family Orchidaceae; genus Dendrobium; species Dendrobium huoshanense. The sequence goes on along the minus strand of CM028359.1, from coordinate 83,348,623 downwards.
GCAATTATTTTACTGAAGTTTGATATTACATACCTCAAAAAGCTGTGAAAGGATAAATTCAAATAGATTTTCTCGTTGCACAGCCTATATCTATAGATTCATCAATTAATGATAATCTACCTGATGATCAAATTTTAGTTGTCTTAGAAAAAAAATTATAAATTTGAAAAATATATTTTGATGGAGCATCATCAATTAAGCAAACTCAACACTTGAATCTTCCCAAAGCCCGAGCCGGTATGTGTCTTATCTTCGCGGCACCTAACAAAGGGATAATGAAATATTCATTTGGTTTAATTGAACCTCGAACCAATAATGAAGTATAATATGAAGCCTTATTAGTGGATCTCAAAATTGCTATTTCAATGGAAATTCAAAACCTCAGAATTTTTGGTGATTTACAATAACAACAACATCAAGCCTTTATAAAATCGTCAAGCTTGGAATGACTTATTATCATAGGCAAGTTTTTGAGCTGATGAAACAAATTAAAAATATTACACTAATTTAAATCTATCGAGCTCATAATAGTAAAGCACAGTCCTAGCTAAATTGACCAAAGAAATGACAAGCATGAATAATGAGCCTGTAGTGATGCTCATAGGGTACTAGAGCCTGCAATTCTGCGATCCCCACAGATAGAGGGGTCATCGAATCCAAACCAGCGGGATGCAACTTCATTTGATTCTTAATCTTCCCAACAACTTATTCACTGAGAACTGGCAAGATAAACCTCAAATGGTTATAAGAAGGTTTAAGTCTAGCAGAGCCTCAGAATCCTAGCTAGAATCCCTAAAAGTTGAAGAGCAAGATGATTGGAGGCAGCCTTTCATCGATTATTTCAAAGATGACAAACTCCCAACAGACAAATAATTATCTGTCCAAATCAGAAAAAGGATGTTATAATATGCATTTGTTAACAACACTTTATATTAAAGATCCTTTGATTAAATGTGACTATAATATTTAGGAACTGATGAAGCGGATAAAGTTATATCTGAAGTTCACAAAGGACTCTGTGGTGCACATCAATCGGGTACTAAAATGACCATCAAAATTAAAAGAATGAGTTATTATTGACCATCAATGGTAAGAGGTTGCATCAACAATGCTAATAAACATCAAATTTATGGTAATATCATGCATCAACCGCCAAATTTGTTGCATCCTACTGTAGCGTCTTGGTCATTCGAATATTGGGATACTGATATAATTGAGCCGATTGATCCACCATCATCAGCCGGGAACTGTTTTTTACTATAGCAACAACATACTATTTTTTCAAATGAGCTAAGGTGTCTCATTTTAAAGAAGTCACTACAAATCATATGACCATCTTCTTTGGCTATAATATTATTTATTGATTTGGTATATCATGTCGTATAATTTTTTATAATGGTACAACTTTTAAAAATATCAAAAGTTATATATTCATTGATTGACATAAAATTTATTGATGGTATTCATCAATTTAAAATCCAAGGGCAAATGGATTGGTAGAAGATTTCAACAAGATGATGGTAAAATCACTCAAGAAAATTCTTAATAAAAATAAAACAATTGACATACCAAGATAATTGAAGTATTATGAGCATATCAAACTATTTACAAAGCGCCAACCAAAACTACTTATGCGTTGGTGTTTAGAGCTGAAACAGTATTGCCATTTGAAATTGAGTTGTCACCACTATGATTAGCTTTTCAGTCGATCTCACAGAAGAATAAAATTCTCGTTTACGAATGGAAGAGTTATATGCACTAGATGAAGTCAAACTCGCAGCTCAACAAAATTTAGAAATTTATCTTGTAAAAATTTTTGTTTGTTTGTTTTTTATGATAGTTAAGGTATTTAATTTTTGTATTATATTTTAGGAATCCAAATTTAGTGTTAATTAAGATATTATTATGTAATTTTGAACAATGAAAGATTTTTATAAGTGAACTAAGAAGAGTAATTTGATGTCTATATCAAACACGAGATTTGGAAGGATATTGAAGAATGATGGAAAATAAAGTGGATAATTGTAATGTAATTGTTTGATTAAAATTTTAATTTCTTTTTATGTCATTACAATTCCCTCCTCTTGTAAGTATAACAATTATTATATATTATATGAATTAATGGAGAGAATAACGAAAATGTGGATTATCATTATATGTAATTATTGTAGCACATGATATAGTAAATGTCACATATGCAACAAACTTGAAAAAAAGGACTAAATTACTGAGATTTATAGTGTAATGCATATGTATCTATATGAATAAAATGTTTGTACAATTACTATAATATGTGAAGAAAAACGAAATACTGAATGATGATTCATATGAAAATGGAAGAATTAAAATATAAAAAAAGGTTAATGCAGGCAAATTATAGGAGTTCACCCCCGTCTGGTATTAGTTGGGGAAGCAACATACTCATGCACGGTAAATGAAAACGGAATTATAAATATGCACGTTAAATGGAAAAAGGAAATATAAATGGTTGTACCCTTATTGATACATTTAGATGGTACTCCTGTACTAATAAAAATGATAATATAAATAGAATAAATGTAAATAAAAATGGACAAATGAAACAAATAAGAAGTTATGTGAATCATATCTTATAAATTTATATATATGAAAGGAGATGCATATGTTAACCATGTAATAAAGACAAAAAAAAATGTTTTATTTTATGTACTTAATTATTATATATAAAATATAATACAAATGAGATTATATATATATATATATATATATATATATATATATATATATATATATATATATATATATATATATATATATATATATATATATATGCAAAAAAGAAAGCCAATAAAACTATTATGTTACATATATGATTACCATTAAGTTTATTGTGTAAACTCAAATTAAACTAATTTTTTATGTAAGTCTCCTGATAAGTGAAAATAATAAAAAGAGGGGAGTATATTTACAGAAGACAGCACACAAATGAAAGTAGGCAATTTCTGATTTATGTAAATAATTAAAATGTGAAGATTGCATTAGTAATTTGATGAAAATAGATGTTAGTGGCACTTCAGTTTTAATTGGACGTAAATAATAAACTGTAATTGAACTCTAAAAGAAATATTGTAACCGTCCGACTGTTCATTTTCGCATCGTTAATTCGAGTCTTCGGGTCAGATCATGGCTATCCTTTTATCATTAAGATGGTGTACAAGAGAGGAGCCTACAAACTTATTGATCTCAACGGTCAAAGACCTATGCCACCAGTCAATGATTAGTATTTGAAGAAATGTCATACATATAGTCTGTTTAGGAAAATATTGTATTAAAATCTCATATAAGAGTTAAAAAAATAAAATAGTTCTTTGTAGGCACATATCATATGTAATTTGTTTTCTTGAGATTTTCTTATAGTACAAGAAATCATTTCAAGTACGTCATGAAAATTCCTTGTAAGATAGGAGATATTTTAAATATTTATTTTGGGTCGATATTATGATACATGCTGATATTTTCAAATAAATATTTAAAATTATGAAATGTAAACCTCCTCTAAAAATTTATCTAACCCACCCTTGCAAGATAGGGACATTTTAAATATTTATCTAGGTTGCCATCGTGCTTCGTGCTGAAATTCCAAAATAAATATTTAAATCACTCATAATGTTATAAATATTAGCATAAAAATAAAGGGTAGAAACCGATGCCTTAAAGCTGAAGATTCATTTTCAAATTTGTCAAGATTCTGAAGTTTAAATAAGGAGGTTTTTTAGCATGACAACTTCAACAAATCATGTTTAAAAAGTACGAGCTACTATAATATAATGATAGGAAACACTTGAAGGTTTCAAGAATTTCCTATTAATATTTGGGAACAGTAAAAATTCTCTGCTAGAATCCACACAAAACTAGAAAAACAGTAGATGATTTGTATTATTTGATTAAATAGAAACGAAAAATACCAAGATATAATTGATCCTCTATTCGAGAGGAGGATCGATCTCTCCCAAATTTTTAGACGCCGCTAGAGCCCAAAACCTAAGGAATCTCAAATTTTAGCCAAATTCAAGATGGCCTAACCCTATCAAAGCAATATGCTTAATTCATAAAATTCAAAAGGAAATCTCTAAGCTGCCCCAACTTTGAAATTTCCCTCCTAATTTTCTAAAAAATCCTTCCTAAACAGCTCTCTCATGCCAAGGCGATCGGATCGTGCATACAGGAGGCAGAACTTCTGCCCATTTCGTTCGTAAGCCGGTCCTGTATATACTGGCTAGACCGGTTTAACAATACTCCCCTCTCAAAGACCCACCTTGCCCATGCCCACATGGTAAAAATACGATACCCTCCTCCATTCCCTCGTTATTGTAAATGGTAAGAACCTGAAGAGTTCAGTCCCTACACCTATGCCCTGGAGTATACTTCTCGTCACATCTGAAACATAGCCCCTTTGCTCTCTTCTCTTGTAATTATGTTTTTGTGAGCTTATTGAAATTAGCCTTAGTTTTTCCTCTTGCAGTCTTTTCCTTCGATGTCCCCCGAAGAGTATCCGCATTTGGCTCCTTGGATGCTAATAAGGTGGTGGTTATCCTGTACGAGTTTATTGAGCTGTTGCCTCCCATTACTCTCTCCAGGTGCCTCTGATCCTCCACCAACTGAGCTAGCACCATAGCCTCTCCCAAGTCACGAGGCCCCATCACTCTAATCGCTACCCGGATCTCTAGTGTTAGTCCCTTAATGAAGTTCCCTTCTAGCACTGTTTCAGAAAGGCGGTCCAATCGGCTAGCAAGGTATTCGAACCTCTCCCGATACTCTATCACTAAATCATCATGTGTCAAGGCGAAGAATTGCTAGTAAAAGTCTCCTCCTATGCCGGTTCGCAAACATTCTACCAAAAAATCCTTGAACTCCTTCCAACTTTGTATGGTTTATCGCATGTCCCTCCATTGGTTCCAAGCCAAAGCCTTCCACTACAGGAAAATCTGTCATTACCGTCGAACTTTCCGACGGATAGACTTACATCGAAAAAACTGGTAGATTAACCATCAAAATATATGCCAGTAATTTAACGACAAAAATTATCGGCGCATATTCCGCCAGGTTTTTGCTAGTATTTAAAAGTTTTTCGGTGCAATTTTCACCTGTAATAATCAACAGAATTACCAGCAAATATTTTGTCGGGTTACTTAAACTTGATGAATAGTTACTGGTGTATTCTCTTCTAAACATAGGCTCGCTGCCATCAGTCTCTCCTCATTCGTCAACCCATTGACGGTGAAATATGTTTCAACCTTATAGATCTACCAGTGCGCTCCACAAAGAACCCGTGGCTTGACCAGTCCGACTCCATGTGGTTAACGATTATGACTGTTGCCCTCTAATTTAGTAGCTTGGTCGAACGACTCCACTGTATTATGGTCATTGTATGTTCCCCAATAACTATATATCATTGTGTAATGAATGATAGGGTATAATTGATAGTGCACAAAACCTTTTGTGAGCTAAGGTTGATTTGAATTCATCCCTTAGGCAAACATTCATCTCAAGTCTACAAGTTCCTCTTGTACGAAAGCAACCCATGGCTATCGATAATGATCCTTCGGTTAGGTTGACTCAACTATCTCCTCTGACTAAGCAGACTAGGAACCATAATGACCCGGGACGATGAACCCATGGAATCTTGATTGGTTCATCATCATTACCCCCACAATCCGCTTTAAGTGACAGATGATAAAATTTTCAATTTTAGATATCTAGATCTGCTGCTACTATATGGTGTATACTACGTATTTGTTCAATGACTAGCCTTAATCAAAATTCTCTCTCGTTATCGGAATGGGTAATTGACTATAGGGGCTTGCACCTATGGGAAATAATAACTCAAATCTTAAAGTCCTTGCTAAGAGGGCGAAATATCTGGGTAGTATTTTATCTCTATCTAATTTCCCTTGGAATTTCATATGTTAAAAATCTCTTAAAATATAACGTGGGGACCGAAAAGCTTGAATTTTTGGAGCTCACATATGGTTGTAGAGGATTTGTAGGTGAAGTGATTTTTTTTTGAAGTGTTGTGAGAATTATAAATATTTATTTTTTAAAAAAATTGCATATGTTTTTTACCGCCCTCGCACCCTAGTAGTTCTAGTTCTCAAAAGTAATTCCCACCACAGAATTTTCTTAAAAGCAATAGCTAAAGGAATTTATGGTAGTAGTTTGAAAAATAAAATAATGATAAAGGAATTTATGGTAGTAGTTTGAAAAATAAAATAATGAGAAAGCTATCATAAACAAATCCTTAGTCAAACATAAATAAAACCATAATGATTTTATATTAGTTATTATAACCACATAATTAAGCCCACAATAATGACCTTAATCACATAATATACATCCAAAATTTAAATTAAGAAAAATCAAGGTCAATGTTTATAAAGAATCAAATTATTTAGCCTAAGTATCGAAAATTGTTAGGATCGTCTATTTGGAATAACATTTTTACTACTTTGCTTTTTGAACTTGTTCTTCGGTTGGCTACTAATTTTTTTCTGTTTTATAGAAAATTTGTGTGATTTGAAGTAACCTTTTTACTGCTTTTCATTGGTTTCCTTACAAGCACACTAGAATTGTATGATTTGAAGTATTTAAAAATTGCTTTCCTTACAAGCACACTAGAATTGTTTTTAATAAAATGCTGCAGCTGGCTCAATTGAATCAAAGAGGCCCAGTAAAAAACAAATGTAGACCATAGCTCTGATTGATTTACGTAGTTCTTTTTCTGTTTGAGTTATTTTCATTATTTTGAACTTGTGCAGGCAATTGGGATTGTCACGAAAGAAGAGGAAAATAACAAAGCAGGCAAGATGGGTATTTAGCTGTTATTTTTGATAGAAGTGATTATAAAATGTTGTGAGAAAAGCAACTTATTTGAAAGTTAATGTAAGTATCATAAATACTTTTTATAAAAAAATTAGAGAACTCTTTTCTTGCAGTTATCAGACCCTAATAGTTCTTAAAGTGTAGAAAAAGCTGCCCCAAATAGACCCACCATCTCCCAGGTATGCCAGACCTGCAGTCTTTTTGAAATGAAGATATCTTAAATATGGTGAGTCACACTTGGTCACATCTCCGAAAGGAAACTTCACTTGATCTCTTGGAATAAGACTGCTATGCCTATGCAGTTGGGGGGCCTTGGCATTCCCTCTATTGATGCTCTTTATCATGCAAATTTTTGGTCTTTTTTATGGAGGTTTTATACTTCAGATAATCTGGCCATCTCCCACTGGTTTAAGTCCAAATATTTTTCTCCTTGGAAGCAGCCTTCTGCCAACGCCTCTAAATTCTGAAAATTTCTCTACTGCACGGTTCTATTTCTCTGGTCATTTCTCTTAACAGCACCTTTTCTATGAGGTGGGATCCTTGGTGTAACGGAAAATCACTTTATAAACTTTTTCGTTCTGTTAGCCTCGGTTTGCCTTATGTTAATTGCTATCTCAATTGCAACCAGCTATTCCCTCTACACTTCCCGATCAGTTGCGATATGCTGTTCAGGGTATTTCCAGTTGTGAGTGACCAGCATTGTCTTGGGACGGCTTACAAAATCCTTCTTTCTCTACCTTATATGCTCAGTTCTTTAATAATTTGGAGGTGATCAGTTGTTACAAGTTTATTTGGCATAAGCATCACTATCTCAGGTTTTCTTCTTATGCCTGGATAGCTGCTCTTGGGTGATTGAAAAGTGCGGATTTACTTCGAATGAGATCTATTGATATTAATCCGTTGTCCTTTTTGTCAATGTGGCTTTGAAAGTCATTCTCATCTCTTCTTTGAATGCGATTTTTCTTTCTCTGTTATCTCCGAACTGTTGCCTGTGCTGGACTGCTTCCTCCTCATGCCGACTCTAATGCAGATTGATTTCATTGATGAAGTGCAAGGTTTTTCCAGTTGGGAAAAAGAGTTTTGCTTCCTTATTTTATGTGGCTCGGTATACCATCTTTGGAATGAAAGGAACACACGTCGTTTTGACAATACCTGGAATAGCCCTTCCAAGATTTGTTATTTCATTAGGCATGCTATCCTCCTCAAGGTGAGGAGGTGGAAACAGTTTGATGAGCTCAAAGCCCGTTTTGCCGTGCTAAATTGATGATTTTTTGGCAGTTTTGGTTTCTCTATTCTGAAGATTTTGATGGGCAATGATGTTCGTATTGCACCTTTCTCCCCTCGAAGGGCACTGGATTGCGGCTGACCGATTCTATGATCTCTGTGTGATTTTCCTCTGCAACCAGGGGGTCTTCGTGCTTCTCTGCAATACCCTGAGCCCGGTTTTTGTGCCCCTCATAAGCGGTTTTTGCTTGCTTTGGGTGACTAGTTTTGCTCTGCTTTTATTTTGGTTCATCCTGTTTGTTCTTTCTTTATAGGTTTTCTTTATTTTCTCACATGTAAGTAATTTTCTTTAATGCTATCAGGGCTTTTGCCCTCAAATTTTCCAAAAAAAAAAAAAAAAAAACCACTTTGAATAGAGTGATGAACTGCTCCATCAACACAAACAAATAGTGCCAAGCAGCAACCACCTTTTGATTGTCCTGTAATCGGCCTGCTTCAAGAAGATAGAAAGCTCGGGTAGCGTGACTTTAAAGGAAACCTGATGCCTTTGGACTTATGAACACTTGGAAGTTGGAATATTATTTTCTATCTTATTCATAGCAAAGCTTATCAACTTTTATCTTTAAAGTTTTCAGCTCGACTGAATAGATTAGTTCTCAGCAGGTGTGCATGGGCACATTGCTTAAATCACCTTTATTGTCGCTTGGTTGTTCGAGACTTGAATGTCAAGACCCAAAAATTTGAGTTCCAGATTTGAAAATACTCACTTAGGTTTTGTTTAGGATAGCTTTTAATCACTATTTTTTATCATTTAAAAAAAATTGCTCTAGAAGGCAAAATTTTTTTTTTTTTTTGAAATGGAGGTATATATCTGCTGCCACTCTCAAAGGAGGGGAAATTATTGGGTTCGGACACTGGATGCTGTCCAAAGCCAATAAAAATATGCCACATCACCCTCTACTCGGTACTGAGCAGTACCAAGCAGTACCGAGCATATTCCAGCTCAATATGCTCGGTACTGTGATGTATCGAACTCAGTACTTCACAGTATCGAGCTTAGTACCGTTCGGTCCTGTGAAGTATCGAAAGGCCAGCTGTGTCCGGTGTCTGAACTCAATAATTTCTCCGAAGGATGTGCATGGAGGCATAATTAAACCCTCTGTAGGCCTAATAACAACCAATCCCACAGGCACGGAGTCACATTTATTTTCTTCCAACTTAAAAAGTTTCACCGAAAGCAATGCTTTATGTAGTAAGGTATGAGAAACAATGATAGGGCGAAAACTATTGAAGTAGGTTTATGTAATGTGCTGATTATGAAGTGATGAAAATAGTGTATATTGGTAATTTTTATTGATAAATTAAATAACAAATTTTTATGAAAAATGTTTTTAAATGAATTTCAAGTATTTTAAAGGGATTTAATATCCTATTAAATTATTATCCTTTTAATAATTTTTTTTTCAAATTTAATCAAAAGAATTTAGTTTTTCATGAATCTTTCAAAATGTCTTGTTAATAACTTTAAATATTGTCACAATCACCAACATTGCTCAAAGGTTTATCATCAATTACGTAAGCTTTTTTATGTTTCTTCGCAATATGGTTCTTTAAGATTTAGAATCTGTTTGGAATGGTTTTCTTGTGGATTTCTTCTTTGGATGACGAATATTTCGCTACTGTTATCTTGTTATTTTCTCATTCTTTGATTTTCACTTGTTAGTAGTGCTTTTATTGGAATACTTATAAAAACCTTTGACCCTATTCTTAAGATTCATACCCTAAATTTTAATGCTAAATCATTTTCAAAATCTCCTTCATATCTCCTCTTCAAGAATAATATCTTTAACATCATTGGATTTTGATTTGGAGTTGCCAATGGAACTCCTTGCATCAATCCTCGTGAGTTTCTAATCTCTTGATAATGAAGTCAAAAGAATTACGACATATATCTAGTGGTGTAAACAAGTCGAATCGAGTCGAGTAGTAGCATTATCGAGCTGAACTTGTTTAGCTTATGCTGAACTCAAACTCGTGCTCGAGCTCATTTAATGATCTCGAACTCGTTTAATGAGCTCGAACTCGACTCACTGTATAAAAATCAAGCTCGATCTCGTCCGTTTAAAAAGTTTGAACTTGACTTGTTTATGAAGTATGAATTTTTGTTATCATTAAAAAAACTTAAGAAAAGAGTAATTAATATATATATATATATATATATATATATATATATATATATATATATATATATATATATATATATATTAAAATCGAGTAGCTCGATGAGCTAACGAGTCAATTCGAACTGAGCTCGAATGCAAGCTCGTTTAGTAAACGAGCTCAATTATAGGCTCGAGTTCAAACTCGAAACACGATAAGCTCTTTAGTAAGCCAAGTTCGAGCTGGCTTGATGAACTTACAACCTTACATATACATCATTCTCTAATCTAACCTCTATCACATCCAATTTATTCACTATTTTGTTGAACTTAGGTGTTCCACCATCAAGCCACCTTTAAGAGATTCTAGATTAAGTAATTTTTTCATCAAATGTACCTTATATGTTGAGAGCTCCTTATACATATCTTGTAGAACCTGCATCAAATCTACAGTGTTCTTCAATGTTGCCACTATGTAAGCCATGTTCTTTGACAATGTCAAATGCTTTTGAGTTTTATGATTAACTATGAAGAATTATAACTCTAATTCTTTAGAAATATCAGAGATGTCACCGCTCATCTTTTCATCATAGGAAAATTCAAACAATAATAAACAATAATAAAAATATCAAAATACCCTGAAAATAAAACAATCTCAATTAATGGATATCTTCAAAAGATTCTACCTTTCAATCACCATAAAGAGGATCCTTACTCCCTTCTAACCTTGTAATCACTTTACCACAAAATTCTATTGACAATTAAGTCTACATTTTTTTTTTGTAGTACAAAAAGTAGACTGCATAATTCAACAATTGATAACAAGTGAGTTATTTTAGTCCTATGTGGTGATGAATATTTTGAGCACGCGTGTTGTGTCAGATGAAGCGATGTTTAAAGCCTAGAAACTTTATAGTGCATAAGAAGAAGGATGACTATGATATTAGATTCGTTGATTCGTTCTTTTTTCTTTTCTATAAGTTAAAGGATAGCATTGATCATAGTGATATCATTTTAATCTTCTCTAACTTGGTGATTAAATGCATATGACTTATATTTGAGTATTATATCACATCATTTAAGAAATTTAGGGTCTGTTTGGGGAAGTTTTCTAATTGTTTTAATTTCCAAATAATAATCATAATTTTATTTGGCAACTATTTTATTGCAGCATTTTAGAAACTTCTCATTTCTCCCTAGCAATTTTATAAATGTTGCAGCCATCCCAAAGAAACTCGAAAGATTATATTTTTCTTGAATCAAATAAGAGTTTGTTTGTGACGGGTGCAAAATTTTATAAAGTTTGTTATAAAATTGTTGTAGGGAAAGTAATTTAACTATTTGGTTGCAAAAAAAAAAATAAAAACTTTTCACCATATAATTTTTTAAAAAATAATTAGAATGCAACTTGAAAGTAGTAGACACACGAAGTTGTAGTTTCTATCTAAAAAGAAAAGTCGTAAGAAAGATGACCCAAACAAACCTTCAATGCATGTCATCACATGAACTTAGGTCAATCAAGCAACCACAGGCTAATGTGATTGGTTCTTAACACATGCTAATAAGAATATTGGATAAGGGGATATTAGAATATAAATGCATGTCATACTTAGTATCAAAAGCAATAATGATCAAAATGGTCTTCTGACTATTTACAAAGGATCAAAATGGTTCGTCAATATTTAAAAATCCTATTTTAGTCCATTGACTTTTTAAAAAAAGCCTAAAGAATCCTCAGAGGAATTAAGTTAGTATATATATATATATATATATATATTTCTGAGGCTTATTATGTGTCGAAACATTTGTGGTGGTAGAAATATGGAGAGTTTAACGTTCTAACATTCTATGAAGATCCAACACACATAGATAATAGATGGGTGCAACAATCATAATAGATCCAATTTTTTTACATGAAAAATCCAGGAAAGATAAAAACCATGGGGCCCTATCTAGTCAAAATGAATTCATTAGTGTTTATCTTTGATTACAAATGATGCCCTTCCTTGGGGGAATGCATTGGCACAATGTAGCAAATATATATCATATAAAGCATATTAGTGGTCAGAAGGACCATATGCAGCGGGAAACGGAGTTCGGAAGGATCATAATTGGACAACAGTGCTTGGAGGGACCGTATTCAAGCGATGGTGGTCCGAAGGACTGTAGTCAAGTGATAAAGGTCAGGGGGATTGTAGTTGACTCGTAACAAAGGTCAAAAGGATCGTTGTCGGGCGATGAATGATTTTAGATAGGAACCTGAGGTCAGAGTGACCATAGTCGTCTAGTGATGGAGATCGAAAAAACCATGTTCACTAGATAACTGTAGTCGAAGGGACTTTAGTCAGGCAACTGAGGTTTGAGGGACCATAGTAGGGCCATAGTGGTTTGAGGATTATAATTAGTGGACGATGGATGTCAGAGGGACTGTAGCCAGATAATGGAGTTCGAAAGGACCATAGTTGGCGGGTGATGGTGGCTGATTAGGCCTTATTTGAGATATTGTTATCAGAGAGATCTTAGTCGAGTGATAGTAGTCGAAAAGATCGTAGTTGGGTAGCAGTGGTTGGAGAGACCATAATTAGGTGATGGAGGTCTGAGGGATAGTAGTCGGGTGACAGATGTTAGATGGTTTGTAGTAAGGAGATGTAGGTTGGAGGGACTATTATCGGGCAACAAAGGTCGGAGGTATTGTAGTCAGGCAATAGTGGTCTAAGCCACGAGTAGCTCGTCGACCCGAGTAGAGCCACGAGTGGCTTATTGACATCACAATTAAGTGATCTTTGGTTCGTTGGATTTGTCTTGTCGAGCTGCTCGATTCGACTATAAGCATGCTATATTTAGAGATCATTTGGTAATCTAATTGGTGTATTGAAACTTCCAAATATGTTTTAGTACATTAATTTGGGCCCATTTGAGCTTGGATTGGACCATTTTGAGTGTCGCTGGATTCATCTCATCGAGACTTTCAGTTTGACTACAAGTTTACTAAACTCAAACTTTGGATGTTCCCAAAGATAATTTTGAAAATTTCCAATTTAAATATGCCTCAAGATTCATGCTTGATCAAGGTGATAAAGTATCAAGGCTGACAAAAAAAAAAGGTTGGATAATGCTAATGATAATTAGATGATCACCAAAATGACTAAGCTCACTTACGCAAATGTGTGGCCATAAATTGCAAAATTTTGACGCTCATACTGTTTTTCTCCGGAAATATCCCAAATTGTGGTCGGGATTTTCTTTATCATTTTGATCATTTTAGAAGCTTCATTCTCCAGTGGGCTCTTCTCCACTCTTTGGCTAGTGGTAGGAAGTGGACTTGCCACTGTGTGTACTTTCTTCTCTCCCATTTTCTCTCGTTTCTCTCTCCCTATATCTGCTTTATGGCACGTTGACAAGGTGCATGTGAAGGATAGGTAATGGAGTTCTTAATGGTAAATCAGTGTGCCTCCACCTCTTAATTTGCATGGAGAGACGAATCAATTTTCACGTGAGCCAAGCAAATACACATATGCAAGTTGCTTAAATTAGAAGCTCACATGCACGCAGACCAAACTTTAATTAATTGGTCCACTACTTCAGTGGCTATCTCCAATAACTTTTTTTTTTTTTTTTGGAACGGATGTATCTATTCGTTGTCACTCTCAGGGGAGGCATATGATGGCGTAACTAATCTCTCAGTGGGTCTACCAGCAAGCAACCCTATAGGTGCAGATCCACACAGTTATTTTCTCCCCATGTAAGGAGTCGTGCTGCATGAGAGACGAATCAAATATGAGTTGGGGATTCTTAATCACGCTCGTTCACCAACTCAGGTAAGCGGCGGTGGGATAATAGCTACATTTGACTATCGGTGCATGGTACAAACATGCATAAGTTGGCAAGTGTTTTTTGGCCGAATCAGTGCATGATGAGTGGCAACCACAACAACATCAGCCTAATTTTTCTTTCCATCTTTGTCCCAACTTGCTGATCTGCTTTAACTCGGCCTTGCTTTGTCACAAGCCACGCAAAGGCATATAAGCACCCATTTAAGAGTTTTTATTTTTATTTATCTTTTTGAATTAGTCAGTTTTTTCTGATCAAGAGCTCAATTTGTGCGTTAGTTGAGCTTAATTATTAGCATAAGGGTCTGTATGGGACAGCTTTAATTTTTTGTTGGTTTACTTTTCAGACATTAATCTCAATTTCGTTTGGCTATTACTTTTTTACAGCTTTTAAACTGCTTTTTAAAAATTTATGTGGTGAAAAGCTAATTTCTGTAGCCAAAATGATGAAGTTATTTCTTTGAGAACAACTTCACAATCAACTTTATAAAATGCTACGGCCGTCTCAAACAAATCCTAAATTTATATCTTGACAATTAGATGATTTAAATTTGATGAATTTGAACTTTTTTTATGTTGAATTAGTCGTAAATTAGAACAGATTAATGCTTCGTTTGTGATAACTTTTTTACTATTTTTTTAATGTAGTTTTATAGTATAAATTTTTTTAAATTTAAAAATTTTATACTAAAAATTATTTTAAAAAACAGAAAAAAATTGTCCCAAATAAACCCTTAATATAAAAAAATTTAAGTAATTTCTGGTTTGTTCAGCATATATTGTTTTTATCTATATTATTATTATTTTTATTATTAAAAATTGATTGAAATTTCACTCAATTAAAACAACTAAAACAACATTAAACTTTTATCCCATGAAACCTTTTTTTCTATTGTGCCATATTAAGAGTTAAATTCTCTTCAATTAAAACTAAAAATTTAATTAAAAAATAATTTTAGAAACACATACAATACAGACATATAATAATTTTATTATTGAAAATATATGATTTATATACATATTGAATACAATATTATATACAACTTTAAAATAAAAAAATATTATAATTATACAAATTAAATAAATATTATATAAAAACATATAATAATAAATTTATTTTAATTATTTATAAGGAAAAATATATTTAAATTTATTAGATAACTCAAACTCAATTGAATAAGAAATCACAACATAATACTATAAATTGCCAGCTTTTTTTAGATTCCAAAAAAGTCTAAAAAATAGAGGAAAAATCAGGAGATTTTTTTTTTTTTTTTTTTGACAAAGATATTCTAACTAAATTTTAAATTTTAATCTATGAAATTTCAAAGAAAATCAAGATTTATTTTGATTAAAATTTGACAAAAAGGAATTTTCAAAGGAAATTGTCGATTTCAGAAGTGCCTGATCATGGAGAAATTATTCTGTGCGGTCACCCGACGGTATATAGATGAATCATGATGCATCACATCACTCGGTACACAACATCGATACACAAAAAAATAATAATATGACGCATCTTGATTCGCCTATAAACACCATCCGATAATCGCACCGAATAGTTTCTCCTAATCATCAAATCAATTGATCTAAATTCAGAAGCACGTGAATTACTTTAAGCATAAAAGCAGATATTCCCACCTAATTCATGGGAAGATAGTCAGTATGTTAATCAGTCATAACAGCTTACACATTTCCACGAAGATTTTTTGTTTCTAAATTCAAGGAAAAATATTACTTTATTTATTTATTTCTAAATTCAAAGTAGAAGTTGTATAAATAAATAAATATAAAAATACAAAAAAAATGGGAAAAGTAATATCAAAGGTCAAACTGATAATCTACAAATATCTAAGAATTTAATACAAATATCTAAAAATTTATTACAAATTCAAAGGGTGACATCTCTGACAAAATGTTATGTTTATGTTTAATGAATAATAGTTATTTATCTCTGAAATCAACTGGAAAATCCTATAAGATTTGAAATTAAATAATTAGAAACACCATTAAGGGTATTAAAATTAATTTGTTAGAAACACCATTTGAAATTTATTTTCCTACGCCGTTTTTTTCGGCGGTATTTAAACTGCCGGAAAACTGCCGCTAAAAGACTAAACCGTCGGAAAAGACTCAATTTTCGTCGGAAAAAGCCGCCGGAAATGGGTGATTTTCCTGTAGTGATAGACTGTCCACAATTTAGTTAGTTTGGTTCTTATCATTGGAAAAATTAAGATTTCATTTGGGATAACTTTATTACTGTTTTTTAAAGTAAATTTTTAGTACAAAAAATTATAATTTTAAAAAATTTTGTATGAAAAAGCTAATTTAGATTGAAAACAATAATAATGCTGGCCCAAATAAAGCATAAATATAGCCTTACAGTCCTTAAACTATAATCTTCTCCAACATCATGATCAAGTAAATAATAAAAACCTAATCTTAACCTAATCTAATATAAAAAACAATTATTAAAAAAAACATAGATGATTATATTCTTGGGGTAAAAAGCAAAAATGAATACATAAACATCATTGTTTTTTTTTTTTTTAACTATTATTTATATTAGATTAGGTTAGGATTAGATCTTTATTATTTATTTGATGATGAGGTTGAGGAAGGACTTCAAGGATATGCATAATTTTCCCCGTGATAATAACTAAACTGATTGAATTATGGATAGCCTAGATTAGTGAGGTTACATTTATTTTGATAACAAATTAGTTATAATACCCTTAATTGTTATATTTCTAGGAAGGAGGAGAGTTATTCTTGAGCTTCTTGGAAGAGAGAGAGGGGAAGGGAGGAGAGTGAGAGAACTTGCACAGGAATTTCATATTTCTTTATTCATGGGCACTTTTACAGCGGTCCCTCATACAACAACATATACACATGTATATAGCTACAGACCTTGATATGGTGTCTTGCAAGGCAAACATATCCTAAATCTAGACAAATATCTAACAATCGCCATCTTGGTCGAGATTTTACAAAATTGAAAAAGTAACTTCTATTCGTAATGAACAACATAAGAAAACATTTCATCGGACAACCTATTTCTCCTCTACTTGTTTCCATGAACTCGTAGATAGCCCAAACAAGTATATTGCTCTTTAAAGGATAATGCTGAAAGCTTTTAAATTTGATCTTATTACTATATTATTAATTTTTCGATCTATTTGATTGGATGTATGCAGAGCGAAGTAAAATCAATGTATTATGAGCTCCATTCTCTCCTCCATTGACAACCATGGCAGAATTACTGGATTTCGCCAAAGAAGCACATGGAAGATTCAAGGATTTATAGGATTTGGCTAAAGATGCGAACGAATTACGGGATTTTGCCAAAGAAGCATGCGAAAGGGAGAAAGATACTTACCTTCATTGCAAGAGCTATCGGTGAAGAAGGGAATGTTTGCGAGTGAGTTCTTCCATGCCTTTCAATCCAAGAGGAAGGTACTGTCGTCGAAGCTCTTTCGTGCCTTCCGATCAAAGAGGAAGGGAATGCTCTTTTGACCTGAGAGGAAGAGAATGTTGTTGAAGCTCTTCCGTTACTACGATCCGATAGGAAGGGAACGTTGTTGAAGCGAGCTCATCCGATGTGAACAACAAAAAAGTCGAAGTCAGCTCTTTCGTGCCTTTCCGCGGGCTTCTCTCTTGGCATGCGGTGATTTCCTTTTTATCTCAAAACAAACGATTTTACTTTAAGCTGAAATTGAACTGCAACGGGGAATTTCTAATACACTAGGATTTCACTTCACTTTACATTATGTCCAACCAAAT
This sequence comes from Dendrobium huoshanense, assembly GCA_016618105.1. Lineage (NCBI taxonomy): Eukaryota > Viridiplantae > Streptophyta > Magnoliopsida > Asparagales > Orchidaceae > Dendrobium > Dendrobium huoshanense. Next base: position 83,330,769 of record CM028359.1, on the reverse strand, counting down.
TTAACAAAGTTAAAAAAAAAAAAAAACAATGCATTTCTTATATACTACATTCCTTTTTCCTCCATAACTAAATAGCCCCTTAATATTAATCCATCCTTTACCTCAAGCCAGAAGCCGATCCAACTTTTTTTAGGGTGGGCAAAATTTTAATTAATAAGACAAAAATAACAATAATAATAAAATAAAATAAAATAAAATAAAATAAAATAAAATAATAACATAAAATACTAATAATAATAAAACAATTAAAAAAATAACCAAAATGTAATGCTATCAAATTTATAAGAGGAAATTTGTATCATTTATTTTCCAATTTAAAATTGATTTTAGTAATAATATAAATTGGAGTATAATCATATTTATGCTGAAGCTAGACCCTAACTTAAAGAAAAAGAACAATAAATGAGCTTAATGTTATCTAATTTAAGAAAAAAAAAGGATAATTAAACTATAAAGTATGCATAATATTTAATGGATTTAAGAATCACTCTCTCACAAATTATAAATCAATAAAAATTAATTGGAAAAATAGCCATCTCTCCGAATGCAATGCAATAAAAAATAAGATTTATTTGGATAAAAATTACATACTTAGGAGTTAAATGGAATTGAATGCAATGAAATAAAAAATGATTGGAAAAATAGCCAAAAAAAAAAAAAAAGATTTATTTGTATAGAAATTACATATTTTTTCTCTAATTTCTTCGAATTCTTTTTAAACTCAACTTATAAATCATAAGACATTTGATATTCTTTGAATTTGCATTATTCAAATATATATATAAATAATTTTAATCTTTTTATATATATATTTGATTAAATAATAAAAAGAAAACAAAAGGTCACGAAATTCAGGAACCAATAAAGTTAACTGAGATGGGGTTTTATTTAGGTGAGGCTTTTCATGCTACAAATTGGACTGTTGACAGCTGCAAAAAGCCAACTTACAGGAGAAGTGACGTGCAGCTGTAGAAGAAGAGCCATCTTAGATCATTTAAGGGCATCATTAAATGCCCAAATAGGATGACCTCTTCCTTAAAAATCCAAGTCTTGGTCGAATATTTTGAATTATATGATAAACGGATTGGGTTTTGAATTAATTATGAGCCAACCAATCAACTTGAATAGGAGAAAACGCCGGATGTAGCTCTACGTCCGGAGGCGAATCAGGTGCAGCCATGTCAGCGGTACCTAGCAGTACCGAGCTGTGGATTGAACGAAGGAATGATATGACGCATTCTGATTGGTCTCCATTTATGAACATCATTTGGTTTTTTCTCTCTTCTTCATCTATAAATTGAACCTTTAACTAATTTAGCTCTTATGCAGTAAAGGAAACCTGTCGCATCAACTCATTGGCGCGTTCATAAAAAGAAGAGAGGTGAAGACAAGATATCAGGTAGATCCCAGCTTTCTGCAACATTTGGTATCTTCTCCATCATTCCATCCTTTCCATTATCGATCCCAGCTTTCTGCAACATTTGGTATCTTCCTCATCATTGTATCCTTTCCATTATCCTTTTTGCTACTTCTATGACAAGCCACCTCGCTATTTCTTCTGCAAAAAAAAAAAACTGGTTCATGGATTTGATTGTGAGATTCTTTCCTTCTAAAATAGATGCATGATTTGTTTGAATTAATTGCTTCAGTGATCCTTCTCTTCATTTAGAATATCTTTGCGCAGTGATGATAACATGTAATGAAAGAAACTTACAGTAAACGAAGAACATATTTCTTCATTTAGAACAGATTCAGTATTTTATAGTTGTTATGCCAAATGATTTTAATGATTTTTACGTTTTAGTTCTCACAAATTCTACTGAATATGGATTTACAAAATTTAGCAAATCCTACTTGTAGCCAAACAGCTCCTGAATGGTAGTAAGGTTTCGTTGACACAACTTTTTTGTTGCTTCTTAAAGCAGAATTTTTGTACTTAAAAAGCTGTTTTAAGAAGCAACAAGGATGTTGCCTAAAAAACGAACTGAAAAATCGTCATGACATTCTTTAAATTTTGCAAGAACAAAGCTATAATTCAAGTGTTGGAAGAGAAAGAAGTGAAGAAATCTGTTTATGATGTCCTTAGATCTATGCTTCATATATGAGGCGAAGTTAAGTGAAAAGAGGTTTATGCTTCATTTGGGATGACTTTTTAATTGTTTTTTAAAGCAATTTTTTAACATAAAATTTTATTGAAAGTAATGAAAATGCAGTGGTCAAAAGATGCCCCAAACAAAGCTTTAGTATCTACTGTGAATGCATTTTTTTACTCTTAATTTTATATTTTTCTAGTCTGCATATTAAATTTTGATTTTTCTTCTCTTCTCCAGAGAAATAGTAAAACAAAATTGACCATTGAATTTTTTTATCCAGAAATTTCATAGAAGAAAAGTTCTAGACGTGGATTCTTAGAAATTTATGTAAAATTAAGAAATTGTTTTGTTTTTTATAGATTTAATAAATAGGAGTTGGAGCAGGAAGAAACAACAATAAGCAGCTTTTGTTTTTTTTATTCTGAATCTTTTTTTCCTAAAAAGCAAGGTTGACCCAGAAAACTAATAGGAAGAAAAGGGAGATTTATGATCCGCTGATTTGATCAGGGATGAACTAGATGATATAATAAATACTAATTTTATTAAAAATAATAAAATTAGCATAATAAGACTAGGCCACTTCAAATCAGGAAGTTCGTGGATTCTTCTCTGTATCTACAATTACTCTTTATGTTGTTAAAATGAAAGAAAGTTTTTGAAAGAGCAAAATCTTTTGCCATACAAAGTCTAAATCAGATGAGTGATAATAAGCAAACATATTTAGGCTTCGGAAGAAAACGGAAAATTATGAACTTGGGCTCACAATTGTAGTCCTCATAGGCACGTCGAGTTCGCAAACAGGGATGGAGACGCCAGACAGAGACGAAACCTGTTCACGCGAACGAAATAACGGGGAGTGAAGAAGAATACTTTTGATTTAACCCAACGGCTAATAACGTAGCTACTTTGTCTACCAAATCAATAACAAATGATTATAGCTTAGTTGCAGGGATGAGCTGTTTTAATCATTGTATTCCATTCTCCCCCTTCCAATAAAAAATAAAAAGATTCCTTTGAACTAACTAAGCACGTAATGCTCTAAAATTTTAAATCATGAACCTTTAATCCTCCCGTTTGCCATAAAGATGATTTGTTTTTTCTTGTCAGAAGCTGTTAGTGGTTTCCACTAAGAACATCACTAGTGCTTACTTAGCTGGACTGATTCTCAATTGCTTTATGCTTGGTGGTTTAAAGCCTTGAGTGACTCTGTTGTGGAACTACCACTGGTAATATTGGTGTTTGGTACAGTTTTCTGAACCATTTACATGTTGAATTTTTGAAATCTGTGTTCTACTTCTTTTGAGGTAGAGGATTTGTGTGATTTTTGTGATTGTTTGATGATGCAGTTCCACCATCACATAATGAAGAATCAGCAAGGACTTGGATATTTTAAGGATGGTTTTTCTCAAGATCTTCCACCACTTTTCATCTCCATAACATCTGAAGGGGTTGTGGGTTTTGATACCAATTCCAGTCCTCGGAGAGATTGCAATGTAAGTATAGAAATGTCTTTCAGATTGTATTTTAATTAGAAGTTCTTCGAGAAGTTCCCTGGTTATGAATCTGTACAGTGCTTCTGTGAGATTCTAAGGCCTAAGAACTTGTGAATTCTATAACATGCTTTTATCAAGTATCTAATTCTTTTAGTGCTCCTATGTGTGATTATAGGGGACTGAGGTTGCATATAACAGTAACAACCCTGCTACTGTTAGCAGCCCAACACTTCCAGCAACTGAAGGCCATAATCGTTCACATTCTGTTTCAATTAGCTTGCCAGCTTCACCCTCTGCTATGTACATTGACCGGTCTAAAATAGACATATTCTGCAACAATTCTGAGACAGAAGATAGCCATGAGAAGCTAAAGCATTCAACAGGCACTAATTCTTCCAGTCTGCCAGTAATGAAACATGCAAAGTTCCACTCTCAACCGATGCACGTTGGGTTCACATCTGCCAAAAAATTGGACCAGGTTTTGTCAATAAAGGATGAACAGTACAATTCCTTCAAAACATGGTCTGGGAAGCTTGAAAATCAGCTTTCAAACCTGCGCAGAAAGCCTCAGGATCAGATCAAGATCAATGATTCCCAGGATAGAGAAGCTGAGGCTTTACCTGCAGTAGATCGCTACTTTGATGCCTTGGAAGGACCAGAATTGGAAACACTAAAGGTAAGTACTTTCAGATAATGCTTTTATAACTAGCTCTCTATGAACTTAGGATTGCTGAATTACAATTCGTCTGCTATGTTAGGCACAGGAAGAGTTAGTTCTGCCTGAAGACAAGACTTGGCCTTTCCTCCTCCGGTTTCCTATATCCTCTTTTGGTATGTGCCTTGGTGTGAGCAGCCAAGCCATGCTGTGGAAAACATTAGCAAAATCAGCTTCGTTGAGCTTCCTGAATGTAAGCCCGGATGTTAATTTGGTCCTCTGGTGCATCGCAATTGCATTAACATGCTTGGTGGCCACCATCTATTTGTTAAAGATAATATTTTTCTTTGAAACGGTAAGAAGGGAGTACTACCATCCTGTCAGAGTCAACTTCTTTTTCGCTCCATGGATCGCCTGTCTTTTCTTGGCCATTGGTGTTCCACCACAGGTCACAAAGAACCTCCATTCTTCCCTGTGGTATGTCCTCATGGCTCCAATATTGTGTCTTGAATTGAAAATATATGGCCAGTGGATGTCAGGAGGTCAAAGAAGGCTTTCAAAGGTTGCAAATCCTTCTAATCATTTGTCCATAGTGGGGAACTTTGTTGGTGCTTTGCTAGGAGCTTCTATGGGGCTCAAAGAAGGGCCTGTATTTTTCTTTGCAGTTGGTTTAGCACACTACATTGTGCTATTTGTAACTCTATATCAGAGGCTTCCAACGAATGAAACACTTCCCAAGGAGCTTCACCCGGTCTTCTTTTTGTTTATAGCAGCTCCCAGTGTTGCTTGCATGTCATGGGCAAAGATTACAGGCAACTTTGATCTGGGTTCAAGGATAGCCTATTTCATTGCGATGTTTCTCTATGTTTCTCTTGTAAGTTCCTCTCTCGCAGCTCAGTTTTTTCTTACATGTCAGTGATTCTAAGAAAAACTTAATATATTACTGAAGTTGGTGATTCTGTTTTGACTGAAAATCATGGATTGAGTATAATCAATTAGAAAATATATAGCACTGGCAAATTCTTTTACAGTCATCAGAATCAAGTTCCATAATAGTTTAATAAATGAGAACATGAGAATATTATATTTAAGAAGTTGTCAGCTAGCTTAGTTGATAAAGATTTTTTTTTTTAATTTTTATTATGATGCTAAAATTGAATCCTGCTAACATTTTATTCATACTTTAACACTCAACATTAAAAAAAAAAATTAATGAAAAAACATAATCTAACATATAAAAATTGTTTTTGTAAATCTATCAAATAATTCAAGCTTTGTTTCACAGTAATTTTGGAATTCAACAATAATTTATGATGCAAATTATCCCTTCCAACTTTTCTGAAGCTGAAACAAAATTTTGGAATCTTTTGCTTCCCAAAATTTTGGAATCTTTGACATATCCGCACGTATTGGTGCCGTATCAGACGCGTATCCGTGTCCGACAGGTACCCGATACAGGACGCCTTCATAAATAGGTGTATCGGAGCAACATAGCTCAGTGAGTGCTTATCAATTAATTAATGATACTATAGTCCTCAATCATCCTTCAAACATCCACTTCCTAACCTCTGTACACATTTTGTACACATTTTGCAGGCTGTTCGCATCAACTTCTTCAGAGGATTCAGGTAGATTTAAGCAACGCCATCCCCCTTCAAATTCACTCAAAAAACATGAATAATCCATCACTTAACATTTGCCCTGTAATTCTTTGTTAATGCAGGTTCTCACTAGCTTGGTGGGCATACACATTTCCAATGACTGGAGCTGCCATTGCAACAATAACATACACTGCTGAAGTCAGTAATGTCCTCACAAAGACTCTGGCTATTACACTATCAACCATCTCCACACTCACAGTATCAGCTCTTCTGATCTCCACTATCCTCCATGCATTTGTGTTCCATAACCTCTTCCCCAATGATATCGCCATAGCCATTACATATAAGCGACCAAAATGGAGAAAGAAGCAGTGCTCACATCATAGGACACAAAGCTCAGATGCAAAAGACATAGAAGCTAGTGTAACTAACGATAGTGCAACGCCCTGAATAGAAGAAGAAGGGCTTGCTCTGTGGGTGCTATAGTGCAACTCGGATCTACTTCTCTGCATCTGTAAATAAAAAGTTTATCAGGATTTGTTTCGAAATGAGGGATTCAGAAATGAAGATTGCAGTATAGTAAGTGAGATTGTATCGTTTAGTTAGTGTATTTGTGCTTTAATGGAGGGCTTCTGTGGAGGCTGGTGGCTCCTCCACCATGTAGGAGAAAACTGAAAGGACTCAAAGTGATTCATGATTATGGATGTTGGAAACTAGAGTACTGATGTAAATTTTAGTAGTATCTATAAAATTTAATAGTATCTTAAAAAACTAGTTTTAAAAACTATAAAATTTTAATAATATCTATAAAATTTATATTGTTTTTTTTCTCAAAAAAAAAAAAAAAAACAATATAACTCAAATGTTGCAAAGGATCATATTGTTGGAAGCTAAAAATATCAGCCTACATGTAGAGATTGCTAATAAACAAAAAATAACTATAATTTTTCATCAAAATTGACATGATTTAATTACTATTATATCTAGTTTTATATTAATTATAAAATTAATTTTTAATTATTTCTATCTAGCAGCAGTAGAATGTCTAAAATTTAAGCTGCATTTAAAGATCAAAGAGGAAGTTTTAAGTAAAGTTGAGAGAGAAATTTTACTAATTTTTCATCCCATTTACAGAATTGCAGTATACACATACTTAGGAAGGTAAAGCAACAATTATAAATAGTGATTGTTAAACTATTATAAATTAGTAAGGATGAGGCAACGGAGCTATGATGAAAACCTTGTTGTGTGAGAAAAGGAGTGTGGCAAACCATTGGTGAGGGGCTTGTTTGAGGACATAGATAGCCTTCTTAAGTAGGCAAACATAATAAGGGTGTTGCGGATCTTGAAAGCTTGTGCTTGAAACATGAAAACAGTTTCATGTAAATGACCATGTAGAAATGCAATAACAACATCTAATTGTAAAATTGGCCAATTAAAATGAAGTGCTACAACAATGAGGCTACCAGGCTTAAAGTTTCAAATTAATTAAGGCCATATTCTTGTTGTAGCCTAGGGCTACAAGTCTTGCTTTGTAACGAGCAATTGAGCCGGTACGTAGAATTACGCTTGAGCTTGAATATCCATTTGTAATCGATGACATTTTTATTTTGTTGAGGTGGCATTAGAGTCCATGTTCCTTGAGATTAGAGGGCATGAAAGTCTATAGATAGAGCTTGTCGCCATTTAGGTTGTTTAATGGTAGAGGAATAGCAGGCTAGTGTGGGGATAATATGGTGGTGGAGATCAAGTATATTACAAAGTTTAATTGAGTCAATCTAAAGATGAGTTATCATTAGATGAAGTGGGCTGTTGTAATAGCCCAAATTCTTAATTATCGAGATATTATCTTCTTTGACCTAAGAGCCTCATGACTTTGTCCTGTTGGTGTAACTTCCCAGTATGACACCCATCACAGAATTGCTCTTGGATTAACACGTTTATCTATGGAGTTTCTTTATGAAATTCCAACCATTACACCAAAAGGCATGTCGATATTTAAGAGTTTATATTCTTTTACTTAAAGGGGTTCACAATCTCTTCCACTTAAGTAACAAACATCCTCATTAGCATCTTTATCTCAGAATCATCCACCATGCATTTAGGATTCTAGAGGTGTCCCCTACAAGTTCAAGTGTGGCACCCATCATATAGCACTTTGTCCCATATAAGGTTTAAGAGGTGGCTCCCATGGCGTAGCACTTTTTCTTGTATGACACTTAGTTCTCATTTTCTAGCCGGTGTATTGTCTGATATCATTTGTTATAGTTCAAAGTTTTAGCTATCGAGATATTGTTAGCTTTCGCCTAAGGGCCTCATAGTTTTGTCCTGTTGGTGTAATTTTTCAGTAGGTCACCCATCCAAGAATTTTTTCTAGATAATTACACTTAATTATGAAGTTTCTTAATGAAATTTAACCATTATACCAAAAGGTGCCTAGATGTTTAAGAATTTAGCTTCTTTTACTTGGGTTTCACAGGTGGAGTGGGAGAAATGGAATTAGAAGCATTTTGTGAGGTGGGTGAAGAATAATTGGAAGAAGAGTATGCAATAGGTGTTGTTGAATTTAAAAAAAAAATTGATGGTTGGGAGGTGGAGCTAGTGGCTGTGTGAGTTTGGATTGTTGGGCATATTTGAGGCTAGGAAGGGTGGAGTTACAGTAGTGGAGTTGGAGAGATGTGTGAGCTAAGAGGTGGAGATAGGGAAGGAGTGTTTGATTCATCGAATTTGATGTGGCGTGAAACAATGATACGACCAATGGCAGGATTTTAGCATTTATAGCCTTTTTAGAATGTTGCGTAGCCAATAAAAAATGAGTAGAGTGAGGTCCAAATTTGTGTAGTGTGTAGGGATGAAGACATGGGTAGCATGAGTATGCATGAGGAATTTTGTAAAGCAATTAAAAAAGGAGATATGTTGATTGTGGTAGGAGATGGAAGCCTATTAATGAGATAAATGACAGTCAATAAAGCTTCCTCCCAAAATATGCTGACAATTTAGCATCAATAAGTAAGGAACAAATAGTATCAAGAAAGTGATGATGTTTGCATTTAGCAATACCATTTTATTTGGGAGTATGCGAACATGTTTACTGGTGATGGATGACATGGTTGTTGAGAAAGATTTTAAGAGTGTTATTTAGAAATTCACCATCGCCATCTATTTGAAGAGTACAATTCAGTTTGTTTGGAATATTTTTCAACAAAAGATTTGAATTAAAAGAAAATATTGATAGTAACTGATTTGTTTTTCATTGGAAAGAGCCAAGAAAAGCGTGTGAAGTCATCCAAAAACATGATATAGTAGCAAAAATCATTATTGGAAACAATGGGGAATGGACCCCAAACATGGTCATGAATAAGTTCAAGTGTAATAGTAGAAACATTTATAGATTCATTAAAAGGTAATTTGTGACTCTTAGCAAGAGCACATGAGTTAAAAAATATATTAGAAGTAAAAATAAATATTTGAGGAAAAGACTTTGCTATAATATAAAGTGTGGAGGAGATGGGATGGCCAAGTCGTTTGTGCCATAAAATTGAAGATGTAATAGAAGTGAAGGCGACAAATGCATGTTGAAGAAGGCACTGGATGAATAGAAATTTGGTAAATACCTATAGCGGGGGCCTTGAAGAAGAAGTTGATGTGTCTTCTGATCCTTAATTTGAAAGCCAGAATCATCAAAGGAAATAGAATAGTTATTAGCGACAGTGAGCTTGGAAATACAAAGCAAATTATGAGTGAGGTTAGGAATGTGGAGAAGATGGGTTAAGGAGAGCATACAAACAGGTGTAGGTAAAAGATCTTTTTCAGAGTGAATGATCAATAACAAGTTACCATTTTCCACCCGAACTTGGTCAGAAACTTAATAAGGAGTTGCATGGTGAAGTGTATGGATATCAGGCGTGAGATGTGCAATAGCTTCACTGTCGAGGTACCAAGGAGAAGTAGAGTGAGGATTATCAGGATGTAGAGCATGGTTGGTGATATTGTTGTTGGCTCAAGGGGTGAATTAAAGGTTTGAGCGATGTCAACAATGGAAGGCGAAACAACCTCTTTTGCCACAAATGTGGCATTCGATAGATGAACGCATATTTTTGCCCCTTGGTTGGACAGGATGGAGTTATTGAAACGCCTATAGCCATGAATATAGTAGAAGGTGCGACCACTTCCATGATCTATGGTTGATGTAAGCGCAAACTAGGGATCAATGGTAATGAATGAATCTTAGAGAGAGAGAGGTCTTTGGCTTCATTGTTGGCAAGGTTAACTTCCTTATTGATTAGAAGAGAGTAGAGTTCATCCAAACTTGTATGTGTGAGTTTGATTCTAATGGCAGTTTTAAAAGCTTGGTAGTTCGCTAAAAGCCCTTTAAGAATGTAAATGATTATACCCTTAGTATCGACATCAACAACAATATTGTCAACAAGACATTTAACAATAGAAAGGAAATCATTCGTTGATTGATTCTTCATTGTAAGCATGTGGAGTTCATTTTTGAGTTGAATAAAAAGAACTCGGTTGGTGAAAAAAGATGACGCTCAAGTGTTGTCCAAATGGAGTGACAAAAATCAAGATTGAGGATATGTGGTTGAATCTATGGGAATATGGTGAAGAGTAGACTTGTATATAGTTTTTAGTCAAGGAGAAGCCATAGGTTGTAAGCGGGATTTGATAGGAGCTGATTGGTGTCCGAAACTTGATGTTTGTAAGGCAGATGGTTGTGCCATCGAGATAGCCCGCAAACCCATTTGTGGTGAATAGTTTGTGAATTTGGGAACATCATATGGGATAATTTTCAACTATAAGTTGGAGATGTATGATGTTTTTTATGTTTGATATGAGGAACTTTAAAGAAGTTGGTATGGGTGGCTGAATTATGCTACTTTAAATGAAGTTTTGGGAAATAAGGGTATTAGTGGAGGAGTTTGTGGAGTCTACCATGAGAGTTATAAGAAGTTACGTTGTAGAGTAGATGACTCTAATACGATGTAGAATATGACAAAATTGAGAAAGGAAAATAAGCACAAAAAGTAGTGTATGGTATCACATCTCTTGCATTCGCATAAACTATTATTACATAGAGTATATATAGTTATATTAAATGGAGTTTTAATATGATAAAGTTCTAAAGAGAATATAACAAAATTGTTCTATGCTAACCTGTGATAAATGGTAGAGACGAAACCAGTATAGTTTTCAATCTATTGTAGTAGAAGTTAGCGGCGAGAGCAGAGTTCTTTAGCAGAGAAATTATACAGTGAAGTGGAGTGAAGTTGTTGCAAAAGTAACATCTTCTATCATTATAAAGTTGTTTGCAAGATTAACCTGAACAAGAGTTTGATTGAACTTAATACATCTAGAATAAAGTTATAATTAATTGCTACTTGTTTTGTTCAATCATGAAAATTTTAGGAATACCAAACTCTTGACAAAGTTGATGTAGTTAGATAATGTTTGATATTGTAGCAGTAGTAAAATCATGATATTATGCTTATGTAGAAGGTCTTGTAATAGTGATTTATTTCTTTACATATTAGGATACAATTCTGCCACCCAATAATGCATAATAACCTATGTTTGATTTATAATCCACAAAATCACTAGCCTAATCGAAATTTGATTATACCGTTAGATGTAGACTATCACGATGAATAGGAAGACAAGGACTTAGGCTTCGCTTGGGATAGTTTTGTTGCTGCTTTCTAAAATAGCTATCTAATACAAAAAATTTCTACTTTAAAAAAATTTTGTGTTAAAATATTTCTTTATAAAATAATAAGAAAGATGTCACAAACGAAGCTTTAGACTTCTTTTGGGATAACATTTTTATTGCTTTCTAAAGAAGCTTTTTACTACAAAAATTTCTAGTTCAAAAAAAATTTTGTACAAAAAAATTGCTTTAGAAAGCAGTAAGAAAGACATCTAAAACAAAATCTTAATGTTCCTTGTATGAATCAAAGCAACCACTTTAGATGTTGAACATAAATATAATTAGTTGTTTATGTAGAAATAAAAGAAATACAATATAAGATAAATCAAGTCTTTTGATGCTTAGATATTGTATAGAGCCGACCAAGTGACGATAAAAAGATGGATTATCATATAATGCGAGTGGATGTTCATGTTGTGAAGACTTTGTAGCTGTAGGATTTTGAAGTGGCTTGCATTCACACATGCCAACTGACGCCGGAGCTCATTCAGCTGCTGTAGAATATCGCTGGAATCTTTTCAAAATTTATGTTCTGTTTCTTTTCTTCTATTCTTAGCCTATTTTGTAATTACTTAGTTGGTTGTTGATAGTTTCCTATTAGTCCATGTGACTGTTGCTGTGGCCAAGTTTGTAGCCAATAATTAAATATAAATTGGCTCTACTGCTTGGAGGGAATTAGTTTTTGAATAAATCAAATTTAGAACTAAAAGTTCTTTGGGGTTCAAGAATCCTGTTCTGTATCCTGGTTTTGTTTCCTAATTCCAGGTGGTGGTTGAGTTTGGCTGTTCGATCAAGATCGTCGGCGGACTCGTATTTTTGACCGGAATTCAACAGTTCCGGTATCAGTTGGTATCAGAGCCGGCAAGAAGTAGTGATCGAAGAATTACAAAGAGAAAATCAGCGGTTGCAGCAAAGATTAGAAAGGTTTGAACAAAGAGAAGCTGGTGATGAACAAGAAGAAGGAGTAAATCCATTCTATCAGGCCAATTCCAGTGACGAGGAAGGAAGGCGACGGACACGAGATCTTGTTGGAAACGTCAGACATGATGATGGAGGAGTCAAAGTTGATTTACCTGACTTTGAGGGAAGATTAGATCCAGATGAATTTATAAACTGGATTCATACAGTTGACAGGATATTGGAGTTTAAAGAAATAAAACCTGATCGCATCGTCAAGCTCGTCGCCATCAAGTTGAAGAAGAATGCGTCATTGTGGTGGGAGAATTTGAAGCGAACAAGACTCAGGGAAGGACGCAGTAAAATTGTCAGTTGGGAAAAAATGAAGAAGGAGCTTCAAAGGAAGTATCTGCCAGAGCAATACAAACAAGAATTATTCTTGAAGCTGCATCGAATTCAACAAAACCAGATGACGGTGGAGGAGTATGTAGCAGAATTCGAACAATTGTCACTTAAATGTGATATGGTGGAGCCTGAAGAAAATACAATTGCAAGATTTTTAGAGGGGTTACAACCAGCAATTGGCAATGTGGTTCAATTACAATCGTATTGGACATTTCAAGATGTCGTAAATCTAGCCCTCAAAGTGGAGAAACAGCAAAAAAAAGCCAAAATGATGCAGAATAGATGGAGCAATAAAGGAGAATTCAAGGAGAAGTCTAGTAGTAAAGATGATGCCAATTCCAGTGGACAAACAAAAGTAACAGACTCCAATCAAATCGTCAAGAAACCGATTAATGCCGCAAATTATCCAGCTAGAAAATGTTTCAAATGCCACGGATTTGGCCACATTGCTTCAAGTTGTCCTAACAGGCGTGTCATTACACTGTTAGAGGATGACGAACAGGAGTGGGCTGAAGATAGAGAAGAAGAACAGTCTGGTCAAGAGGTTGCAAATTCGCCTGTCCCTACTTTGCTTACAACAAATAAAGGGCCATTGTTGGTTATCCAACGATTGCTTAAAAATCAGAAAGAAGAATTGCTGCAGCGACATAGCCTTTTTAGAACTCGTTGTACAGTTCAAGGAAAAGTTTGCCAAGTCATTGTGGATAGTGGAAGTTGCGAGAATGTAGTATCAAGTTCTATGGTAGATAAACTTCAGTTAAAAACTGAAAACATCCCAATCCTTATAAGTTGGCGTGGATACAGAAAGAAAACGTGGTCAAGGTGACAAAAAGATGCATGGTGAATTTTTCTATAGGAACCTACAAAGAACAATTGTGGTGTGATGTAGTTCCGATGGACGCTTGCCACTTGCTTCTGGGAAGACCATGGCAGTATGATCGGCAAACTATTCATGATGGTACCAAGAACACATACACTTTTAATTATGATGGTAGTCCGATGGTGTTGGTGCCGTTAGAAGAAGAAAACACAATCAAAACTGCAAAAGAATAACTGATCAGTTACTCACAGTGCCGTCAGGCTATGCAAGAGTCCACCACTAGTTATATATTGGTGGTGAAAGAGGTGGTTCCTGCTGCAATAACAATTCACCCAAGAGTTCAAGAGCTATTACAGGAATTCTATGATGTTTTTCCAGAAGAAATTCCAGCCGGTCTACCTCCTGCTCGAGAAATTCAGCATGAAATTGAATTAATACCAGGTGCCATGTTACCAAACCGACCACCTTACAGAATCAGACCAGACGAGTACGAGCAATTACAGTTGCAGATTGAAGATCTACTATCCAAAGGTTTCATTAAACCCAGTGTTAGCCCGTGTGCCGTGCCTGTATTGTTGGTTCCAAAAAAAGATGGATCCTATAGGATGTGCATGGACAACAGAGCGATGAATAAAATCACTGTTCGATACCGCTTTCCGATTCCCTGCATAGATGATCTCTTTGATCAATTGCATGGTGCTAAAGTATTTTCAAAAATTGACTTGAGAAGCGGGTATCATCAAATCCGCTTGCGAGAAGGTGACGAGTGGAAGACAACATTCAAGGTCCGAGACAGATTGTATGAGTGGACGGTGATGCCATTCGGGCTGTCGAATGCACCGAGCACTTTCATGAGGCTGATGAACCAAGTATTTCAACCATTTCTATGTAAGTTCGTAGTCGTTTATTTTGATGATATACTAATCTTTAGCGAAAACATAGAGGAACATTTACAACATATACGATTAGTGCTCTGCAAACTGAGGGAACAGAAATTGTATGGCCATATTGGTAAAAGTAAGTTTATGGATAGCAAAATAGAATTTCTGGGTTTTGTGGTTTCGGCATCAGGCATCGAAGCAGATCCCAGGAAAATTGAAGCAATCGTGAACTGACCGACTCCCCAATCATTTATCGAAGTCAGGAGATTTCATGGACTGACGTCCTTTTACAGAAGATTTATTAAAAATTTTAGCTCCATAGCCGCACCAATTACAGAAAGTCTGAAATCTGAATCATTTGTCTGGTCCAGCAGTGCCCAAAGCAGTTTCGAACTATTAAAAGAAGCAGTTACAGCTTCTCCTGTTCTTAATCTACCCGACTTCAATAAAGTCTTTGAGGTAGAATGTGATGCATCCAATGTAGGAATTGGCGCAGTTTTGAGTCAAGACGAACATCCTATTGCATTTTTCAGTGAGAAGTTAAATGAGGCTCGGCAAAAATATTCAACATATGACAAAGAATTCTATGCGTTAGTCAGAGCATTACACCATTGGAACCATTATCTATTAGCTAAAGACTTCGTGCTGTATACAGATCATGAAGCTCTTCGCTTCCTAAACAGCCAAAAAAAACTAAAAGGCAGACATGCGGCGTGGTCAGAATTTTTGGCCTCATTTAATTATGTGATAAAACACAAAGCCGGGCATTTAAATCAAGCAGCTGATGCTTTGAGCCGTTGCCATCTGCTACTACAAACGTTACAAACTAAAGTTCTGGGGATGGAAAATTTCAAAGATCTGTATTTCGTAGATGCAGACTTCAAATTAATATGGAGCCAATGTTTGCATCAGCCTTATAAATTATTTCATATCAAAGATAGCTACTTGTTTCATGGCCATAGTCTTTGTATACCCAGGGGTTCTAACAGATTAGCCATTATAACCGAGTGTCATGAAGGTGGTTTGATGGGACATTTTGGCAGAGACAAAACACTGAATTTAATTCAGGAGAAGTTTTATTGGCCATTGTTGTCTAGAGATGTTGGACGATATGTGCAGGGATGTCGTGTATGTCGTATGGCCAAAACACAAGGAACCAATGCTGGTTTATACTCACCATTGCCTGTTCCGAAGGCCCCTTGGGAAGATGTCAGCCTCGACTTTCTGTTGGGATTGCTCCGTACTCAACGCAACAAGGATTCGATCATGGTAGTGGTAGATCGATTCTCGAAGATGGCTCATTTTGTTGCATGTCACAAAACTTTGGATGCAAGTCATATTGCCGATTTATACCTCAAAGAGATAGTCCGAATACATGGTATTCCGATGACTATTACGTTAGATAGAGACGTAAAATTCATGAGTTACTTCTGGAAGACCTTATGGAGCAAACTGGGAACTCGTTTACAGTACAGTTCGGCTGCTCATCCACAAACAGACGGGCAAACAGAAGTTGTCAACCGGAGCCTTGGAAATCTGTTAAGGTGTTTCGTGAGAAGAAATCTCAAGCAGTGGGATCTAATACTAGCTCAAATCGAGTTTGCTTTCAACAGGTCAGTCAATCAGTCAACCAGAAGGAGCCCATTTGAGATAGTATATGGACGAAATCCTCTAACGCCGCTGGATTTAATTCCCATAGTTCAACAGACTGCCTATAATCCTGACGGGGAACAGAGAAGTAAGGAGATACAAAAGCTGCATCAGCAGGTACAGGATGAAATCATTAAACAGAATGAGAAGTATCGTGCGCAAGCTAACAGACACAGGAAGAAGGTGATATACCAGGAAGGAGACCTGGTATGGATCAGACTGAGAAAAGAGCGTTTTCCGGCAAAAGCTTTCAGCAAATTGAAGCCCCGAGCTGACGGACCTTTTCGTGTCGTCAAGAGAATCAACAACAACGCTTACTTGATAGATTTACCAGGAGATTACAACATTTCGGCAGTATTCAATGTAGCTGATTTAACTCCCCACTATGAGAACGAAGCTCTTCCAACCCCGGAAGAATGACGCCGGAGCTCATTCAGCTGCTGTAGAATATCGCTGGAATCTTTTCAAAATTTATGTTCTGTTTCTTTTCTTCTATTCTTAGCCTATTTTGTAATTACTTAGTTGGTTGCTGATAGTTTCCTATTAGTCCATGTGACTGTTGATGTGGCTAAGTTTGTAGCCAATAATTAAATATAAATTGGCTCTACTGCTTGGAGGGAATTAGTTTTTGAATAAATCAAATTTAGAACTAAAAGTTCTTTGGGGTTCAAGAATCCTGTTCTGTATCCTGGTTTTGTTTCCTAATTCCAGGTGGTGGTTGAGTTTGGCTGTTCGATCAAGATCGTCGGCGGACTCGTATTTTTGACCGGAATTCAACAGTTCCGGTATCACCAACACATCTCATAATGGAAGGCACATAGGCATAACTGATTTAAATGCAAAAATGTTGTCAGTTGCCGCTTCTTGGATGGTAAGGAAGAGAGAGAGAGAGAGAGCAGACCAAGGTCTCTTATATTGAACTGGCATCAGAGATAAGAAACCATATCATTAATGGACTTAGAATTAGTACATGTAAGCAGTATATCATTGAAATAGATTAGGAGAAATAATTTTGTGTTGTGTCGAACAATTCACAATAAAAAACCCATAGTAAAACGCTTAAGATGTCAGAAATTATAAGAGTCAAAAGATCAAAAGATCCAAATTGTTCCTCATCACCTTTTATTTATAGAAAGCTGAGGGCTATAGGAAATGCTATACTATAAAATAAAAATAAAAAGGCTCTAAGTACAAACTGTCTTGGATACGTGTAACTTATTACTTGGTTAAAAAGAGGATAATTTTGAGTAACCTTAATAATCTATATTTAGAAAGTTCAATAGTGTTGAGTGTGTATAGACAAGTATGCATGATCGAGTTCATATGTACTGAGCCAGAGGGGCTTGTAACTAGTAGAAACCGTGGAATTAAAGGCAACCTGTGTTGGAGCTTTAGGTCGACCAGGGAAGAGGTTGAGTGAGCTTGGGTTGCGCGGAAGACAAGTTGTGTGGTCAAAGGAGTGTGGTAACGCGAGCTAAGAGTCCCTCAAGTAGGCGCTTTTCTATAACTAAGGTGACAAACACAAATGATAGAAGCTCGTCGTGAATGATGGGCTAGCCACTTTTGACATGAGCTTTAGTGGGCCATGAATTAAAATCTATTAGGCCCGTTTATATCATAATAGACTTCTTCAATGAAAATTAATATAGAAACTCATTTGATTTTCATAGTTGAATTAAAATAATCCCTTCACCTTGTTTTTTTTTTTTTCAAATGTCAACTCAAAATTCATTATATTTTTTTTTCAATTAATTAATGATATAAATATTTAATTTATTTATTCAAGATAATATTTTCAAATAAAAATTAAATATTAATTTTATTTTAAATTTGTTTCTTGATTAGAGTTGAATTGATCATTTTCTTCTTAAATAATAAATGAGCTCATGATATATGCTTATATGAGCATATACCTTTTAAGAATAGTACATCATATTTATTTTTTAAAGTATCAAGTTGCTGTTGAGTGAGTATACTATTTCATCAACAACCATAAATTTTCTATTTATGTAGAAGTTAAAAAGTTCATGCTAGCGTTGAGAAGTGTTTAATAAACAATGAATTTGCTTTCATGTTAGCCTCAATAATACAAAATTGTGAGCTAATGAGAGTAGTGCTTCATAGAAGTCTAAACAACGGCGGAATCCGGGGCAAATTATTAGGTCCGGACATCGGACCTATTTTTCGTCCGGATTCCATGCGCTTTTAGTGCTCTTTTGATATATTTTTGAAAAAGAGAAGCTAATACACAATTTTAACTGCATTTTAGCTGCTCTTTTGCTGCCATTTTACTGAGTATTTGGAAAGCGCTGCAAAAGCACATCAAAAGGGCAACAAATACTCAATGAGTAAGATATTTGTTGCATTTTTGCTATATTTTTGCAAATACTCAACAAAAAAGGACCTAAATGCAATTAAAATTATGTATTAGCTGCTCTTTTTCAAAAATACATCAAAAGCACACTAAAAGCGCATGGAATCTGGATGAAAAATTAGGTCCGACGACCGGACCTAATAATTTGCCAGAATCCGAGGACGGGAATGATTCTTAATGTTCTAAATTTAAGAAAAAGTTTATGTAACTATGTAATTTGAAAATTTTATCTTTAAATTTCATTATAATTATATATTATAGATGCTTCTCTTCTGAATTTTAAGTAAGCTCGTTCACTCTCTCAGACCTAATTTTGATACATGCAGGGGGGGGGGCAAATTTATAAGTAACTGTTAGTGTTGCCTCAAATTTGGCTCGACCTTTCATTGCAAGAAAATAGGTTAATAGCGACCACAATTTTTCATATCTTTGATCGTCGTATTCTTCACAGATATATCGGAGGTCAAAGGGGCAGCGCTCCTGAAACAAATTTTAGTTGTAAGGATATTTTTGTAATTCAAATTAATAAATAAAATGATGAGTTCTATTTACTATTTGTTGGGGGTAATTGCCTAAAGACCATAGTATTTTAAAACTTTAATGAGAGGCAATTGCCTAAAAGAATAATATAACAAAGAACTTTTTTAATTTTTTTAAGATAAATGTCATGATATCTTATGACTGAATCGCTCTATTATTAAGGGATGAGATCAATAATATTATGTCCAGTGCCCCGTAGTTATCTACGAGCAACAGAAAAGATTAGAGCAGCAAGATAAATGATATATAACTGATTATATTTTAATATTTAGTGATAATTTGAACTTTTTTTCCAGCAATAACATCAAATATTTAATGATAAAATGATGTATTAATTACTAGTGAAAAGGCAAAATTTTAAGAATAAGCATAATTAAAAAATGTATTAACAAATTAAGCACGTTTAAAAAAAAATTTAAATATTGGCAAAATCGCATGTATAAACGGCGACTTATGCTGACTAGGATTGTAGCCGTTATGCTGAGTTGGCAAAGAAATGGTCATATTAATAAGTCGCCCGGATTGCAAGCGACTTATAAGTCGCCCGTTAAACGGGCAACTTAGGCTATAATTAAAAAAAAAAAATTCTGATTCGTTACAGCAATTGCTTTCAATGGTTGTTACAGCCTTTGCTATTAAACTTATTTGATAGTTCAATCATTATATTGAAAATTTAATTTATTGAGATTAGTACATAAGTAATATTAAATCATTATAACGCTAGTAATCTTAGTTTCATCTTATTTGAACATTAAAGCAAAGGATTAGCATGCAAGACAACTAGAAAAAATTAATGAACTCTTTACGGAATGAAAGGCTATGTGATTTTGAAAACACTAGATTAAATTAATTGAAATGATTCATAACATAAGCATACTAAAATACATAAAAAGATGAACTAGCGTCGCCTACGCGGCCTATGTGGCAGTGCATCAGTGCCTGGAGTGTAATGTTGAGGAGGTCGTCGTGGCCTCTGACGTAGCATGTGATGCTCCTCTTCAACAACTTCTTCCTCAGCTATGTCATCTCTATGAAGGGAGCTCGGTACAAAATCCGGTGTGAGGTATGCATCCAAATCCGCTGGCACCTGGCTATTGAAGAGGTCTGTATATGGCCCTTGATCAGGATAAGAGGAGGGGCCAGCATATCCACTGTATTGCTGAGGAGGTTCCTGTGTCATGGAAAATGGTGTATCATGCTCACCTCTATCCTCAAAATATCCTTGATCTTGAATATACAACTGGCTACGCAAACCACGACAAAGCTCTGCCACTATGTTTATGTCCCTCTGTTGTTGTGTATCATTTGAACCATTGAAGTGTTGTTGCAAAGCTTGTTCAGTACCAAGGAAACATTTTCTCTGAAATAACAAAAGAAATTCGTTATTAATTAAAAAAAATAAATTATATAAGAAATTTATAGCATATTAAATTTAAATGTACGAGAAGACGCTCAGAGGGAGCTCTAGGATATGCCGTTGTGGGAGGTTCAACAGGTACCTTCAACATGTATAGTGTTGCCCATGACTTGTATCACTGTATGTACTGATGGATTGAGTAGTTATTATGCTGGTCAAGGAGGTCCCCTGTGACTATGTATCCACGCCTACTCTCCCATATAGCAATGTGTGGTTGGTGATACAACATCCAGTCCATGTCTGGTTTGCCACGACCATCTACCCTTTTGAAGCTTGGATCCATTGGTTCAATGTTAGTAGTTGGGCATAATCCAAACTGTCGTAGTACTCTATCTGGCAAGTGCCACTCAACCCTCTTCCAACTGATCAGAGGCACTCGTGCAGTCCAAATGTCCTCCCCTGATAGACAAATCTGTGCCACCTGAGCTCTAATATCAGGCGTATATGGCTGTCAAATTACCTGCATTTTCAATAATAAGTTCTATAAGTTTCAATTAACATGTTAATTTTTTTTCAAAACCTTAAGAACATACCTGACTATCAAGTAAACCATCGAGCTCATCTCTATAGCTAATGCTATTTCCAATAGGCAACTCTCTTAGGCGATCCTCATTCCACCTATTACATTTATATTGTTAGTAAAAAGATTTTATTGCATGAAGTATTATAAAAATTGATTAAATAAAATTATCTCTTACCTGAACCCAACACTGAGACCATCAAGTTCCACTGGAAAGGGAACACTAAGTAGTGGTCGTCCTACATGTAGATGCTCCCAAGCCCAGATTTGTAATAAATGAATGCATCCATATATGTTGGTCCTACTAGGCCGTGTTGATTCCCCCAACTCTCTATACAAATGGGCTAAAACTGCTCCTCCAAGAGAGTATGTACTGAATACTGCCTTATCCTCCATAATAGTAAGGTACTGTAAATGTATCTCTGAACTTGAAGTATCCGGGAGAAGGTGACATCCCAATATGAACAATGTGTAAGCCTGGACATGCCTCCAAAAATCCATATCATTCAGGTCCAAGTAGGAGTCATGCCAAAATGTCCATCGCAACCATCTAAGGGGAATACAAGTTTGTGCATGTGCCTGTCCCATACGAAACCTTAATGTGATGCGATGATCGAAAGGGTCCCGGTACACAACATCTGGTAGTGGATGGCTCCCAAGAAGGTCATCACAGCAGTCTGGCCAACTAAGCCAATGTCTCCCAGCTCCAACAACAGCATGTCCTACTAAAGCAGGACCATCTATATGGACCCCCAAAATCATAGCTACATCCTGCAAGGTAATAGTCAACTCGCCAACAGTAAGGTGAAAACTATTTGTCTGTGGTGACCACCTCTCCACTAAGGATGTCAACAAATGGTGGTCCATCCGTAAATATCTCATTTGACTAACACAATCTAGCCCAATCATTCTTAAAGCATCCATAAATCTTGGGCAATTCACCGGCCATTCGTGCACCATCAGAAGATGTGACGCTGCTTCCAATATTGTTCCCTACAAAGACATATAATTAGTAAGCAAGACCTTAAATATATAGTATAATCATAAAAAAGTTCAGTAAATATTTGATGTACATCATCATGATGTGCTGCTCTATGTGTACCACATAACGAAGTAATATTAGGATGAATCTGAGTTGGGGGTGGTGCATCACTACCACCCTCTCCTGAGGGCTCATCGGTCGTACGTTTCTTTCTACGACATCGTTGTTCACTTGTCATTTCACTTAAAAATATAACAATAATTAATAATACAAATTAAAAATCAAGAAAAACATCAACTGATCAGTATAAAAAACTAAGTTTCTATGAATCAAGTATGTAGTTTACTAAAAAAAAAATCAAGTTGTTGAAGACAAATATTGTGAACTAGGAAATACTTAAAAATATAGAGATTGACATTAAAATAATTAAAATATCATTTTCCAAATCTTTAAGTTATTGGGGACAAATTTTCTTAAGATGATTATGTGAGATAAATTTTTCACTTATCCTAGAAGCGTAATAGAAGATTTGTTGAATAAAGTTGATACATTAATTATAAATTATTGTATTTTATAATCATTAAAGAAGACTGTATTTTATTACATATTCATCTTGAATGTCATACTACTAAATCTAGAAAACTCTATGTAATGTCACATAACCTCTTAAAATATTAAATTTTTTTTTAAAAGTTAATACATACTTTGAATTTATACATATTCAGACATCCCCTTTGATTTTAACAACCAATTTTCTAAGCTTCTAATAGCATCCACATTCAACACAGATTACTCCACCATTGTTTGCGATAAATAATAGAAAAATAGAGTGAAAATGCTATAAAGGAAAAAACAGTCTTACTAATAAAGGAAATTGGTAGTTAAGCTACAATGCATAAAAACAGTTTTGGCATATCCTTGCTAGAAATACATAACTCAAACTTTTACATCATTTGTTCAGTACGAATCGTAAGCGAGCTTGCAGCTGACTTAGTGTTGGACAACATCTGAAATAGATAATAAATTCTAATTGCATATACTGTCAGTCTTTCCCATTAAGAAATGCCTTCTGTTTGCCATCTTCAGCCACTTGCATCAAGATTTTATAATTTTTTAACAGCATTTTATCATGATAATCGCACCAGATACAATATAGAATGCAATGGTCTAGATCAAGCATCGACCTTCCAAGCCCCGGTTCAACAGTACCATATTTATCGACACCCAGTTCAAGAATTCTTGCCTTCAAAAATTCTATTGGTACAATATGGTCCATACTTTTTTGTAGAGTTTTCCAACCCACTTCTCGAAGTTCAAAGCCGGCCCTATTTGCCTTAATCTTTTTCACCTCCTAAAACTCATGCCACAGCATGCAGTCCTCATCTTCCCCCCAACCATGCAAAACACATCTGAATACTTCGTTTGATGATACCCTAGCTTCGAGAATATCATCAGTTGGAAATGATAAACTCTCACGTAAGCGGCTAACTCCATGGGCAATCCTTTCTCTTGTGTAATTGCCAAAGCATCCATCCATACTAGAAATTTGTGCTTCCAGATTAGATAAATACAGAGATCAAAAATTATAGCTTGAAAGAAAGCAATAAATTGAGACAAAGATAATATAACAAACACTAAATAATAGCTAGAAAGATAACATCTGCACTCAAAGTTTAAAATGTCACACTATAAGGTCTGCATATTTGACTTAATTAGAAGCGCTATTACAATATTTCTCAAATGTAATTCTAGTTAATTCGACCAAATCTAGTTGGGCAGGTTGCTCTGTTATGTCCGGCTAAGTGGCAAGCTCCGCAAACCCTACTGCTCCGTGCTGGTGCTTCGTCCATTGTATTGCGAAACCGATTAGTCCTTGGATGTCCTGATATAGCAAAGGTCTCCCACAACTGCACTTACACCTCCTCCCGTCTAGTATGTCGATACGATATGATCTAGAGGACATGTCGACAACTTGAAATTCATGCAAGTTAAGACGGATTGGTTCTGGCATCCGTCTAGCCTCCTCCTCAACTCTTTTAACTGAATTCTGTATACGTGGTGCCAAAAAGTCATTATTTTGTTCCTCCTCAGTTGTAATGAACTCTAACCGCCTCACAAACATTGAAATAATGTTGTAGTATATTGCCATAATCAAGGCCTGAATTGGCAAACCTCTTGCTCGCTTCAAAACTCCATTAAAAGACTCAGCTGCATTAGTTGTCATCACCCCATATCTAATTTATATTATCTCTAAATCATAATATTAACATAACAAATTCATAATATTAACAGAATAATTTTTTTTTAAACTACCAAAATATAGATTTATTTCAATTTATTTTATTTGTTTTTAATAAATTTTTCTAATACCAAACTATTTTTTATAGCAGTTTTGTTTTTAATAAAATTTTCCATAAAATTTTTATAAATAATATATTACATAAATAACTATAATAAATATATTTTAAGAGATGTCAATCAATTATATTTTATATTGCGTATATTTATATATTAATATTAAATCTATGTTTATATTCATGAAAAAAAAATAGAGAAAGTAAGTGTAGTTGGTCATTAGCTTGAGTTAATAGACCATGAATATAATGGATTGTATAGTGTCTAATGTGGATATTTAAGAGCATATTATTGTGTGGATTGTATAGTTCTAATGAAATTGACATAAAAGTATATAAGAGTAAAATAATTATATAAAATTATAAAACAACATATTATTATAAGATTTCATAGAAACTATTTTGGCGAAAATCTTTCTTCCCATCAATAGAGCAAGAATCATAATGGAAAAAATCTAAGTACTCCAAAATAAAATGCCAACTGTCTAATCAATTTGGTAACACCAACAAATATGGTTTGAACCAAAAAAAGAAAAATGACTACTATGACATCTCTCATCCAACCACCCTCAACATACACCACAACACAATGTGAAAATTCAGCATCATTATCGTGCCATCTAGACCAACCTCAACCTTCTCCACCATTTTATTTAAAATTTTTAACCCTAAAGAGAGCTTAGCTTAGCAAAAATTTAACCCTAACTCACAGATCTACAATATATTTTAAACATTCGAAGCATTAATGCATAAATATATACTTAGAACAAACAAATCTTCAAATACACTCCACAAATAAAGAATTTCACAAAAAAACCTACAAAACCATTTTGTAAATCATAAATCTTTACTTCTCTAAGCAAAATACACAATAATCAACATAAATCTAACTAATTTAACATAAAAAAGGCAAAAATTAACTTCACATTACCTGATCCGGCGACGAACGGGCGGAGCAGCAAGCAGATCTCGAAATGCCGAAGAGGGAGAATAACTGATCGGGAAAGGGAAAGGTGAATAAATTACTTAAGTCTAAGTCGCCCCTTTACTGGGCGACTTATAAGTCGCCGTTAATCGGGCGACTTAGACTTAAGTCTTCAATTCGCCACATCAGCTGCCACGTTGTCGCCTTTAAAACGATCGACTTTGCCTATAATTAATTTTTTTAACAATCATGCTTAATCTTATAGTTTAATTATTAATGTTGCTTAGTTCGAAAATTAACCCTAGTGAAAAATTAAAGAAAGATTTAATAATTATATTAATGAAAACATTATTATATTTTTAATAGAATATAAAATGTTAGTTATAAACTATCGACCAAATAATAGTTTTGTTAGTTTAATGATTAGATTATACTTTGAATTATCATAAGTAATTATTCATATATTTGACCATCACCTATTTAATATTTAAAAAGAAAAAGTTAAATTATTCACAAAATTAAAATTCTATTATTTTCTAACATTTTCTAAGTGTTAGAATCTTCTAAAAATAAATGCTTGATTTCATCCAAAGAATTTAATTAATGTGAAATTCCATAATGCATTAAAGATAGCTATTGCTATGTACCTTTTCTTCTACTCTGTCATTAAAACAAAAGGAATCTGCATCACATCAAGACTTAAATCACAAATCAATTGTATTTTTCTGCCCACTGATGCTTAGCTTGGATGGTGGGTGAGCGCGGTAGGGTACCCCCAACCCGCGCTCGATTCCTCACGAGTGATAACGTCTCTTAAGTGAGGCCCATGAAGTGCGGGCCAGGAGCTGGTGGTGCCTCTTCTAGGTCAGCCGATGATTAGTCATGCCACCAAGCACCTCTTCGGGGGTGCCAGTAGATGGATACCCAGTTCCAATATATATATATATATATATATATATATATATATATATATATATATATATATATATATATATATATATATATATATATATATATATATATATATATATATATATATATATATATATATATATATAGACAAGAAAAGTCATTCTTCTCTCATGATTTTACCTCATTTATAATCATTTATGTAATTTTCCAAAAAATAAACTCCAAATAGGATAAAACCCAGCAAGAAACTATGCTAAAAATGTATAATTCTTATCATCTTCAACCTCTTCTTCACAATATCAACCGCAGAATTACCAAACACAACAGATTTCTGCTTTAACATTGATAGATACTTTGCCTCTCACGAGAGAGACACCAAAGGACATGCTGCACCTAACCAGTTTCTTTGGTTCCCATAGCTCAAAGGCAGACCACTCATTCATGAAAGCAGTTCAGATTGTAAGAGATGAATGAGAACAATCTAGATAAGCAAAGCTAAGCAGTGCCCATTTATCAACTTGCTCATTAAGGATGGTGAGACCACCAAAGAGAACAAAATTGCAAGCAGATGAGACCAAACAGCCAACTTTTTCTTTGTTCCCCTCTTCCAATTCTTCCCATGTGGCCAATTTGTTCAGATTAGCCCAATTCCTTCTCCCACCACTCTCTTATAGTGGGGATGCTCATTTCAACTTTCTGTGCTTGGGATGTTTTAAACATTTTCTGGAGACAAGGAGCCAGGCCTTCATTGTCATGTCCTCTTACTTTGTTTTGTTCTGCAAAACTCAAGCTATCATCATAAATGCTAACAGCGCTGGGAGAGGGCTGCAAGTGAAAATGCCAAATCTTTTATCCTTTTCACTTAATTGTTTTTGGGTTCATATTGGTTGGCTTAGTGTCCAAGCAAAGATGTTTCATGTCTCAAATTTTTAGGAGAATAAATGGTTATGATATGTTTATTGTGGCCATGTGCATTGTTGCATGCAATATATATCCATCAGTGGAAAAAAATATCTAAACCATGTTCTTGCTTCTACCTATGTTTATGGGATGTTTAGCACACGAAGATTGATACACATCAAAAATCGTCTTGATCGGGCACGATCTTGATGCAAATTTTGAATTGAAACTTTCAAAATTAAGCTCAGGACCATCTGAAATTCGAATCCTGCAAACTTATAGTTAAACTAAATGGCTTGATGAGATAAATACAATGATACTAAAAGTGATCCGATCTAAATCAAAATGAGCCTGGATAAAGAGCTTGAAGCATAAAGAGAAAGTTTGAAATATTAATTGTAGATTAATGACCCCCAAATTTGATGTGCATATAGTTGAATCAAACATCTCGACTAGATGAATTCAAAGAGCTTAAGATGATTCAATATTTACAACATTAAGGAAAACACTTAAATGTTGAACAATGTTTTATGATCAAGGGAATCAATATATACCGTTCAAAATTTACGAGTTTGCCACTCTTAAAGATTTATAAATAGACTTTCACTCTTTACCTGAATGAGAAACTTAGAACTTGGATTTTGACATGAGATTCAAGGGTGTTGTCAACCCGTAGGGTCTAATGGAAGAATTAAAATCTGAACCTATCCATCCCATCTTTAATATAGAATATACAAGAGTTAACTAATTCATTCAAAAGTAATTAGATAGTATAAAAGTCCATTCAAAATTTTCATTCCAAAAAGAATTGTATACAAATAATCAATACAAATCGTTCTATACATCAAAAAAAAAAAAAAAAGCAGGACTAACAAAATACTTCAGTCGCAATATCTCCTAGCAAACTTGACTCTATCAACTCCTATTCAGCCGGTCCTTCACATTTTTTGTGAAATAACAAATACTTCACATAGTGAACAATGAGATGCTAAGTAGGTTATCCCAAAATCCTATTACAGAAGTCAATGCCCATATTTACATTATACAAATAAAAAGGTTTAAAAATATTTATAAAATAATAAAAAATAATGTTACGTTAAAAAACATAAATAAAGGGATTACTAATACTTATTGGTTTGAATTATTAGAAGAACAATATAGGTGTAGTTTAAATTTGAATATGCATCAAAAATAACTTTTCAGAACTAGTCACTTGAACTTTAGCATTGTAAGGATTAATATGCACTTTCTTTTGTACTTTTACATGGGTGTCAGAGTATACTTGTTAATAAAATATTATACTTTTGCATAAGCATCTAAGTATATTTGTTAATTGAATATTGTATTTGAATTTATTTCATTTAACAGAATATGCAACATATGATTATTGATATGCACATATACTGGTATGCGCTTATAACTCCACTTTCACTTATGTATCTCATGTTCAATCCCCTTGTTACAAAAAGTGGATTTTTCCGGGGTAGTGTCCAACTTCAAACTTCTAAATGGTCTCGCTGCCTTGATCTTGATACTAAGAGGGTTTACACAAGCAGGATTGTCATCGCTCCGCGCCTGAACAGTCAGCCTGATTCCCCTTATAATTCCACTTCCACTTTTAACTCCTTTAAACCTCTCATACATGCACAAAATAGATGGGGCTAGAAATAGAAACATAACATAGCAGAGCATAATAGAGTTTCTAGCCCAAATACCTGAACATGTAGTGCACTTTAACATCTCCCACATCAGAACTTTCATCATCACATGTTATGCATATGTAGATATGAAAATTTTAACATGTATAGTCACATTTAACATTTACAAGAACATGTATAAGTACTGCATGCACGACATTTTAGAGATTAATACATGTAAAATTTTCATACACACTTAATAATTGCTATTTGAAAAATCATTCATAAGAATTCTCTAAAAAATATCATTTTAAAACTTTTAATGAATTGTAGTTAATGTCAAAAATGTCATATTCAATAGAACTACTAAAAAAGTTATACAGATGAAATCACCCATTAAAATTTTGATTTCTTGCTATTAAATTGAGCAAAATGAGACATTCTATAACAGATCAAAAATCACATAGTGAAATGCTTATTAAACTCATTAAAATCATATTTATCACATAACTTTTCATACAAACAATAGAATTGAAATCATAAATAAGATATTGGAAGCTTACCTTGTGCTCGACAATTTTTTTAATAGATATATTGGATAAAACCCGCACTTTGGCCTCCTAATTCACCTCATTACTTTTTCTTTCTTCCTTCTCTCCTCTCTTCTCCTCTTCAGCAGCTGAGGTGAGGGTGGTGAGGTAAAATGAAAATAGCTTTGAATATTTGTATATAAAACTCATTTTAAGTGCCTAGCGCCATGGTGTTCCATCATGCAACATCACTGCACTTAATTGAGATATTCTAAGCCATCAACACTAACTAAGACTCCCAATGACAACATAGAGATTTATGCTAGACTCCTTGATCTTTTGACTTAAGAGAGTACGCCAAAACAAACAAGCAATACTACTTAAAGGAATTTATAAATCAATTTATTTGGCAATGGTTGAGAAAGTTTTAAGAAGTATGTCTACAAACCTAATTATCATCATGTTCATGATCAACCAAAACATTTGTTCAATATAACTTGAAATAATTTGCCCTTGAGATGTAAGAGAAGGTTGAATTGGTAAAGTATGGCTACATTCGGAGGAAATTTCTCTAGGATAGGCATACTTGTGAAAGAAAAAGAATAGAAGAAAATTTTAAGAGGCCAAATAGTCAGAAGCATTACAGATGTATTGCAATACCTTTTTTTTTTTTTTTGTGTTTTAACATTTTGGTTATTGAGTTGAAGCTAAATAAATACAAAGTAAAATTATGAGAGATTTGAAATATATGAAAATTGTTATTTTTGTGTATTTGAATCACTGAATTTTAAAAAATTATGTCGTTGCCCTTTTGCCTACTCATGCCCTCCTTCCCTTCTCCTTTGCCCGCTTGCACCCCCTCACCTCGCACAGCCCTCACCATTGACCCCTCGCACTCCTGTCTCCTTCGCCCCTCATTGCTCTCAACCTCAGCCTCGTGCTCACTTTTACCTCGCCCTTGCTCACTCATGTTTCCCACTCATACTGGGTCACCTTTGTTGCACTACAACCCAAGTATTATAATATGCGCCACTTGCTTCAAGTTAATGCATTTGAGCTCATCAAAATAAAAGGTGCAAAACATTTTAATCATAAAAATGGTGATTGATGAAAAGCTTTGGCTATGCAAATTTTCAATTAATCTCTACAAATGATGATATGGAAGATTCACATGGAGAAGTGTGCAAACACCAATCACTAAGCAAGTACACCATAAATTCTATCTCCAAATGGGAGACTATCTCTATGTGGTTTGAAGTTTAATGAATTATTTATCTTAACGCTGCTGTGGACATAGCAGAACTTATCAAAAGTGTATTTATGATATTTAATTCCTCATATTCCTGCTTTTTGCCCCAATTTATTAACCTACCATTACTTTATTTGGTGTTTATGCTTGTCATTGTCTGAATGAAGTTGCTTTCCATGACAAGGCAAAATGTCACCATAGTTTTGTCTTTCCCTTCTTGTTTTCATATAAAATTCCATGAAAACAACATGGTTAAAAATCAACAAGCAAATCTTCCTGTCACTTTGCTAGGATAACATTCAACTCTAAGCTTTTTTTTTTTTCTTCTTATGTAATTTACAAATCATATGAAATTATTATAGTATCATGTTTTTTCTAGGATAAATTATTCTGTGTGGAGACCGGATGCAAAACGTTGTCCGGAGACCAACCAGTATACGCCACGTCAGTGGTACAGAGCGGTGCTGAGCAATACTGAGCCACGGTACCGAATAAAGGGTGATGTGGTGCATTCTGGTTGATCTCCGAATGGCGTTCGGCGTCCGCACAAAATAATTAATCGATATTTAGACAAGTGAATTTATTACTAGAGTCAAATGAAAAATTTTGAACAGGTTATTGGTGAGTATGCCCTGAGCTAAATGTTTTCCAAGCAACATAACAGCTCTAATCATTTACCCAACAAATCAAATTGTGGCAGAATAAAGAGATAAAACTAAAATTAAAAAAAAGATGTGTTTACAACATTAAAAGAGTGACAAGCTCCTTTCAATTATAAGATTAAACAAACACGAAGAGCTCTCCCTCCCAAGAACAGCTAAGAACCTACAAGAGCTTTTTGTAGCTCTACAATAATCTAAGGGAGAGGAGAGAACAATTCTATTCCTACAACTTTCTCCTCTCCTCTTCACTAACATCTCACCATTGTTTTCCTTCAAATATCAAACTATCAGAGAAATATCAATGGATGGACCAAAATAAAACACAAATTTGAACCACAACTCTCTGTTCAAGCTGAATTAGCAATAGATTTCTTGCAATGGAGGACTGCATCATGAATAGAACTTTCAGATGGCACATCGAAAATCCGATTCCCCCGCCGCCTCTCGATGCTCATCCTTGGAGAACTTTTCGGCGAATCATCAAAGCTCAGCGGCATCTTTGAAGAAACCTTCTTCAAGTTCAAAACCTTCTTATACAAGGGAATAAGAAAATACAAGTATTTCCTTAACATCTTCACAGGAGACTTTGTGTTTCTCTTAAGCAAAGGTAGCTTTTGCTTATTGTGACTACTTTTCATTGTCATGGTATCTGATGAAGTAAAAGATGGTGATGAATTTGTTGAGACTGAATCATCCCAATTCTTGCTTAGATTGATTGAACCATCATTATTCTTCGAAGTATTTATAACTTGCACTGGAAGAAGATGACCATTGAAGAAAATTTGATCAGCATGAACCACAAGTGAGCCGTCGCAGCTCGGAAGGCTGAAATCAAAGTCGATTGAATTGGTCCACCGCAACGAAAAGAAATCCGGGTCCATTTCGATGAAGGAGCTTCCATCAAGTCCATCAAAAGAGCGCCGGAGGCTTTCTTCAAGGAAGTCCAAGGAGTGCTTGATGTTGCTAAGCCAATTAAGGGAGAAGCTTTCATTGGAGATTTGCTGTGTGGTCTCCATGTGAGCACCCTATTGGTATATTAATGGTCTGGTGAGGATGAGGAACTTGCTCTTTGGTTGAGGAAGAGGAAAGAATGAGGAGAAGATAAGGGGGGTGGGAAGGAAGATATAGCAAGTTGTTGAGGGAAGAGGACAAGTAGGTAGAATTAGCAGAGTTCCAATTGTATTGAAGGAAATTACCATTGTACCCTTATGCTTCTTTTAAAACATAAATTAATGCAAATTTTTTAATTTTTATTTCAATAAGCATTTAATAAATAAAAAAATTATAATCTAGCAATTTTTTTAATTTGAAAATCAATTTTAAAAATTAATATTATATCTTACTACATCTTTAATCATAATAATATTCAGAGGATAACTATATAAATTATTTATTGTTAGGGACTGTTTGGTTATAATGTAAGCATTTCTTTTCAGAAATTTCATATAAAATCAAATCGCTTACATCACTAACATTATATTATGTAAATTAAGAATTAGTAATCAACTAACCTCTTATAAACTATATGCTAAATGACACTTTCATAATTTAATTACATAAGCATTGCTGCAAAAAAATATATTTTTTTTATAAATTTATCTGTTTAAGGGCGGCTATGACGCAGATTCCTTGAACTCTTTCAGCAGTAATCTCTTGTGAAGCAGACAAATTCAAACCCGCACACAGAACTGGACACAGTAAACAACTAATGTTAGTATCATGACGCAGGATTAATGTAATTATGTATATAATATTTTAGTAAATAATTCCTTCCTTAGTGATAAAACTTTTTGTCTGTTTTCACATTAGACCAGTTCAGAGAAAATTAAGTGAAGGATTTTTTTTTTTTTTAGAAAATTTAGAAAATTAAGTAAAGGCTTGTTGTGCCTTAATCGATGTTTTAGGGTTTGTCGGAGACGGCTGTAGTGTTTTTTAAAGTTGTATGTTAAGTTGTTTTGAAGAAAGCAGCTTAATTACTCTGGTTTAGGGTTGTCAAAAGCAGGTTTTAGGTCGGGTTCAAGTTGAACCCGAATTTGACCTGACACTTTTTAACCCGACCCATTTCTGCAAACGGGTCGATTTTTTGTATCCGAATCCGACCTGCTTCAAGTCAGGGTCAACCCAAACCCTACACGCTTCTTTTATGTTTTACTAAAATATTTTTATTTAATTTTTTTTTCTTATATATATATATATATATATATATATATATATATATATATATATATATATATATATATATATATATATATATATATATATATATATATATATATATATATTGCCATGAAATATCTTTGGCTAAATCGAATTAAGGTAAGATTTATTTCAATCAATTTAAAATAAACCAACCTTAATTCAGTTTGGACAACATGATTTATTATTTTTTGAAAATAACATTTATTTATTTCATAACAATCTTCTTAAACCCTACTAAATCAATTAAAAAGGAGTCAAATTGGGTTGAGGTCAGGTTTTCGAGTCAACCCGAACTAGTTTTACAAACGGGTCGAAATCTCTAACATGAACCTGACCGGATTTAGGTTCGAGTCAGGTTTAAGTCAAGTTTTTGGGTCATGCCAAATATTGACACCCCTACTTTGATTATAAGAAATAACTTTCAATTATATAAAATTCTAAAAAAAAAAAAAAGAGAGAGAAAGTAGGAGGAAAGAAATAGACAAATAAGTTACGAGAATTTGGAATTTTCCATAGAGAGGGGGCTCTCAAATAAGTTGCAATGTTAGTCTAGCCCTATCTTTCCAAAGTCAACATTGTCCCCATGTAGCTTTCACTAGCCTATGATTTCATAAAGAAAATTTCATTCTAATGTAACCAATAGATCTGGTCTATATAAAGGTATGTCATAGCTAAAATAAGGGAGACTCAAAGAGAGAAAAAAGGAAGAGAAATACTTAGAGTAGCATAAATGAGTGACTAGAGAGAGAATTCAAGTAAATAGGACATGTCTTCTTCCTTATTTCAAAATTTTTCTAATTTTTCTTTAATAAAATAATAATTTCTTGAATTCTAAAAGAAGAATTTATATTACTTAAATTTAGGGATGTCAATTCAGGTTCATAGGTTGAGTTTGGATTTAACACTAACTTGTCATTACCAAAATCTGCTTGACTCAAATTTGACCCATTTATTATATAGATCAAATATTTAACTCGAAACTGACTAGACCCAAACCCAACCCTTATAACTCATTTATAATATGGATCATGCAATTTTCTTATCAATATGACATTATTAACATGAATATCACTAGTTTAACCCAATTAACCAACTCAAACCTACCTAATTTGAACCCAAATAATAATTAAATTAATTTTGACTTATTCAGAATAACTTGAAGTTGAAGTGAATTATGACTCAAATCCAACCGAAATAACATGAATCTATTTTTTTTAAGCTGGGTTGTCAAATCGTGTCATTTATTGACACCCCTACTTGAATTCAGCTGTTTGACTTATTAATCAGACATCCTTTCGATTTCTAGTAGGTGATTTCATGCAAAGAATAGAGTTTTACATCCCAAATCACTAGCAAACAAAAGACAAGGAAGTGAAGAGTACAATGAGTACATGTTTTCTTCATCAACAATAACATAAAGAGAGAGTCTAGGTCTACTACTACTCACAAATGGAGAAAGGGAAGCTTGAACCGATCTTAGGAAAAAAAAAAATCCAAAAAACTTTAAGGAGAATGTTTGTAGTTGCTTTCATGGTGCCACCCTTTTTTGTTGCACACCAACAATAGATCCATTAACTTTTATCTTCATTAAATTTATGCTTCGACATCCATCATTTCAATTAAAAAGGGAGACATAATAGAGCTATGTGGTCTTTGAGAATAAAGAGTGATTGATCTGATTGTTGTTCAATTTTTATAGTTCCATCATCCTCATAACAATTTATGTCTTTAATCACATTATTGAAGAATAATTAATCGACATTTTTAATATTTTTATAATGTAGTGAAATTAAAAAAACGCCAACATCATTCATTTTTATATTATATAACAATGACATTAAAATTATGTTATTTTAAATAAGTGCTGAAAAAATAGCTTGATTGAGCATTTACTTTACCAAGTTGGATTTACTTAACTAATCAAAACACAAAATATGATATCTTTAAGGATCGGTTTGTGACAACTTTCTTATTACTTTATTTCTTAGATCACAATCACAGTCAATATGTAATAAAATATGACATATTTTTTAGATCACAAAATATTATATTCGGCTTAATTCAATATATATTCATGTCAATATGTGTGAAATGATTAAAACTATAACATATTAAGTTATATGGTGAAAGTTTGCTAAAAATCGAGATATGATCACAACTTTTTTACATTCTAAACAAATTAAAATTTATAAAATATAAATATACAAAATCATTAAAATCATAGATAATGTAATCTACCTAAAGATGAGCGAATTTCCTAATTGGGCTGACTGACAAAACGACTCTATGACCTCCAAACCCTAAGTTTCTCTCTCCTTTCTCATATATTTTCTTCTCAAATTTGATTTTTGTTCCACTGAAAATTTAGGAGTTTTCAAAGTTATTGGAGAGAGCTAGGTTAGTGGATTACTATCAAGCAATTCCTCAGTGTAAGAAAGACATGATTACAAAGAGAGCAAGTGAAGAGATGGGTAGGGGAAGTGTTACTAAAAAGAAAAGTTTCAGATATAGTGATTATCAATCAAGATCTATGGTATATTTTGTCAGTATTCCAAAGTGTGTGCATTGTAGAAGAAGGCATTAGGATTAGTGTGAAATACCTTAAGTAAAAAGAAGCTAAATTGTTAAACATCTACGTACCTTTTGGTTTAATGATTAGAATTTCATTAAGAACAGTCTATACATGGTTATAAACAGAGAACAGATGGATCCATAGGAGTGAGGATAGATCTAGGATTTAGGTTTTATTTTATTTTTGCTTTTTTTTTTAGTTTTATTTGTTTGTAGTCAAGAGCTAAAGATACACTTATGAATGTATGGATTGAACTATTGGCTATTGTATATGAAGTTTGAGAAATAAATATATTTGATCATTTTGATGAATATGATTTATAGTTTCTTCTGCTAATGATTGCATTAATTAAAAGGGATTAGTGGCTTCTGTAGATTATAAATAGACATTATTGTGTGTATATATATATATATATATATATATATATATATATATATATATATATATATATTTAGTGTAAGAAATGAAGGATCCTTATAATTGAAGAGGCTTAACTAAGAATTACTAAACACCATTGTTCATCAACCGTCTCCCCTTTGAGAATGATTACCTAACTACTATTTAATTTTATGTAATTATGTCTCTCTTATATCCAAGAAACTAGGGTAGCACCTCCTCCATATTCAAATATGGAGGCCTATTATGCAAACAACCTCAAGTTTCACCAACTACTAACTTGGTCGACATGTTTAATCGATATTATGTAATAACTGCTTCTTCAATGATTAAATCACCTAATGACTCAAATTAGACCTAGTAAGATTTGTAAGTTTATTTAGAATTATTGATATTCAAAAATATGTTTAAAGTCATGTTTATGCTCATTTGAGTAGAAAAGGGACTTATAACATGAGTTTGAAATAAAATTGTCAAATTGAGATTTGTTCTTCAAGGCATTGTTGTCTATAAAGGCAGCACTGCCCTCTCTATTAGTTAGAAAACACTTGGGAGCACTACAGCACTAAATGGTTGGTGTTGTAACACTAAAACCTCATTTTAGTACTATAATTTCTCTTGGGAGTGTTGTGGTGTCGGGAAAAGGAGTGTTGTAGCTACAGGCTCTATATCTGAGTGTCAAAAAATTTTCATTGGGAGCGCTATTGTACTAGATTTATAAATATCAAAATATATTTAAAGAAAATTTTCATCATTTTTCATTGGAGGTAGTTAGTTAGAGAGACAGAAAGCTACATTTGGAGGTCTTAGAAGTAATTTTTCCATCAGGCCAATTGGAAAGGTTGTCTGGGTCGAGATATGCTACTTTTTTACCCTACATTAGTTTTGATTTGGCGCTTTCATCTATGATTTTTAATATTTTATTTGGTTAAATTTTATACAAACTCAATTCTACAAAGTTTGAAAAACTTTCCCCCATGTAACTTTTGATATAAATAGAGTAATGTGAGATTGCTAATAAAGAAATCTTTAAAATTCACTAGGTAGTTTTGAATATGTGTCATTTCATGTGTTTTGATGAAAATATTGACAATGATAGAAAGTGTTATAGAACATGCCCCACAATGATGTTCTAAATGTTGTCCATAAATATTTTCATATTTTGCAAATGCTAAGTGCATGTATAAGTATTACCCCAAAAGTACTAAGTGAAATAACCCTTTTTTTTAATAAATTAAAATAAAGATTTTGAAATTCTATTTGAACTGGAGAGCTAAGGCACTGAGCTTGTGAACGTTGTGACGCTAGGCCTTAGGGCATTGCGATGCCAAAAATTATTGTTGTGGCATTATAGCATATGTTCTATAGAAATTCTAGATTCAGCATGCATCGATGTGGCACTAGGTGGTGGTGATGTGGTGTTACGCATTAATATATATATATATATATATATATATATATATATATATATCCTCTCACTAGCCTCCCTTACCTGCCATCATCATGGCTTGCCATAGAAGGAAACGTAAGGGAGGAGGAAGGAAGAGATAGAAAGA
Source organism: Dendrobium huoshanense (assembly GCA_016618105.1). Taxonomy (NCBI): domain Eukaryota; kingdom Viridiplantae; phylum Streptophyta; class Magnoliopsida; order Asparagales; family Orchidaceae; genus Dendrobium; species Dendrobium huoshanense. Next base: position 83,292,836 of record CM028359.1, on the reverse strand, counting down.
TAAAGCTAGGATTTTGGTCATCGATCTATTTTGCCACTTTTATGAAAAGTTCTAAGACTAAGGTAGGAGATTGTTATCCTATCTCTATTTTTAAAGAATTTGATTTCGAAAGTTTGAATTTTTCTAATTAAATTTATTTTATTTTCTTCTAAATTTAGTAATCTTTGACCATAAAATTTTTTATATGTTATAGTATTGATTATTCTGGATATTTTGATTAGATGATTTTATAGTTTCACTAGGTAAAATAAAAGTTATTATATTTTAAATGATTTATAAGAATAAAGATTTTGATATTTTAATATAAGCATACAAGTAATGCAAGCATTTCAAATAAATATGATGATGTGATTTTGTAATAGTTTGTTGCTATTAATGTTATAATACTGTGATAATAGTATGTGTGAGGATAAGTAAAGACTAGTTTTATTAACATGTGTTGAAGACTGACTAACCTGTACAATATGGTGGGCCGATAGACTTTCTTTTAAATATTATGATTTGGAGTTATCCACTATTGATTCTGTGATTCACTGATTGGAAGTTATTATTATGTTGATGGACAATGAGAGTCAACTTTATATACACAGCCAATAGTTACTGATTACTGACTATTAGTGAAACACTATACAAGCCAAAAATTCTTGTTTAGTGTGATTATTGGAATGCATGTTATTGTACTGCTATTATTGTACCATTTTACTATCATACTAATTAATATTTCTATTATTAATGTATTGTTACTGTCACTATCACCAATTTTACGGATACTGATATCATTAGTGATACTACTACTGATTTGATTATCTAATTTATTATTACTGAACACTTGATTCATATATTATGTGATATTGAGCATGTGATATAGGATACTATTGGATACCATTATAGAATGAATGAACCTTATGTGTATATTGATTTGATTATACTACATTATTATAGATTCTGATAATTTTCATAAGTGCTCCGATTCATTGATTTATACGATTTTCTTAGTGCTATGACATATGATTTGGAAAGCATTATTTATCGCTTCTTTACCGTACGTTGAGTTTAGTTGTAAGATTTAGTGACCTGCTGGGCTTTTTGGCTCATTAAATGTGGTCTAAATGATTTCATGGTGTGGCACAGGATTAGGAGTGTGAGATTAATCAGTTATAGGACCTTCCATATATTTTATAATCTTTTGTTTAGTACTATTTAGTTATTCTTTTATAGTTATGAACAAATAGATTGTATGATGTGATTGTAAAACTCCTGGCTATTATATATATATATATATATATATATATATATATATATATATATATATATATATATATATATATATATATATATATATATATATATATATATATATATATAGTATGAATGCATATGTATATTAATGTTTGAATAAATTGAATGGTTTTGGCTACTAGATTATATTATTGATAAAAAAATTTAAATAGCTCTAATGGTTATTATTATATTAAAAGATAAAAAAGAATACATCTTCTAAATTTGATTCTAAGTATGACACTAAGTTTGTCGTACATGTGAAAGTTTGTACATTCATGTATCATATAAGATATTGCTTATATATGTTGAATGTGTTAATGTTATTGCTCATACATATTAGAAATGTTGATTTTATTGTCATACATGCTGGAAATGTTGATATTATACATTGTTAGTACATGTTAAAAATGCTAGTATTTTTATATTCATGTGTTTGAAGTGTGCAAAGAAAGGAAGAAATATTAGGAAATGTGACAGATGTTATGACTGTGGCTGATATTATATGTGCAATAAAGTGAAGGCATAAGTAGATGTGGAGTTACAAGAGGTTTTGAGAGCATGTAAAAAAAATAGAGGTATAAGTAAAAGTTGAGTAAGTTATAAGAGGCTTTAAAAAAAAATTATACAAGTTGATGTATAAATGGTAGTGGCGATATAAGGAGGCATTGAGAAATTGGAATGTTATATTATATGTTATTTCATTCTATGTTGCTTATGATATGATATCATGCTCAAGTATATGTTTATGTTATGAACATGTTATGTTATGATAATATTCATGTTTTGATGAAAAGAAAGTTGAATCATGATTGGAGTATATTATTCTTTTGGAAGTATAGTATGATGAAATGAAATAAAATTGATGCTTTATTTCTATTTTTATTTAATAAATTAGATGGCTTTGTATTGTATTTTGAAGAAAATAAAATAAAAAAATTATTCTAATTAGGTATTGGGATTGTTGTCACAGCCTTAATACAACATGAACAGCTTTGAGATAGTGGGTTGTAGTGGGTTAGGTTGTGTTTAGATGGTAGAAGATATTGACCTATACATCTTAAATAAAGTCAATCAAGTTGAATTCCTTAGCTTATTTATTATCATCAAAATCTGGAGCTAGCAAGAACTCATGGGGTCAACAATATCCCCATTTTGGTTATAACTCATATATAAGAAATCGAGGTATGTAAGAAATTGTATTACATACTGAGAGGTTGGGCATAAATCCCATCTCATGAAAATATGTGTATATAAAAAAATGCTAAATATAAGAGAAGTATTTAAAATATAGTATATAATTAAAATACAAACTAGTGTAGTACGTAACACATAATATTTTCTAAATGATGTTATCCTTCTTTGTCACAACAAAACTAAAGGTGTAAAGGTAGGAATACACTACTAGTAGCCAAATTATGCAATAATTACAAACAAAAATAGAAAAACATAGCTAAGATAATCAATTAACTTCTTCTTCTTCTTCTTCTTCAAAGCATAATATAATCTCAAATAGTAGTCAATCTTCACTGGTCAAAGTTATATAATCTAGTTAATGGTGGTTAATCTTATGAACGATTCATGAGATCCCCATAAGTCATCCCTATATAAAAGTATAGAATGGTGTTGACCTAGAAGGACTGGTAACCTCATCATGATGAGGGACATTTGAAATTAGTACTGGATAATGAGTATGGATAGTGATCCATTAGATATGCATGAAGATCTTGATTTAGATAGTGTTATGTCAAAATGAATTCAATCATGTGGCCAAGTCTTAAGTTATGAAATAAATGATAGAAATGAATTTATTATAGAAAAAAGGTATACATGATAAAAAAAATGTAGCACTAATAGTATTGAATGCATGATATATAAGGACAGAGATCACAAAAGAGAGGGTAGGGTTAAGCTTACTAGAGTCATAATTTTTTTTATAAGATTGAATGAAGAAGGATATACTAAATGTAATATCATTCAAAATACAAGGAGTTCATGTGAATAATTTGATCGAATAAGGGACCTTAGAGAGTGTAGTGTTAGTCACAATTCAATCAAACTAATGTTGATATCTTTTAATGCCCCAAATGGCTTCCCCTTCAGTAGGCAAGGAAAAGAAGTATATGAGATTGATGATATTCATTTCTACTTCATAACTATGAAGATGGGATTTGACATGGTATAAGTAGTTTTTGTCTATCATTAAATTATTTTGAAAAATATAAAGAAAACATGAATGAAAGAGAGAGGCATGCATGCTAGAAAAGAACTTGGAGTCTTAAATTCATTACATATGCATGATATTACATCCTAGATCTATAGAAGGGTCTACGCAACACATGACATTTATTTAAACAAAATTGATATTGGGTTACAAGGTGTTAGGAATCAGTCAAGATGATGATGCTCCCACATTATTTACGTTCTGAAGACTTTTTAGGTGTGTTAACATCCTTAAGATGTAAAGGAGAAGAAGTGATATTACATGCTAAAATGAGTTTTTAAGTATTTCTTAGTGATTATTGATGAGAATTTGATGATATAACAAGATTATACATACCTTAGAGGAATAGCTAGTCTCTTTATGTGAATAAGAAGGTGAGCTCCTTCCCTTTGCCAAACCTTGTAAAACAGGAGAGATGGTGAAAAGATGGCAACTAAGGGATGAGGAGTTTATAAGTAGGAGAAATTTTGAAGGTTTTGTAGTTATAAATTACTAAATTAGGATAATAAATAATATTAATAGGCTTTTTGATTTTGTTAAGGGGTAGTTAATTGGTATGCTTGGGAAGTGAGTGATCAAATATGAAATGGAAAGTGTCAAGTACATGTGGTAAGAAAAAAAATATTACAAAACTATATATAAGGCAAGTACTCGACAACCTTTACAGGTCGTTGATAGGTTTACAGAGGCTCGCTAATCATAACGAGTGTCAGTCAAGGGCCTTAATTCCATATTTTGGCTATTTTATGTATATTGATGTATTTGATGGAAACATGTACTAAATAAAACTTATAAGTCATCATAAGAGCCATTCATTCATGCCTATAATAATAAGTCAAGCATGCCTAGTTTTCATCTAAGCGAATAGAACTAATCTTTAGTGAGGGTTTTGTAAAAACATGTGAGATAATGATTAATACCAAAACAACTCTATTTGTTACAACATCAATTCGGGTTACAAGATCCCACATAAAGTAAAGACGTATCATATTGTGCTTCTTTTTTTGGTGATATATCAAAAAAATTTATTAAATCTATGACAGTCATAGTATCAAATTAATTAATAATTGCAATTTATAATTACTATTTAATATAATTGCAATCTATAGTTTACTATTTATTATTTGTGGCATAATAGTTGTGCAACATAATTAGTTACAACCATATATTCTATATATGCAATGGACAAAGTAATGGATTTTTGTTTCCTGTTAAACCAAGGTTCTAAAAAAAGTTTAAAGAATTAGCAAGTGCTTGAGGTATTCTTCATATCAATTGTGCACCATACATAACATATTTTGGAAAACTCTGCAAACTAAATTAAAACCTCCTTCATAGTGTACCACAAACCTAGATTTTATTTTCCTATAGAATTGCTAAACATATGTTTTGCTACGATCAAGTGTGATTCTTAGGATTAACTTAAAATGTTACTTTTATTCCAACTGCAAATAAAATATCTAGTTTACTAACTATCAAGAACAACAACAAACCTATCATTCTCATATACAAATTTGTATCTATTGAACTTCCCTTTTCCTTTTTACCTAGCTTTCTTGAAGGGCTCACTTAGGTACCTATATTTTATAATCTTTCAAGTTTAGTCTAATGATTTGGTTGTTTTCCTATTTTTTAGGTTATATAAATATCAATTTATCTTTCTACTTGTTATCCAAGAAAAAGTATAAGTTCTTCCTTCGAACTTATTTCAATTTCCTTATCGTCTTGGTAGCAAAATCATAACATAGTGAGTTCTTTGTAGCTCCGCAATGAAAAAATGTCTACTTACGAGCTAACAAATCTATTAATAAATAACTCCTATGAACACCTCTAATAAAACATATTAAAATCTCTAGTCATCTTAATGCTTAATCTTCAAGGACTTATGCTGAAAATTGACATTATCTTCCTTATGGATTTGTCAACTCCATCTCCATACATTGTAGAAAATTAAATATAAATACTCATATAAGGTCGTTCACTCTAAATTAATCAAGCTCAAAGAGCCCTCAAAAGTCTAAAACAAATAAGGCCAATATAGAAACCTTTATGATAATTAAAATATATGTTGATTATAGTCTAAGGGAACACCAACAAGTCCACCAAAATAAGACTTACCACCCATTAAAATTGTTAACCTCTTTGTATTTTACAAAGAAAGCCATTTTAACATTGCACTTATTAGAAAGCCAATTCTTTTAGCTATAATCAAAAGTGATCACCATCACCTAATTAACATTAGTTGTACTCCTTTGAAAAACCATTAATCCAAAAAATAAAACCATTATAAATGTTAGAATAGTTGCTATTTGAATGTCTTTACATTTTTTGCAACTTGAATAGTTTTAATGATTTCAAACATTATTGTTCAAATGTGTAATTATCTCCTAACAATTTTAGAAGATTTGTATTTGCTCTTTTGTGTACTAACATTTCAAGAAAATCAGACTCCAGACTACGATAACTGCAAATCAAATTCAACATGAGATACTTTGTTAATTTGAAGTTTGCATTTTTTTCTTTGAATTAATTTTGAAAGGGAGTGATTGTAATTGAGTGAATAAAAAAACATACACACACACATAAGGAGATCATAAAATTTTATACTGATCGTACTGGACGATATCCTATCGTACGGGACGATCAGACAGTTATCTCCTATAGGGCACATGGAACGAATAGGAACTTGCTCGAAAAATTTTTTCTAAGTCCTATTCGTCCAGAACGAAATTAATTATCGTACCAGATGATTGGTTCTCTGTAAAATTTTTGTCCAGACAAATTTTATTATCGTACGAGGCGACTGGTCCTCTGGAAAATTTTCGTCCAGACGAAATTAAATATCGTACAGGACGATCAGGTCTCTGGAAAATTTTCGTCCATACGAAAATAAATTATCGTCCGTGGCGATTGGTCCTTTAAAATATTTTCGTCCAGACGAAGTAAATAATCGTCCAGGACGATCGGGTCTCTGGAAAATTTTCGTCCAGACGAACATATTCTCGTCCAAACGATTAACCGACTTAATACAGTTTTCAGCAGTTTCTAGAACCGACCTAGTAATAACCGTTCGTACTGGACGAACCTAGTTCGTACAGGACGATCATCTGCACGAAGACATTTCGTACACATATTCAAATAGGGTCGTTTCAGATCGTTTAAGTAAAATCGTCCAGGACGATCCATGATCGTACAGGACGATCCACTGCGTACAGAATTGAAAACTTGCAGTTTTTGGGCGGTTTTTCTTGTCTTTTATATAAATAGTCCAAATTAGACTGCCACCCAATCTTTTTGTCATTTGATCTTCGTGCCTCTTGAGAGAATAGCCAAGGAGAGAGTGGAAGAGAGCATTCAAAGGAGGATTCCTACCACTGGAGCGAGAAGGCTTCACTTGGATTTCAAAGGTAAGAGTCACTACAGGGAAAACGCTGAAAACCGGCGGTTTTTTCCGGCGGTTAGTGTAGATTTACCGGCGGTTTTTAACTTTACCGGCGGTCTAACGGCGGTTTGTTAACCGCCGGAAAAAACGGCGTAGGAAACCATTTCCGACGGCTTTTTACCAGCGGTTTATTTTTGCGGCGGTTTGCCGGCGGCCAATACCGCCGGTGACCACCGGAATTTTAACCGTCGGTCTTCCGGCGGTTAGGCCGCCGGTATTGTAACCGCCAGAAAATCGTCGGTCAAATTACCGGCGGTTGTCCGGCGGTTAAACCTGGCGTTGTCTGGTTCATTAGACCGCCGGACGGCGCCGTTAGACCGCCGGTAAGGTACCGGCGGTGGACGGCGGTTATAGCCGTCGGTATTACCGACGGTTTAAACCGTCGAACGTCCATCGTATCACCGCCGGCAGCCGTCGGTCAGCCGCCGGTACGTACCGGCGGTTTAATAATATAACCGGCGGCTTTATCTTGTCCGTCCGGTATCGTAGTTTCCGGCGGCTAAACCGCCGGAAACCTGTAGCACCTGAAAAAAAAAATTGACAGCATCCCCTCTATTTGAGGGAGGTTCACCCTAAAGTCTAAACCTGCAGAAAAAACAATATATGTTGGGCAACACGCCACTATATTCATCACAGCCAGAAAATACAAACAAAATCAAAAATTCATCATAACATTACAATCACAAATTCACAAGATAGTTCATGATAATGTTACAATCACAAGTTCAGAAGTTCCCAAGTTCTAATTAATACATTCATCAAACATAATAAACATCTAATCATCATCGGTATCCTCACTATCTGCAGATGGCTACTCCTGTTGGTCCTTCTTCCTTTGTTTTCCAGCTGTGTAGGATTGCAACCGTGCTTGCATTTCATTCTGAGCCTTCCTCATTTCTTCAATCTCTCTAGCTTGAACCCTTTTCATCTCTTCAATCTCTCTAGTAAGTGCTGCAACCCTCTCACTTACAGATTCTTCAGCTCCACTTGGATCATGAAATGCAGAGGTGTATGAACTGCCCTCAATAGCAAAAGCCTGTGAACCCATGCCATATACCCTCCCCCTCTGTCTTCCACCAACAACTTCTGACCATGTCTGATACTCAGAAATATGGGCCGATCCAGAAGATGATCCCTCGCCAGTGGACTGCCGACTTTCTCTAGCTCGTAAGAAATCATCCTGCGAGTTACAAATAGTTTTTTTAAAATAAATTTTTATTCTAAAAATCCAAAAAATTTTACTCACATGAGCCTTTTTAGACTTCTCATCAACCCACTGATGGTCAGCTTGATGTTGATGAGTTCTTGTATGCAGCTCCAATGGTGTTGGCTCCCGACCCAGGTGCTCTTTCTGCAAATTTGATGCTTAGTTATACTAACATAAATATATGTAATAAACCAATTCAAAACACTTACCAGTCGCCGCCTATGTTCTGTATGAGGTACATATCCACCAGTATGAAGAGAGCTTCCTAAACCGCCACTGTTAGAGGCTCTGTTCTGTTTATTCTGCTCTCTCATTTTAATAAACTCCGGAGTAGCCCAAGCACTACTCAAATCTGCCCAAACGCCCTCTCCAATCCAATTAGGCCTCTGCCCGGACTTTCTAATGTCCGTGAACATGTCTCTGAGACGGGTCGCTCCTCTCCTCTCAAAATTTGATCTGATCCTCGTGCTGTACTCAGGCAACCACCTAAATTCTTTCTGTACAAATTTAGACAATATCAAAAAGATTAGTACAAATTAAATCATATATTTCAAATCATACCAAAAAAAACATACCTGAAATTCTCCAAACCACATATCTCTAACTGGCTTTGGGATCTTCTTCCAGGATAAGTAAGGAGCATCATACTTATTCTTTATTATATCCCGGATCATATGTATAGGTGGACTTGAAGGATTGAAGCTGCAAATGACTTTGTTTATCAATAACATGTAATATATCAAAATAAAAACAACTGAATAACTTAAATTGAACTTACTTATCGCCGTCAGGCTCGATGTATTGACGCTTATCTGTTGTTGTTGCAGGATCGGTAGCGCCAACCTCTGGTGGTCGTGATGGTCCACCCTGTTCATGCTGCACCGGATAGGGGTAGTAATATGGGTAAGGGTAAGGAGGGTGAGGACCAGTGGATGGACCAGCAGCCTGTGATGATGGTGGGGGGTAATATGGATAGAATGGAGAAGCATGTGTATGATTTGGAGAGGGGAAGCGAGGACTCGTCGAGCTGGGAGGGAAGTGGCCAGGGAAGTATGGAGGTACAACAAGAGGTGGATCTAACTGTCCCTGACCATGCTCTGGTGAAGGCTGCTGGCTCCTAGCAGGTGGTGGCGGTGGTGGTGTAGGTAGATCTGGTGGAACTGAAGACCCCTCACCTACCTCAGTCTGTGTGGGTACTCTGCTAGTCGTAATCTTCTTCCGGCGGAACTTTGAGGCAAATGATTTACGAGGAGGATCGTCGCCTGAAGCCATCTGCAATATTAAAAAAAAATAATTGAGAAACAGTTAATAAAACAGTTAATAAAGCAGTTAATAAAGCAGTTAAAGAAGCAGTTAATGAAGCAGGTAATGAATTACGAGAAGCAGTTAATAAAGCAGTTAATGAAGCAGTTAATAAAAGACAAGGTGGCAAAATACAATATCATTACTAAGCAGTAATAAAAATTACAAAACATTTAAATTCTACAATTCTAAATTACAGAAACTAATCAGAATCATCAAAACTATTTTCATCACTCTCAAGAGTATCTTCATTTTCATCACGCTCAATTCTGTTTTTAACAAATGCTTCTTTATTTCTTCGGAACTGATGATTAGCATTTAGAAACATACGATGACAATCAAATCAAGTATTTTTCCCTCCATGTTTTAATGCGAAAGCTTTACTGTTCTCCATGCAGTAAGGACATGCTAATTTCCCTGCTGTGCTCCAACCAGACAACATACCATAAGCTGGAAAATCACCGATAGTCCACAGCAAAGCAGCTCGAAGGAGAAAATTTTGTTTTATTGATATGTCATATGTGAGCACTCCTTCTTCCCATAATAATTTAAGGTCATCAATTAATGGTTGCAAATAGATATCAATCTTTGCCTTCGGATTATGTGGTCCAGGTATAATCAGAGTTAAGAACATGAACGGAGTAGTCATACACATCTCTGGTGGCAGGTTGTATGGTGTTAATATAACTGGCCAACAAGAATACGGTGTAGCTGTTTGACTATAAGGAGTAAAACCATCAGTACATAATCCCAATCTTATGTTGCGGGGTTCAGCAGCAAATGAAGGATGCACTCGATCAAAATGTTTCCACGCTTCAGCATCTGATGGATGAGAAAGAACATCACTTTTTGCTATTTTCTCCTTATGCCATCTCATATGGCCTGCTGAACTCATTGATGCATAGAGCCGCTGAAGTCTTGGAATGATTGGTAAATAAAACAAACGGGAATATGACACATCTTTCTTTGGACGACGTTGTTTTCCCGAGTTCTGCTTAAAACGAGGAGCATTGCAGCTGCGACAAATAACTTCTGCTGCATCATCCTTATAGTATAACATACATCCATTGATACAACAATCAATCTTTGTAGCAGTGAGACCCAGCTTGGATACTAATTTCTTTATTCGGTACAAGTCTGAGGGAATTATATTGTCAGCCGGATTAGTTTCCTTCATAAGACCAATAACGTCATTAAAACACTCACGGGGAATATTATACTCAGTTTTAATACTTAGCATCCTCACTGCAATGGATAATTCTGAATGCGTACTGCAACCTTCCCAAATTGGCTTTTGAGCTGAATGTAATAACTCAAAGAATTTTTGTGTCTCTGCATTTGGTGGCTCTTCCACATTAGACCTTAAAGTATGACCTGCTACATCAAAAATAAGGTCTTCATAGGGTCTACTCATTTGATCTTCATCAAATGTTTCATAAGCTGTAGATGAACCAGCATGAGCATCTCTATGTGGCTCGTACTCGCCATGTGATGTCCAAATCCAATAGTTTGGAAGAAATCCCCTACGATATAAATCAAGTTTCACATCATCGGGCTTTAGGAATGCTAGATTTTTATGCTTCGAACACGGACATCTAAACATTTTATCAAGCTGAAAGGAAGGCAGTTGAGATGCAACTTGAATGAAAGTTTCAACTCCCTCTATAAATTCAACTGTCAATCCTTTTCGACCCGGCAACAATCTGTTATACATCCAATATCTCTCTTCTTGGATAGTCATTTGGACGTTGAAGCAAACGTCACCCTACATAGTTAGGAAAACATTTATTAGAATACACGCATGTGCAACGTGTTATAAGAACGCATCTCCTTGTCCTAAACTTGGCTAAATATGCACAAGTCTCTATACTCAAACTCATTGTATAATTAGAACTTTGTTTTCGTCATTAATAACAGTTCCTATTGATATGGTAATTAAGATTTGTGCCATAAACATAACATGCATAACATGTATTAGTGTGTTGTGATTATTTCTTCCAAGTTAAAAGTTTGGACAACCACATGATGATTTAGGATTTAGCAACAACAACAAGAAGCCTTTATCCCACTATGTTGGGTCGGATATATGAATCCTTTTTCTTCATTGTGTCTTGTTAAAGGTTCAATTCTCATTTAAATCTAATAAAGGAAGGTCATTTATAATGTTTTTAACCAAGTCTTTTAAGGTCTACCTCTATCTTTCTTAACATAAGTCAAATCTAATACATCTACTCTCCTAACCGGATCATCAGAAGGCCTCCATTTTTTGTGACAAACCATGTAAACTGACTCTCTAATCTTATCTTCCATTGGAGCAACTCTAATATTTTCATGTATATGCTCATTTCATATCCTGTCTCTAAACGTAAAGCCACTCATCCATTTGAGCATCCTCATCTTTGCAATATTTTACTTAATATTAAGCTTCTCTTTTAGTAGTCAACATTTTGCACCATAAAGTGTTGCAAGTCTAAACATCATCTAATTGAATTTTCCCTTTAAATTTGAGCGAGATTTTTTTATCACACAACATATCTGAGTGTTTACAATTTAGCCTTTGGTTTTCAATATTTCCTATATTTCCTATAATATTGATGTGTGCAAGAAAGAAAAAATTATCACCTAAACATTACCCTAGTCTTGTTTGCTCTCGGAAGCTTATGTGATCAAGGTTGATGCTCTCACACCTCTCTTTTTTATGGTATTTTTGAGAAAATTTATCACCTAAATTTTGATTTCACACCAACTCATTTTCTTTGGCAATGTACATTTTTAAATGCATTCTGTTATATGAATGATTTTTACCCCACAAAATGAGGAATCTCTCTCGCTCTCTCTCTTAACTCTTAAGAAATATGCATTCGAATCCACACTTCGTCTTCTTCTTCTTGTCTCTGATGACCTAATTGCTAGTAAGATAAATGAGCTTATAAAGCTTGAAGTACATTCCATTTGCTAATTTAGTTATAATATCCATTTCATTTATAAAGCTTGAAGTAAATTCAGCCGGAGAAGAGAGATCGACGGTTACCTTCGGTTAGGGAGTAGGTTGGTGGTCGGAGAAGAGCTATCGGCGGCCGGAGTTGATCTGTCGGCGGCCGGAGAAGACACGTCGGCGGCGGAGTCGATTCGGGGTTCAGGAGGGGTCGGAGGCGAGCTAGGGCAGAGCGACCGAGAGAGAGAAGAGGGAAAAAGTGAAAATGAAATGCGAGGCGCGGGTGTTCATTTTAGGGCTTCTACCGGCGGTGTACCGACGGTTTGTGCCGTCGGTAAAAATTTACTTATCAACGACGGCCAACACCGTCGGTAAACCGTCGGTCCATATTGTTGTCCGGCGGTTTAGCGACGGTTATATAACCGCCGTTAGTACCGGCGGCACAATGAGGGATAGGCACCGGTAAGCCGCCGTTAAACGCTGGCGGCTAAACCGCCGCCCAAACCGTCGGTAAAACCGGCGGCCTACAAACCGCCGGTTATGGCCGCCGGTAAGAGCTGTTTTTCCTGTAGTGAGTCTCTACTTGTGAATTTGGATTACTTCACTATTTTTCTTCTTCCTTCTAGATTCTTGTGAGAAGATCAGTTAAGGAGATCCAGTTCTCTGCCGACACTTGGAGAGTGTGAACAGCCAAAGGGTTCTCTGCCTACACTTGGAGAGTGTGAACAGCCGAAAGGTTCTCTGCCTACACTTGGAGAGTGTGAACAGCCGTAGGGTTCTCTGCCCACACTAGGAGAGTGTAAAAGGACGACGGTTCTCTGCCAGCATTGTGGATTGTGTAAAAGGACGACGGTTCTCTGCCGCACCGGGTAGTGGTGAAAAGAGTGTGTTGTAAAGGCTTCTCCGCCTTGCTGTGGGTGCTAAAGGAGAGTCACTATTTGTTTTAGTGCAATACTCAGAGAGTGCCTCTGAGGAGTGGATGTAGGTCTGATTATAGACCGAACCACTATAAATCTGGTGTCGTTTACTTTATTGTTTTTACGTTTCCACACTTTAAATTTCAGTTTTAACAACTATGTGGTTGAAAAATATTTTTCTACAAACTTTAAAAGAAATTTTTATTTCGGTTCAACTTAATCTTCAAAGAGGGTTTAAAATTTTTTAAACTACCAATTCACCCCCTCTTGGTAGCCTTGGGACATTTACTTAGGCTTAACAACCTAATTACTGGACTCAACAATAAAATGTTATTTCAGTATTTAAAATTGCCTTTTGAAAATGACATCACCTCCATATCATAGTTTTGAAAGTGGCATTTTTTAAAAAGCCCATATCTTTGTTAATGTGTCAATTTTATATTATCCAATAATTCATGATTAAAATAATACTTAATTAAATATGTTTTTTCTATGTATGAAGAAAATTCTATGCAAGAAGAAGTTTATACTATGATAAAGAAAACACTTCTCTCTTAATTTCTTCCCAATTCATTTAAGGAATTTGGGGTTTAGTTATTGAAAAAGACATATTTTCTTAGTAGTGAGGACATCCAAATCTTAACAACTCCATCAATATTGTATATTTATATCCATGCTTCTACTACCATATTAACATCAACACTTGAGCTAACATATGTAAATATATAATTAGAATCATCCCTCTTAAACTAAGATCCTAGATTAATGATACATCTCATATATGGAAAGCTACACTTAACAACTCCCCATTATTATTCGTAATTAAATTAGTCTTATGCCTACTTACAACTCCCATTCCATGAATTATGCCAAGCCTAACACAAATCACAACATACATAAAATTATCAAATACTTTGTATATGATATCCTAAGATTACAACAATATTTTTCACTTGTCTTGGGTGATTTCTCTTTGGATGCTTTAAAATGGTCATCGTAAGTAGGGCTGTCAAAATCTGGTCACGGGTTGGGTTCGGGTCCAACCCGACTCGAACCTAACAAGTTTTTCCAAACGAGTCAGTTTTTCGGAGGGTATGGGTCAGCCCGAACCTGATCTGCTTTAGGTATATTTTACTACAATTTTTTTATTTAATTCGATTTATTTAAACCAAAAGTAAATTAAGGTAAAATTTACTTCAATCAATTTAAAATAAACCAAGCTTAATTAAATTTTGCCAACATGATTTATTATTTTTTGGAAATATCATTTACTTATTTCATAAGAATTTTTTAAAACCCTCCTAAACTAATTAAAAATTGGTCAAATCGGGTTGATTTCAGGTTTTCGAGTCAACCCGAACACAACCTGATTTTAAAAATAGGTCAAAATCCGTAACCTGAACCGTTTCGGGTTCGAGTTAACCCGAACCTGAATTGTTCGGATCAAGTTCATGATGGGTTTTCAGGCCGTGTCAAATATTGACACCCCTAATCGTAAGACTATTAAATCGATTGAACCCTAGTAAAGGGATATTCTCCCTTCTAATCTCCATCGAAATTAGAGTAGAGTTGGATAAACAATGTGATGCCCTGACACTCCTGTTTACATGGATAATCAATTGTTGACACTTTTTGAACACGAACATGTTCCCGACTCTAAATTAACACTTGTTGAATCCATGCAAATAAAAATACATATTCTACTTAAGATGAAAAACAC
The DNA here is from genome assembly GCA_016618105.1 of Dendrobium huoshanense. Lineage (NCBI taxonomy): Eukaryota > Viridiplantae > Streptophyta > Magnoliopsida > Asparagales > Orchidaceae > Dendrobium > Dendrobium huoshanense. The sequence continues at coordinate 83,277,811 of CM028359.1, read as the reverse complement.
AATAGCATAATCCATCTAGTCAATAACCTCCCTAGCTTGATATATTGTTATCAATCCATCTTCATAGCCATGTTGCAAATATTCATAATGATTTATTACTAGATAAAAAAATATTGTTAAATATAAATATAATCCCAACTTTTCAATTGTTAAAGAGAATTGCTTGTTTATGAAATTTTATCAGCATGCAACTTGAGGTCAGCAAAGGCTACAAAACATCACTTGCATATCCCATCCTTAATCAACTTTTTAATGCATTAATTAACAGATTCATCATCCTTCTTATTCTAATTATTTAAACAATTTCTTGAGTATTATATAAAAATAATCAACATTATAATAACAATGATCATTTTAATTATTGAGTTGACTTTATAAATCTTCATTATCACTCTTATAAAGTTAATAGACATAAAATAAAATGCATAATTTGAAGATAAAAAAAAATTTATTAGAATTATATTTGATCCCAATTATTTGCATAGATTTGTCACTTATTCTTTGAAGGTATGGGATCCAAACTTTAGAGTTTTTTTTCTTCTTGTAATTAAATTCTGAAATTTAAATCAACCCTAATTACATAAATGGGTTGTGATTATTTAATAACAAGGGAGTTAATCTATATATCTAAGTATTGTGATTAAATTAGAAAAGGATTTAAACCAATTGCTTTAATCCTTTGTAAAATTGCTATATGTTCTCATTAGATTAGGAATGGTTTTTTTGTTTTTTTTTTACATTTAAACAAATTGCTAAATGTTTGCATTAAAATATAAGATGAATTAAAAATATATATATTTATTCAATTAAAAATATAATAAAAATATTTTTAATTTAAAATAAGAGAGCATGAAACTTTCTTATTGAATTGAAACATTGTAAGATGATAAAATTGAAATAGATATTTTTATTTATAGTGCACTTATATATATATAACACCTAAATTTTAAATATTTACAAAATTGTCAATCTCCTATCTCCATTTTTTAAATTGACACTGATATTTGTCATAAAAAAAAACCCTCATATTTTTCAGTTTTGTCAAATTCATAATGGTTTGATCATCGCATGCACAAATGCATGAATTCAACACTTCAAAAAATAAATAAATAAAAAGGTGATAGTTTTATAAATAAAGAGGATTTGAGTGTTATATACGCAATTATTTCTTTTATTTATAATAATAATGATGATATAAATAAATACTATGAAATAAGGAATATATAGCAATAAAAGCAGCAAAGTCCAAACAAAAACAATAATTCAATTCATAATAAGTAAATTTCCACAAAATAAACAAAATCTAAACACTTAAACAAATCGGTAAAATCTAAAACGATTGATGTGCATATCATTAACACTATTCTGCAAAAACTATTATTTCTTGATTTGAAGACATTACTGAAAATAATACAAAAGACAAACAAGACTCATTAACCCATTCAAACTAATTTTTTTCGTTTGGGACGGCTTTCTTATTTTAAGGCTTTTTTTGGGACGGCTTTTTTACTGCTTCTTAAAGCAACTTTTTAGTAAAAAAATTTAAAATTTTGTACTAAAAAATTGCTTTAAGAAGCAGTAAGAAAACCGTCCCAAACAAAACTTAAAAAGCAATAAAAAAATCCTCTCAAACAAAACATAAGCTGAACCACAAAAACCATCAGACCAGAAACATAATAATTAACAAAAAAAAAAAAAAATTGCATAAATATGATTTATATTCAGCTGAAGCTGACTGTAATAAGTAAAATAACATCATTTCATGAGATCCAAAAATACAAAGCCATTCCAAAGACTATGCAAAAGCATCGAAGCCAGCAGATTTCTAGACCTGGCAAAGACAGCCCCCATCACCATCCCAAGGAACACCAACGGTAACAATCTTTGAGCATTGAAATGTGCCAAGGCAAAAGCAATTGCACTCACTATAATGGCACACCAGAGTGGCATGTATCTGGTCAATGATGGCAGAAGAAAGCCACGGAACACAATCTCCTCCCACACAGGAGCACAAATTGAGACAACCACCGCGTACAAAGCCATGGCCACCGGATCGCGAGCCATGATTGATTGTTCGACGTTTGAAACGCCGACGGCGGGGGAGGTCAGAACGGGAACAAGGTTGATGTTAATCTGTGACAGAAAGTTGACAATTGGGAAGAGGAGACAACCTAAGCCAACATCTAGGTGCCAGGAGCCTCCTAAGTTGAAGCAGAACCAACCGGGCGGAAGGGGACGAAATCTAGCCAGACAGCCATGGAGAATTGCAATGCCGGCGAGCCCTTCAGCGATATCAGTGAGAAGGCTGTACAGGGCCTGACCTCTGTGGGTTAGAGACTCTTTACTGAAACCAGCTGCATGTGCCAAGAATGGGACTATCCAAGATCCAACAAACCAGAAAGAAGCAATCCATAGAAGCATTACCTGCATAACCACAGCATTTTTTTTTTTTTTCTGGTTTAGCTTGCTAGAAAGTTGTATTAAACTTCATTTCAGATTCACCCTGTAATTGGTTTATATGGTTTAAACTTAACTAAAGCTCGTGAAGGGAAAAAAATTTTGACAGTGGAACTATTGAGAAAATGAATCAAATAGGAGGTCATGTAAACCACAGAATCAAGATTTAAGTTAAAATTCTGGATGGCTGAGATAAAGGAAAAAAGAAGCCTAGTTTTTCATCCAACTACCTTTATAATAGTGCTGTAGAAGAGCTAGATTTTTTTTTAATAGAAGAGCTAGATTTAAGTTTGATTATACAACAAAGATGTCATTAAACTACTTAACAATTTAAAATAATGAAACAATGTGGCATAAGAAACTGCTTACCTGGACAATGGTTTCAGCTTTCCATAGAACGGTCCAAGGCTCATCATGCAGCGGGAATATTTTATTTATGACCTGGATAAAATAATGTTAAAAAATAAACTAACAATAGAGAGAGAGAGAGAGAGAGAGAGAGAGAGAGAGAGAGAGAGAGAGAGAGAGAGAGAGAGAGAGAGAGAGAGAGAGAGAGAGAGAGTGTAGAATACAAAGAAAAGGCATTATACGATCTGGAACCTAGGTAGCTGAACTCCAAATAAAACAACTAATCATGCGAACATAGTCTCACAAATAACAGGGCGTTGCATGAGTCTGCATGACAAGATTATTCTGTGCGGACACCGGATGGTAAGAACCGTCCTATTTTGTCTCTATGTACAGCTCACTGCACTTTTAGTGTTCACAGAGACAAACCAGATGGTTCTCCCAGTTCGGTGTCCGCACAGAAAAATTCATCCTGCATGACAGCTACATGGACGAATGGTCCAGAGCAGAGGGGACTTGCTGAATTCCAAATTTGATTGGAATATGATCATATGAAAAATGATTTGCATTAAAGCTCCTTAATGCTTATGCTTAGAGGAACGCACCTCATTTGGATTCACATATGGATCCATTTCACTCGCATTTATGATTTATTCTCGGACATCTAGAATCTTAAAAAAGTTTATGGCAGTAAACTAAGCAAGCCATGCCCTGATGAAAGAACTAATACATTATCAACAATATTTATGTCACTTCTGATAATTTATAACCATTTAGATTGGTAGGAAACCAGCAATATCAAGATAAAAGATACACAAGCGCTTTCCATGTCAAAAATTAAAATTAAAAAAAAAAAAAAAAAAAAAAAAACGTTACAAGGATTAATGAACTGCGAAGTGGTCAATTCAAGGCTCAGATGCCTTTAGATTCACAGAACCTTCTTCATTAAATCAGGAGTACCTATCTATCCACTGAGAAAGCAGTTTGTACAAGTTAAGTGGAATCAATAAAAGAAACCCCTGAGATATTTTGAAGACCATGATGATAAATAAAATAACCACCCAGATTTGAGTGGTAGAGTATTATGTAGGATGAGATTAAATGTATGTATAAGAAATTAAGCATAAATGAAATCCTTCTCTCCAAACACAATATGATTTTCATTGCAAATTTACAAGCTCCTTTTAAGACAATACCTTCAAGAACTAACCTACTACATACAATGTTCAACAAAATTTCAATTGCTTTGTCATAGATCAAATCAATTCCTCATTTTGTAAGGTATCATCATCATCATCACTAGCCTTATACAACCTATACAAGCTTTATGAATTGCCCTTCCATCAAGTGAGAATTATGCAAAAGGGTAAATGTTGATGAGAGGATCCCTACAATAAGTCGTGATTGCTACAAATAGGTGATTGTACATAAATAAATCCAGGTAAAAAAAAGTGTTATATCCATAATCTACATTACATTCACATCTTTCTAAAATAAATCTTATAGCATATATTCAAAACAAGATATCTTATGGCAGGTTGCTTGCAAACTAGCATAGTCCTGATAGGTGAAACTAATTCTAAAGTGAATGAAAATTAGAAAAACAAAGAAAAACTTTAAAAGATGAGGGGATTCTAGTAAATCAAAAATTGAGTATATCATTAGCAATTTTAGGCTTATAACACTGTAATGAAGAATCCGTGATGCTTAAGGTTTATAGTTGATACTTGGTTGTTACAGTTTCCATTATTTGCATTTATTATACAAAAGAATGGATTTGCTATAAACAACACAAAAGCATTACTAATCAAGCCTTACATGATAATGAAAATCTACCACGCACTCTATAAATCTAACAAAAATAGAAAAAAAAATGTTTTATTTAATTTAATTTATTCGAATTAATTATACTGCAAATGACACTACTCACTAAGTGCTAAAAATTTGACAGTAAGCTTGAAGGTGATGATGGTGTCTCAGATTTTATAGAAAGATAAAAATAGTAATGGTGCATACAACCATTATGTAAACAAGATATAAATACCATGCTGATGTAACTACATTTAGTCAACCACACATATTATTGGTAATAGATATATTAATAACATGAATGTTGACCTCAATACTCATTTGGCAATCAAATACATTTAAATACAATACAACAACATCAAAATCAAGCCTTTATCCCATAACGTGGGGTCATCAAATAGACAAATACTATTAAATACAGTTTGAATACAAATAGCATATACAATGTCGCACAAAACAAATTTAACACATCTCAATTGCAATCAATGTTATTCAATCATCGCTATGTTTCGAGAAACGGAACACATCAATGCATTAAGAGCACTGAAATTACCCAAAAAAGAGTTTCATATTTCCCTATATACCATACGAAAGCAAAACACATAATTTGTCTGCATGCAAAGCAACATACGAAAGCAAAACACATAAATTGTCTGCATGCAAAGCAACAACACGAAACTGATTTGAGCAAAAAATGAGGATGGATGAGAAGGAATTAATAGACTAAAAAAATTATCTGTAAAAAATTTCTACCACCATAGCTCGTATCCCAGAAATCCTATAGCTCTTTGTACTCACATCACATAATACCCCCATATCTATATGATCATTCAACTCTATTTCAAAAAGTAATTGTCAAAAAAAAAAAAAGAGGAGAAAATTGCAAAACCCCAACCTCGTCTCTCCCATTCGCGCCATCCATTTCTCCCTCTCATCTTCGCACTCCCAATGAGCGCATGACCACATGCTCCCAAAACCCTAGTACCTCACCATCTCTCATTCTCTTCCTCACAACTCCTATCCTCTCGCCCACACCCTCCAGAACCTCCAAACAGCCAAATGACCTCACCAAAAAATATGCAAGTGTATTGTACAATACTAAAAAACGTGTAAGTGTAGCGTGAATTATGAAAATGAAATGCATAACATACCAAAAGATGTGCACAACACCTAAAAGAAAATTCAAATTGTTAAAATCAACTTGTCAGCCTGATGCTTCGAAAAATGTGCTAAATGTTGAACTCAATATGTGAGAATGCTATGCGGACCAAAAATAAATTAAAATGAAATCCTCCCTCCTTGAGAAATGTGTAACTGCATCAAAAAGTGCACAAAGCATCACGTAAAATTATCAGAGAAAGTGCAAGTACACAGTACAAATATATTGAAAAGTATACAAATGCATAGCACAAGTGTACTAAAAAGCATGCAAATGAACCTTGAAAAGCTTAACTACACTTTGCAAATGCATTGAAAAACATGCACGACGAATCAAACCATCAAAATCAATGTTGCCTACATGTGCTCTAATAAACATGCTAGTGTCTAAATCTTTATGTTTGAATACTACACGAGTAAAAAATAAAGAAACTCAAATTCAAACAGTGTGCGATTGACTTAAAAAATTTGTAAACCCTCTATTTAAATAAAATTCATCAAAATCCATGCTCGATTATTTTGAGCAAGCCACCCTATCAAATAGGATAAGTTATCAAGTCTCAAATTTAAAGTTTAATCCTATTCATAGGGACTGGAATCAACAGACCTTGTTTTAAAAAGATATTTTAACTTTACTCTTGCCATTTGATACAGCACACTCACACTATTATGATTTGAGAGCCAAAGGTCCAATTGCGAAATTCATGAGGATCGTTGTTTAAAATTGTGCAAAATGAGGCAAACGTTGAGAGACCATGAACACCTCGAGACACACTTCTCAATCATATGATTGCACCTCAATTAGGGTGAGGCAAGCATTGAGGAGCGCCTCGCTTCACTATTATGAGGCATACGCCTCACCAATTTTATTAAATTTTTTTTTATAAAAGCTTAACCAAAACTAAATTGACATCTTCATTTTGGTTCGACTTCGCCTGCATTCCCTCATCATATAGCCCTAGGCTCGTCTACGATTTGCCTTTCCTCTTGTGTTGCTATTTTGGTTTCATGTGAAGTAGAATTTCGAAAAAAAGGAAGCTTCTCCGCTTCCTTCTACGACAGAGTTGTTAATGATGCATTAGAAGCCGCAATGGGTGCTCGACACGAAGGTAAAACCAATTGAGTTTGCAACTTGAATGTTATTATTTAGGGGGAAAATCTCAAAGGATATATCCCCTTCAAGAATTAAGTATATGTTTATCTGCATTGAGAAAATGTTTTAATTTAGGTTGATATAATTTGTTTGAAGTCTTGCAATGATTCTGACTTTTTTTATTTGTTATGATTGAATTGTGCTATAATTGCATATAAATAAAAGCTTTATTTAGATCTTTGTTACCCTTTCGTGCTTGAAATTGTTCATTATTAATTCAACCTTTGATTGATATATTGTTAAATTCAAAGAATTGGAGAAGGAAAAAACTTCTTAATTTCATTATACAAAACCATCCCTATTTAAAGATATATACAAGATATTTTAATAAAGAAGCAAATAAATATGAAATCATGCATAATTGCCCTAATATGATCCTTTCTAAATCAACCACTCGAATATGGAAGGAGATTGGCATGATCCAGGAGAGCAACTCATGGATTCCCATCCTGGCCGTGGGATCAAGGGTCAAGGGATAGTTGTGATTTAAACATATATTAATAGGAATTGATATTATAGTGGACATGAAGTGGTTTTTCATATCTTTTAAATTTTGTGGTTATTGGTATGAATTTAATGGAAAAAAAAAAGATAAAAAGAAATATGAAGTGGGAAGCAAAAAAGCTATAAAACTATATTTCTTTTTTGGTGTTCATAAAAGATATGTAAGGTATTTTGATATGCCAGTTAAGGCTAAACCGGCCCAAGGGTCGGTTCAGCGAGTATACAGGAGGCGGAATCCATCTGCCTCCCTTGGCTTGGCCCGCCCATAGGGTGGGCCCCACTTGTCCATTGGAGTTGAAATTTGAAAGGAGGGGGCGGCTAGGGCTTGGGAGAGAAATTAGATTAGGAAAGCTTTTGTATTAAAGAGGATGAGAGGGATTATGGGAGATTATATTTTGATTGATTGGAATTAGGGTTTCTTGGCGACTTGAGCTCTAAACTCTCTTGTCAAGATATTTGGGAGAGACGATCCTCCTCTCGAATTGATGATCTCTTGTATCTTTGTTTTGTTCTTGTTTCCCTTTGTTTTCTATAAGAATTACTATCGTTTGATTGTTCTTCCACTACAATTTCTTCGTTTTCTCATTGTTTTACCGAATATTGTTAGGTTTGCTTGCGAACTCAAGTAGATCCGATAGGATTGCTTGCGAACTCAAGTATTTCATATCAAATTGGTATCATAGCAAGTCGAGGGACCGGTGAAGGTCTGTTTTCGGCAAATTTCAGCGGTGATTTTTTGCACAGAAAGGGGGAAAATTGCTATTTTTGGAATCCCAAATCAAGATTTTGTGAATCTACAAACTACGGATTGTGATAGCTACCAAAAAGGTGGATGCTTTGGAGGAAAGGCTTGAAGGGGAGACGAATCAAATTAAAACAACGGTGGAGGAAGGGATTTCCTACATGAAAGGACAAGTCATCGATCTCCGGGACATGATGAAAAAAATGTTTGAAATTCAAAACCAAACGGCGACTTCCGTGGCAAAAGGGGTAGAAGGAAAAAATATAATTTCTGAAATTCGTAGGGAGAAAGATGAGGTGGAAATCATGGAATGAGAAAGAAGAAGACCCCATCTGGAGCCTGTCCAGAGGGAAGAAAGAGGAGGTGGATATGGGGAATCCCAGGAGGGATACTATGGTCGCCGAGGTGCTGATTTTGAAGAAAGAAGAGGAGATTTCGAAAGGGGTTTGTGCTATGACAGGGCAAGGGAAGACCGGGAAACATGGGGAGGGCTTAGCGCTTGGGAGAGAGAAAACTATGGGAGAATAAAGGGGAATAGTGGCAATCAGAAGGGGATACCCACGATTTTATTTCCACTCAGGTCGTCGACCAAATGAGAGTGAGATTGTGGATATCGGTCATTACGGAGAGATGATGGGTACGGGAAAGGTGGAGAAAGGTCAGGGGATTTGTAAAGGAGTGCTACTGACTATCCAAAGGATTCAGGTGAGGAAAGATTTTCTTCCACTGGAGCTTGGGAGTACAGATGTCATCCAGGGGATGAAATAGTTACAGACTTTAGGAGATATCAAAGTGAATTGGGAAGTACTCACTATGGAATTGATGGTAGATGGAAGGAAGGTGGTGATTAAGGGAGATGCGGGGCTATCCAAATCCATGGTTTCTCTTAAAACTATGGAGAGGGATATACAGTTCGAAGGCGGAGGAAATTTGATGTTGCTGCACAGTTTGGAGGGAGCTAGATTAAAAGAGGGAGGAGACGTACCCCTCTCCATACAGTCGTTGATTCAGCAGTTCCAAGAGGTGTTTCAGCCACCTCAGGGATTGCCACCACAGAAAGAGCTGGAGCATGCCATCGTGTTGAGGGAGAGAGTGTCACCCATCAGTGTACGGCCTTATCGCTACCCTCAGTTCCATAAAGATGAAATCAAAAGTTGATTAGAGTGATGTTGGAGGCAGAAATCATTACACCCAGCATCAGTTCCTTCTCTAGTCCAGTTATATTGGTGAAGAAGAAGGATGACAGCTGGCGATTTTGTGTGGACTACAAAGCACTCAACAAGAAAATTGTACCTAACAAGTTTTCTATACCAGTTATTGACGAGCTGTTGGATGAATTGAGTGGAACAGTGATCTTCAGCAAGATAGACTTGAAATTAGGATACCATCATATCTAGATGAAGGAGGATGTACCCAAGACGGCCTTTAGAACTCATGAGGGACACTATGAATTCCTAGTGATGCCTTTTGGCCTCACCAATACTTCAGCTACTTTCCAAGCACTTATGAATAAGGTTTTCAAACCCTATATTAGACGATTTGTATTGGTATTCTTTAATGACATCCTAGTCTACAACAGGATAGAGGAGGAGCACTGGGAAAATTTGAAAAGGGTGTTAGAGGTGCTGCAGGAGCACTAGCTAAGGCCAACTTGAAGAAGTGTTATTTCACACAAGTCAGTGTATAGTACTTGGGCCATGTTGTATCAAAAGAAGAGGTGGCAGCAGATCAGTCCAAAATTGAGGCAATGCTAAAGTGACCAATGCCTAAACTTCTGAAGGAGCTTAGGGGATTTCTAGGACTGACAGGTTACTACATAAGGTTTGTAAAGGGATACAGCACCATAGCATGGCCACTCACTGAGCAGTTGAAGGATGATTTACTATGGGGGGAGGCGTCCACATCAGCATTTGAGAGCTTGAAGAAGGCGATGACAACGGTATTGGTCCTAGCTTTTTGCCAGATTTCACACAGATCTTCATTATGGAGAGAGATGCGTTCGGATGGGGGCTGGGTGCAGTGCTTATGCAGAGTCGTAGGCCCATTGCCTATTTCAGCCAAGTGTTGACTGCTAGAACCAGGCTGAAGTCAGTCTATGAGTGAGAATTAATGGCCATCATTTTGGACATCCAGAAGTGACGGCCTTACCTACTGGAGAGGCATTTCATTGTCAGGACAGATCAGCAGAGCTTGAAATACCTGTTGGAACAGCGGATGGTGATAAAGAAGTATCAGAGATGATTGTCCAAGTTGCTAGGGTACAATTTTGAGATTCAGTATAAGCCAGGAGTGGAGAACAAGGCAGCAGATGCCTTGTCCAGATGTATGGGAGAGCTGCAGACAGTGGCACTATTTGTTCATTTGATGCTTGACTAGGAGGCCATCAGAGAAGAAAGTGCTAGAGATAAGGATTTGGGGAAGACCAGGTTAAATTTACTGAAGGAAGATGATAGCCACCTGGGGTACTCATTGGCAGGGGGATAGACTGCTATATCAGGGGAGGTTTGTGATGCCCCGAACCTCGATCCACATCCCAAACTTACTTCAGGAGTTTAATGAAAGCATTGTTGGGGGTCATTCAAGCGTGCAGAAGACATACTAAAGGCTAGCGTCAGAGCTATACTAGAAGGGGATGCATAAAGATGCATAGGAGATGGTAGCCAGATGTGACATCTGTCAAAGGAACAAATACCTGGCTATGTCACTAGGAGGACTACTACAGTCGTTGGCTCTACCGGGACATGGGATATCCACGGACTTCATAGATGGGTTACCCCGTTCAGAAGGTTTCACGGTGATTTTAGTGGTGGTGGACAAGCTGAGAAAGTATGCACATTTCATTCCCCTTCAACACCCCTACACAGTAGTGACAATGGCTTCAAGTTTCATCAGAAAGGTGGTCATAATACATGGAGTACCCGAGACGATAGTTTCAGATAGAGATAAGGTGTTCCTAATCCATTTTGGGAGAGAGTGTTCTTAAAACTCCGACTGTATAGACAGAAGACAGTCGCCAACAGGAGGAATGAGTAGCTTGCTCCAAAGTACTTTGGGGCTTATGAAGTGCTGGAGAAGATCGGAGCAGTAGCATATCAACTGAAAGTCTGAAACTATCACCAACAGTGATTATACATCCAGTTTTTCATGTATCGCAGTCAATGTTTAAAATTGCGTATTCGGGTATTGAGACGTTTTTCATTCGTGAAGCGAGGAGTAAGCCTCAAGGCGTTTTGAGGCGTAAGCCTCAAAATCAAAAGATTGCGTGAACATAAAATGATAAATTTGTTATATACTAATGAGTGAATAATATAAAACATAAAAAAACATAAGATGTGAAATGAAATCAAAATATCTCAATAATAAGGCAACATGAAATATAGTTCAACTCAAAATTCCATCTTTCTGAAATCCCAATATACTTTTCATTAACATATAATTCTGATTTCCAAAAATAAATAGCAGACATATCACATAAGAACTCATAAGTCATCAACACTGTCATCACTAAGGGGTTCTTCATTTGAATCATCATTATGGCGTGAGGCGAGGCGGGCCTCAACCAAGTTGAGGCGCAAGCCTCATAAAAAAAACTCGAGGCGTAAGCATCGAGACGTTTTTTACTGAAATTGCACAAAGGCAAGCCTCATATTGCGCAATTTTAAACCATGATCGCAGTTGAGAAAGGTCATTAGTGACTATACAGCCAACCCCGAGTTACCAACGACACTTACTGAGGATTTAGAGGTAGTTTTGGAACCCTTAGAGCTGATGGGGGTTCGCCAGAAAGAAGATGGAACTAAAGAAGTGTTGATCCAGTGGAAGAACCTTCCTGACTACGAGGCCACGTGGGAGCCATACAAAAGGGTTAAACATCAGTTTCCTGGTTTCATCTTTAGGACAAGGTGATTCTTTGGGAGGGCGGTATTGATGGGCGGGTTCAGCGAGTATACAGGAGGCGAAATCCATCCGCCTCCCTTGGTTTGGCCCGCCCATAGGGGGGGGGGGGGGGGGGCACTTATCCATTGGTTTTGAAATTTAAAAGGAGCGGGCGGCTAGGGCTTGGGAGAGAAATTAGATTAGGAAAGCTTTTGTATTAAAGATGATGAGATGGATTAGGTGAGATTATGTTTTGATTTATTGGAATTAGGGTTTCTTGACGACTTGGGCTCTAGACTCTCTTGTCTAGAGATTTGGGAGAGATGATCCTCCTCTCAAATTAAGGATCTCTGGTATCTTTGCTTTGTTCTTGTTTCTCTTTGTTTTCTATAAGAATTACTATCATTTGATTGTTCTTCCACTACGATTTCTTCGTTTTCTCGCTATTTTACCGATTATTGTTAGGTATTATGTTCTCTTTCAAAATGAAATGAGGACGAGTAGGGAATGGCGAAAAAAGAAATTTGGAGTTGAACTTGATGACTTGGTGTTACATGATTTTTTTATGCAATTTATATATTTTATGTTGTTTTGCACATTTGCATGATTGGATTTTAACTCTATTTAATGTAATTTATCACTTGTCACTTGCGTCTTCTGCAATTTTGTATTTCATATATGCATGTCAATCAGTTACTTTATAGTTCAATAAAAAAATTAATATGATATCCTTTCACATACTATTAAGTTATTATATAAAAAAAAACTTTTAATCTTCATTTTAACTTTACGCAATTGTTTTGATTTTGAGGCTTATTCCTCAAAACTCCTTGAGGCTTACGTCTCGCCTCACGGATAGAATATGTCTTAATACCCAATTGCACAATTTTAAATCTTGATAATGATATCTTGCTTTACATTCTAAAGAAATTTTATTTTAATATGCAAACTACTGAAGTCACCTTCCTATGCCACTCATAAAACTAATCGAAGAACATGATCCTTCACTAGCAAGAAAGAAGAGTAAACAAGGCTCAAAGTAACAAAATAAAAGCATTCAAAATACTAATGACAGCCGTGTTGACAATAAATCTCAACTGAAGGAGACTATTTCTAAAATGCCCTCAAATCTTAAAGAAAATTTTTGTGAGGCCCACATTTCTAAGAGAATATATCAAAACCTAAAAAAAAATAACAAAATATAACAATGCACAAGCAAATCTACCATCCTAAGTTTAAAGCAACAACCATCCATTATCTGCAACAGTTAAGCAGGACTAACAAATTTTAGATTAATCTCTGGACAAAAATAACTAATATTTTGTCAAGCGTATCATCATGATCACTCTCAAAATATCTCGTATCAATAAAAGTGTGGCATGTGCCCCCTTAATCAGGTGATTTTGATGTCAAATGGTAACACAAAGTAGCGCTTATGGTTGGGTTTCTCTTACAAGATAATTGTCACAAAAAGCCATCATTATATTACGGTCACAACAATAGTCTTAATGTTTCCCAATAGTTCCAATTCTTTGGAATATGAATCATAGGGTGCACTTGATAAAGCACAGAGCCTTTTATCTACTATGTTCGACTTAAAATTATCTCATTATATAAATATTCACCCTAAATCTATAAGATTTCATTGGACGACATAAACTATAGTTGCCACAAAGGAACATTCGATCAAGTTGAGTCGACTAACTCTGCTAACAAAGTTGATTGAAGTCCCTAATAACTAAGTGCAATGAAATTATGGGATATTGATCGGGTTCATCATTATTTCTCCATCATCCACTTTAAGCTAATGATGGTAAATCTACTCAATCTTATAACCTAAAGCTACTGCTACTACATGCTAATCCCTTGGCGCCTATTGATTAAACAGAATTGAAAGTTGTTAAATTCAAAGAAGTGGAGAGAGATAAGGCTTAATTTTATTATACTAAACTATCTCTATTTATAGATCTATACAAGATGTATTAATAAATAAACAAATAACTGCATAATCATGCATAATTTCCTTAATATAATCCTTCCTAAATCAGCTACCCATATATAGAAGGAGATTGGCGTGATCTAGGTAAGCCTCCCACGGATCCCCATGTTGGCTGTGGGATCAATAGGTCAAGGGACGGCTGATGAGCTTCCTATGGAACCCCATGATGGTCGTGAGATCAAGGGCCAAGGGACGGCTGGGATTTAACACTCCCCCTCAAGCTGGGGAATACAGATCTATCGTTCCCAGCTTGGTAATCAATACTAAAAAGATGGAGTTATCAAGTCCCTTGGAAAAAATGTGTGCAGCATTGGTTTCATCCTTTTACTGCACTCCATGCATCTTGGTTTCACCTTCAATAATCTCACTGCTCTTTCTTTAGGAGATGCACCTCTACATCAATATCATACAAAATTTTATGCATTGTTGTACTTTGATCAAAAGAAAACAATGCCATCATAAAACCTCTGATCATCTGGCCACCAAATTTTTTATCTTTTAACCAACAATTATGTCATCCAAGCCTTTCCTATACTTTCGTGGTCTAGAAGCCTCCTGTACGCCTTAAGCATGCTTCCATCTTGATTTTATTTTATCAATATCTTTAACATGGTTATGATTTTTAACCAAATCTTTCCATGTAGACTTTCAAAAAAAGAGAACTTCCTTTAATTTCAATTCTTTGTCTTTAGCCGCAGCATCCTTAACTCTTTTCTACTTAGTTCCAACCAATTGCTTGTTTTCCAAGAATCTCACTCTAAATTTTCTTTGAGATCCATTTCTACCTCCATTACTTGGAAGCTTTTTGTCAGAATTATTCCAAGCTTTTTTCTTATTACCAACTCAATAATGATCATTACTAATTGACAATTGCAATGAAGCATTTCTTCCTCCTTTGCAAGAACTTAGATTTGACCTTCTATCGGGCTTTATTGTACATAAATCCAAGCTATGTTCAATATCAACTGTAGATTTACCACTATGATGGTGAAATTCAGCCTTCTGCTTTACAACCATGGAATCACGTTTCTCATTCTGAAAAGATCCATTATTCGTCCCTAGTTCGGAAGATCCATCTGCAGCAGCAACAGATTTTTCAGGATGAAAATTTTTACCTTCCTGTTGTGCAAATACCTGAGGCGAGTCGTCAGAAAGGAACCGCTCATAAAATTTATGGTTTAGCTTCATGATTTTCACCAGAAACATTCATTTCATTTTGTATCATAGTGTCGGGTTTCCCCTGAAATAAAGCAACAATAATTTTATTGTGATCACTTAACAGAGCACTATTTCAATTAAATAATTTAGCCAAATAAGTATTTATCTTCAAGGAACATTTAACAAGCACTTTCTCAGCTAGCTTCTTGACTGTGTGCAGAATATTCTTTTCAATAACTTTCACACCATCCAACAAACATGAAAGAAGCTGTACATAAATACTTTCATTCTCCTCCAAAACAAGTGCCATGATAGCCTCGACTGAGGAGAAGACAGCATCAAAATACTTTGACCTTATTGTCTTCAGGAAATGGTGAAACAATTCAAATATCAAATCATCACAATCAAGATCTAACATCAAAACACAGGATCAGAACTTAACAATTTCAAATATTGAAACTCTCTTCGGAAATGAACTGCTTGAGATCTCATCTAAATTGTAGAAAGCTCCAACAATCATGTTTGAGTGCCCCAGAAAATCCTTAGCAATCAATGCTTTCATAGCATCCTGAACAACAATCAACATTAAAGTAGATAGAGATTGCTCCATTCTTGATAATGAGATTGCTCCATTCTTGACAATAAATTTTCAATTTCATCAAGAAGTAACAAAAGTTGTTGTAAATCAGATGGAGGAGACATAAGCTTATTCCTGATATCTTTGCCACATCCTCCAACATTAAAATTTGCACGAGAGAGGCCGCAGGTACGAAAATAAGGGCTCCAAGCTCTCGATCCCTTGTTGGCACGCAAGACCACCGATCCAAGCATTCGGCTCTTCCCAAGCACGCACAAAGAAAAAATCATGCACGATTCCTCCTGGTGCTCGATTCTACTTCTACGTAGGTAAGAACAGACGCATAGAGGCTTGACCTCCTTCGCATGTATGAGAGCTCCTATGCGCTCCTCTCTGTTCGGCTTCCAGGAAAAGATGTATAAAGCAAATAACCAAAAGGAATGCTGCTCTTCTCTCGATCGCACGCAGGGACTAAGACTGAACCTAATTATGTCGTTCCTAGGAGAAGGTCGTGGCCATTTTCCAAACGCACATAGGAGGTCATGCGCTCGACTTCTCTCGCTTCTGCTTGATTGACTCTAGACGTCACACGCAAAAATGAAGACTAAGCCTAATGTCGTCGTTCCCAGGATGATGTGGAACATCCTTCATAATAGTTTTCCTTAGAACTAGCTTATCATAGTTTGTTATAAGTTTATTACTATTAGCTTCTTGAATGTTCTTATTAGCCTTTAAATATGCAAGTATTGTAGTAGGAAAGACATTGATGAATATTATCCTCTTTTCAGGCTTTTAAGCTTTGTATTTATCCTTGGATTGGGAATCCCTTCAAGCAGGTATGTTTCTTCCGACGAACCACCAACATCATAGGAGGTCCTAGTTGCTGGCATGAAATAGCGGCACGGCACAAGGGTTTGGACCACTCAACTCTCATTCTATCTCCAATGGCAATGAAGTATGCTTGCTCCTCTTTATTTCCTTCTATTCGTACATCCTAGCGATTCCAGCAATGAAGACCGATGGAATGACCAGTATTTCTCAAAATTCCGTCAATGAAAGCAGGTGTGAGAATATGGCTCTGATACCTTGTTAAATTAAGAGAATTGGAGAGAGAAAAGGCTTAATTTTATTATACTAAACTATCCATCTTTATATATCAAGCAAGTCTTACGCACAGACTTGGGCGTCCGACAAGCAGATGTTCGCACGGGCTGGGTGCTGGCTTTCATTCATTTGGAGGCCAAGCACAGGTGCATAGGCAGAATCGGGGCGGCCTTTTATGCGAACGAACAGGACATGTGTTGTACGGGGTATTGAACCTGAAAGGGTCTGGGTCACGAGAATACAGAAGAAGCGGAGGTTGGATCCAAACGGCAGGCGAGGGCATCAGATTGAGGCAGACGGGAGGTGTTCCTGACTTGCAGGAGACGCGCATGCTTGGGCGTGCGGGCTTGCAGGTGTTGAAGCGGACGGCAATCATAACCGGACAGAAGCGTCGGGTTCACGTGAGTTCAATCGCAAGCAAAACGGGAGCAAGGGGTTCGGCGGCATTGGTTTCAGGTGTGGAAGCCAAAGACGAGCGAGGTCAATTTGTTTGAGGGTGTCAAAGGAGGCTTGAGGATTGCAAACAAAGCATGGGTTTTTTTTCTACTTCCTCCTTTTGTCGATTTGAGTTGTTAAAGGCAATTATTGTGTCGAAAAGATGCATCATTTGACGATCCATTGCTAGCGGTTGGACAAGTTTGGAGGTTATTTCATGAAGAGATGTATCTCTTCAATTCAATATATATATATATATATATATATATATATATATATATATATATATATATATATATATATATATATATATATATATATATATATATATATATATATATATATATATATATATATATATATATTTCAAAGAACACATTATAATAATGCAATTACTTTCGCATGTAACAATAATATTGTGGGTTATATGCCACAAGGATATAATTTCATTAAATCAAAATTATTGCAGAGGGAGAGGTCGGCTATTGAAAAGTAACTTGAACCTATAAAAGGGGCATGAAAAAAGAAATGAGTGAGTTTGGCATGATGGATGGACTAACTGTCCACAAAGACCACTTATCAATTCCATGGTAGTATCAAAAAATAATCCAATGTTCATTAAACTTGTAAATTGTGAGGGTCAATACAAAGATAGATTTTTTTTTTCAATTTGATTAGAAAATGATAATGATGGTTGGCTCTTCAAATATTATTTAAGTTATTACTAATAATGGTCCAGTTTGTTAGGCAATTGGTTTACCTCTTGGGCAAACATAAACTCATAATTTTTGGACATCATGTATGGTGTATGCCCTCAATTTTGCTTTAAAGAATATTTGTGATGTAAAACAACTAGGACAAATAAGATCACTTACAATAAATATTATTAGATCACAATGGTTGTTAGTGATGCTATTTTTATTAAAAAATTTATTATGAATTATTCTATGAGGCTTTCTATCTTAAGTGGTTTCTCAACTTTGAAAATGCTTGATTGGGGTTAAAACGCGTTTTGCTTCAGCTATTGTGATGTTGAGAAAATTTAAGTAAATTAAAAATATACTTTAAGTAATAGCGATAAGTGAGAAATGGTCATATTATCGCAATGAGGATGTTGGAAGGGCTAGATATGTGAAAAAAAAATACTTAATGATTTATAGTGGGATAAAGTTTATTACATTATATTTTTTAATGATCCTATTTACGATATGCTTAAAGTTGCAAGCATAGATAAGCTTGTTTGCATTTGATTATGAGATGTTATCTAAAGTAAAAGAAGTGATATATAGAAATCAAATGATGAAGATTCAAGCTTTTGGAGTGTCATTCCTAATATTTTGAAAATAGGTTGAGCAAAAGTAACACACCTCTATATTGCTTTGCACATTCTTTAAATCCAAGATAAATTACAATTTGTACTTTGTAATATATTATCATTTTATAAAATAATAATTAGCCATATTTATTTTTATATATCCTTAAAAGATATTCAAGTAAATAATAGCTTCATGAAAATAAACTCAATGTGTTTCTCCTCATAATATTTGAAAATTCCATATATCTGAAAAGCTAGCTTGAAATATTATTTTCCAAATAAGAAGAAACAAATGATAAACATGATGCTAGCTAAATTTTTTAAATATCTAGAGGAATTTGGAGATCAAGAATATTTGCATAATAGGTGGAAAATGGATCCAAAAATATGGTGGTTGATTTATGGAGCTTCAATACCTTTACTTTAAACTATTCTCATAAAACTTATTGGTCAAGTTTTCTCTTCCTTTTCTATAAAAGAAATTTATTTAAACAATCCATGAAGAGAAATAAAATCACTTCATGTTGGGTTGAAGATTTAGTTTATATATATACTAATCTTCATCTTCTAACAAGAAAGACCACAAATTATATAAAAAGTTATAGCAAGATATGGGATGTTCTAGGAAATAGATTTGAGTACCTCGATAATAGGAATTTTATAGATTGTAAATCTTTCTCAGTTTCTCTTGACAAGCTTGAATTAAAAGCAATGTTATTCAATAATGATGATATTAGAAGTCAAGGAAAAGTGCATGACAAAGAAGTCAATCCTATTATTCTTTTTAGTAAATAGTTGGCTACTAGATCTTGAATCTTGATGTTATACAAGACAATTTATACTTACTTTTTCTATATCATTGACTAAACAACTATTTATGGAACCTGCATATTTTGAATGTTAATGTTAGAACTAAATGACTTAATATTTCTTTATTATTCTTAATTTTCTATTTATTTACTTAGTGTATTATTTTTAACTTTTAGGATATAAAAATTATGATATTATGTCCAACCTATATCTCTATCATATATTTTCAATAATAGATGTGCCCTATGTATATGCATCCTAGACTTTATCCTTAGTAATAAGAACAAATTTCATTCATTTCCTTCATGCATTCTTATTTGATGATAACCAATTCTCGAATTAAGTTTCAAAAAAAAATATTAGCCTCAATCATCATATCCAACATATCATCCAATCTACGCAAAAGAAATTGATACTGAATAGAAATCTTATTAAATGCTTAATTGTTGTCTACATCTTTAGAATAGCCCAACAACAACAACAACATCATCAAGCCATTATCCCACTATGTGGGTTAGGCTACATGAATCATTTTTCTCCATTGTGTACTATTAAGAGCTAAATTCTCATCAAAATCTAACAAAAAGTCATTTCTAATATTTTTTAGCCAAGTCTTTTTAGGTCTACCTCTACCTTTCTTACTATAAGTCAAATCTAATACACCTACTTTCCTAACTGGGTCATCAAAAGACCGTTGTTTTATGTGACCAAACCATCTAAAGGCGACTCTCTCTAATCTTATCTTCCAATTGGAGCTACTCCAACCTATTCAAGTATATGCTCATTTCGTATCCTGTCTCTAAGAGTAAAGACACTCATCCACCTAAGCATCCTCATCTCTACAACACTTAACTTAATATTATGCTTCTCTTTTAATGGCCAACATTATGCACAAAAAAGCATTACAGGTCAAACCACCATCTTATCGAATTTTCCCTTAAGTTTGAGCGGGACTTTTCTATCACGCAACATGCCCAATGCATTCCTCCACTTCAACCATCCAACTTGAATTCTACTAATAATATCCTCATCTATTTCACCATCACTCTGAACAATAGACCCAAAATATCGAACACATGTACTCTTAGTAATGACTTGATCACCCAAAATCACAATCCCCCCCTAGATCTCTTATTACTAAAATTACACTCCATATACTCAATTTTAGATCTACTCAAATGAAAGCCTTTAGACTCTAAGGTTGACCTCTATAGCTCAAGTTTACCTTCAACTCCCTCTCTAATCTTATCAACAATAAAAATATCATCAGCAAAAAGCATACAACAAGGTACAACCTCTTGCAAATGTCTAGTGAGAACATCCATGATTAAAGCGAAAAGAGATGGGCTTAAAGCTAATCCTTGATGTAATACAACTAAATAGAAAAATACTTGGTCACACCATCTTGTGTTTGAACACAAACATATCCTTAATAACTTGAATATAAGCATTATTAATCCCTTTCTTTTCTAAAACTCTCCATAGCACTTCTTTTGGAACTTTATCATATGCTTTCTCTGAATCAATAAATATCATATATAGATCCTCCTTGTTATCTCTATATCTCTCCATCAAACCTCTCAATAAATGTATAGCTTCCATAGTAGACCTACCCGACATGAATCCAAATTGATTTTGAGAAACATTAGTATCACACCGCAACCTATGTTCCATAACTCTCTCCCATAGTTTTAAAGTATGACATATTAAGTTAATTCTTCTATAAGTTGGACAATCTTGTGCATCAATTTTATTCTTAAAAATATGAATTAACACACTCATTCAATAGCCACTGAAGAAAAAATTAATCCTTCTTTAGACTCTCCTTTTCTAGACCATGATACGTTATGAGATGATTTCTTCAATTCATTAGAAGCGCTAGATTCTTTTGCAGATAAAGCAAATGCATTTTAAGTTTAGTAAGCTTTAAGACTATTCTCTTTCCATTGCTTTTGTACACATAAGTATTAGATTTTTCAAAATTAGTTGCACATAAATCATATATAAAAGATCAACAAAAAATAATATATATCACATCCATGCAAGAAACATCTACCAAATTTTATCAATATGGGCAGTAAATTGAATTGAACTAAGCATCTTTGTGTTACATAAATCCAAAACATTCATATAACTTTTAAGTATTTATAATAATAATCTTAAAGATTGTATCATCATGATTATAATAAATTTGAATTATAGATGTGCTTCCCCATTCAAATTCATCTTTAGATGTGACAATAATGCATTGCATAAAAATTAAAGAGTGTTCCATTAAGGTATCTTCAAAATTGCTTATTTTTTAATCAAATCCATTATCGCTCTCATTAATTTCAATATCATCTTCATCCACAATAATATGTAAATTCCTAACAAGAAATTTATTTGCAAGGTAACTAGTCATATGATATTTAAAACAAGCTTTGAAAAAAAATTGGAACCACATACAATAGCAATCGGTTTTTCTTTATTATTCTTATTAACATTAGTGTTATTTCTTTGAGATGTAGTAGGTGCAGTCTATTAAGCCTTTTTTTAAAATAAGATATGTTTCCATTATATATAAAAATTTCCTTAATAGTAAAAAATTCAACATTTGTTCAAAATCTAAAGCAAGTTGAAAAGCTTGTTCAAGGGATGGAATTTAAGGCATCATTTCTCTGTCAAAATCAAAACTTAAAACAGATCTAAAATGTAGGAGTTATTTTTGGATTACAATTACTTCGAAGTGCATTGCGATTCCTAAAATTTGTTCATATATTAACTAACATTTTTTCCTCGTTTTAATGAATTAGATTCATCAAGTAATTGATCATGGTATGATAATAGAATATATATTTTTAATAATTCTTTCATTTCAACCAAAGAGATTCCAGGTTTTCAAACAATCCTCTCTCTTTTTCCACACTCATTCAATACATGTTAGCTTGTCAATTAAAATAATTTTACAAATCTTGAAATTCATAAATTTCTGATAAATTTATAATAAAAAAATCAAAAAAATTAAGAACCAAATCAAAATCCTGTTAGTTGCTAAAAATCTCGCCATACCCACCCAAGATAAATCAAACAATCAGCAGTTGATAACAACAAGCAGGATAGACCGGGAGCTAATTTCCCACCCACAGTCCACCATAAGAATCAATAGAACAATGTAATCATAGAACTAAATGCCAAAGGATACCAATAACCACAAATCTTCTGTAAGAAACCCTAGAGTAGCATAATCAGTTTACCAAGAGATGCCAACCACCACCAAAACAGCAACAAAATTACCTAGAAATACAACATAATCATGGAAACAAATACCAAGGGAAACCAGCCATCGCCAAAATGGTAACCACGGCCCAAAGCAAACCAAACAAAAATTATATTTGCTCGTTTGACAGACATATTTTCTATCTTTCATTGTACAAGAAAAATTTGCAAAAGATTCACACTTCTGAAGTATCAAGATCTAAAAATAAGATGAGATGTTGCCAATTTGGGACTCTAGAAAACAGAACAAGAGGATCAAGCTTTACCTTTTGAATGACAAAAATCCAATGTTTATCCTGATTGCCCAAAGGATCCAACTTCGGCTTATCCAATTCCCCATCTGGCTTAATCTCCAAAAATTCAAATCCATTATCACTCAAAGAGTTCTTCTCTTCATCGTTTTTGAAACAGGAGACAAGACCAAACCTCCATTTCTACATAGAAAACAACAACAAAAAAAACAAAAAACAATGAAAGCATGCATATTAAATCAATATTCAGAGAGAATGGATAAAGTAAAGAGACCTTCTTCGAGTCTTCACAGAGTGAGATGGCATGAAGGAGGGGAAAGATCCGAGCTTTCACTGGGAAGCTGCAAGCTTTACTTGACAGCCTAAACAAAGGGGGAAGAAGCCGTGGGTTCAGTGGCCGTCCAGCGAGGCAGCTCCCGGCGCCGGACATGGCGACAATTGTTCGGCAGACTGAAAAACCCTAGAGTTTAACGGTGGAGGAAACCCTAACCCCCCATCATCACTCAGCTCCGCCGTAGGAATCAGCATAGCCCGACAATGACTGAGTGATTGGCAACGGAGGAGAAGAAGATTGTAGTCAATAAAGGATCATTCGAAGGGATGGAGACAAGCCAAGATAGACACGGATGAACTCCTGGACTGAGTGCGAGGAAGATTAGCTGCGGGTCGAACAGCAAAAACAGCATTAGGTCATCTCCAACCGAGAACTCTATTTTTCACGTCAAAATAGCGCAAAAAGCAAAAATGGCGTGGTGCTACTCCAATCCAACGTCATTTTTTTGCTTCTGCGCCAAGGTAACGACCCTTCTCCTTTCCCGCATTTTTCCAGTTGACAGAGAAAAATGGCGTGGGTGAATTGGCGTTGCACTGTCCACCCGCAAGCAAATGGAGGATTTTTTGGTGTTCGGCTGGAGCGAAAGAATGACGTCAAACGCTCGTTTGGCGTTCGGTTGGAGATGCCCTTAGGCAGTATCATTTATATTTAAAAAAAAGGATCAGCACTTGTTAGATCAACATTAAATTATAATTATTTGATAAAAATAAAAAGTAGAAGTCATAATTTTATTATCTTTTTTATATTTAAATAATATTATATAAATAAAATTAATCAAGCATTAATTTTTAAATAGATAACATTTAAATGTTGCAAAGAAATTTTTTTTCTCTTTAAAAAAAGAGCATTTTATGAATACAATACAATCGACCAAATTTATTAAAAAAATATGATTTATTTCACTAATTACTTTTATATATAATCAATATTACATATATCTATTTTGGGTTTATATATTTAAGTTTGTATTTTCTATTATTAAATGTTATGTTACATATTAACTTTAATTCAATTTTAAAAATTACACTTGTGTACCTGATAATTAAAAAACAAATCAATTAGAAATTTAAATATGGGATGTAAGTGCAATTTCACAAGATAAATGGAAGTTATTTATAATATTGACTATCTATAGAGGAGATATGTGTAATTAATCCTATTGCATTTTATTAAATTTATAGCAATAGAGATTAAACTTTGTCATATCGAAGAAATATAGAAACTATTTGGGTGGACCAGGGAATCCATATTTATTAAATAACTAGTTCATTCCCTGCATTATGGGGAAAACATAGAGGATAAACTAAGTAGGTACGAAATAGAAAATTAGTGAGCTCAATGAATGGGAGATTCATCCCCATCTTGAAGTATTACTAAAAGAGGTAGGCCTCTATGACATGACAGAACAAGTGACATTAGGTCTCTCCTTGTCCATCAGGAGGCCTTGTCATGATGTCACATTGCATACATCTTTTGTCTAAAATTTTTATAGTTGTTAGATACGCATCAGGAGGCCTAATCATCATCAAAATTATCATCACTTATCTTAATTAGGAAAGGGGGACAGAGAAGGCATGCAATTTGGAAACTATTGCCATGTAAGCACTAAGATCCAACTATGATGGCTTTTGTAGTTCAAATGCCTATAAAAAAATCACAAGAAGATTAGAATGCTCAGTGTTTTCCCCATCATTGCAACATGGCATATCTTAATCTACCTCAAATTCCATTAGATCTAGGCAAAATGAGCTAAGAACAAGATTAAGCTAAATAATATTATTCCATTTTATTATTTAAAATTTTTAATAAGTATTTGTCACACCCATATCTTTTTAGGTCTATTAATAAAGTCAAATAATCAATAAGCCATTGGGCTAATCTTATTTCTTTCTCAAAAATATCATCGGAATCACTAACAAGGAATTATCTGATTATGGACATAAATAATGCCATGCCTACTCAACATAAGCTCGACCATACTTGAGACTTGTTCACCTTTCTTGTTTCTTTCTCTGATTATTAAGTTGTAAATGAACATAAAAGGAATGAAAGAAAAGACAAATCACACTCGATCTGCTATTCCTTTTATAAACATTAAAAGATTTATTACATTAAGCTCAAAACAAGTTACACTTTCTACTTACTAAGATCTTTCCTTGTACTCTCACTGTGTACATGATTCCTCGGCAACCTATGGTGGTCATAATCATGATGATCTTGGGAGCTTTCTCTCTCTTTATCATCTCTATGTCATCCACCTATGCATAACAAAGTTAAGGCATATCTTCTAGACCTTGAGGCAGGTCTGGTACTATAAGTGTAATAAACCCGATTTTATTTCCCAAAAAAAAATCCAAAAGAAAAGGTATGTGAGAGCGCTACAACGTCGGGTTGGGCAACACCACGTTTTTTAGATCTCAGGTTCTTAGGGAAATAAATGCGTGCAGTCACGTTGAGTCTGAGGCCCCATGACCCTATATATATATATATATATATATATATATATATATATATATATATATATATATATATATATATATATATATATATATATATATATATATATATATATATATATATATATATATATATATATATATATAATCCCATTCCATTTCATTAAAAAATATCACCCCAACCATCCCCTCCCCATTTCTTCTTTGCTCGGCTGGGAGAGAAGAAGAGAGAGAGAAAAAAAAGAGAGGAAGGAGAAAGTCATGTCGAGATCATTTTTGTTCGTCACTCTAATTGTAAAAAGTGTTCTGATTGTGGTAGGTAATTCAAATTCTATTTCAATTTTCAATGATTTTAATTTTTAGGATTTTATCTCTCCTAAAATTGATTAAAATGCAATATCTCTCATTCTAGTGATTTTCTACTATATAACTTTTGATATGCAATAAGTATCATCCCTTGAATATTTTGATTGGTTAATATTAAAATTTCACTAATTGGTTTTGTATAGATGTCATTTTAATTAAAATGAATAGTATATTAATGAGTATAAAATAATTAGGAGTTAGTATACTGCATTTGGACATGAAATATTTGATATGCATACATGTATTATTCATTTAGTTCAACATGCATTTTTGGCATAATATAGATATATTGATTAGTAAAATGATAGTTAGATTGAGTATGTATAATGTTTGATATAATACTTTATATTATGTGAAATATGTGCAAAAGTAAGGAAGGCTAGCTGGAAATGCTCGACTGATTTAGATTGGCTGAAGATATGTTACCCTGTATAGGAGAGTGGGTCGATGGTATTTTTTTTTTAAATAAGATTTATGATGGTGTAATCAATATGATATTAAAAGGATGTATAATGAGACTAACTGATATGATATGATATATCAACAAATAAAAAATGATGATTCTTACATGAAAGTCATCTACCTGACTTATGATTTATGATATAAGACTAAGTCTTAAAAATATGACTAATGTGATTGAGATTGATTCCTATAGAGTTGGCCTATAAGATTGGATACATGAAAAACACCATAGGTAGTTGAATGTCTTATCTTGCTTATATTATTTATTTTTGTATATGACATCAACATACATGACAAATTGCATAAGTAACACGATATTATATGATATACACTTAATACAGGTATGATTAGTACATACATATGATATGACTAATTGATAAGACTGATAAAATTGATGCAATGGTATGTGATATACATGAATTACATAATATGCATGATACACTACATTGGATATATTACAATAAATTTATAATATAATATAATATACATGCACATACACTACATGACATGAATATGATAGATGTATAATGGTAAATATTTATTAGTAAGAGGTGTACTTATTTATATAAGATAATATATAGAGTGTCTTGTAACTAATGGGTACATGAATGATAGAACTTACAAATCACTTATATGATTATTGATCATTGATTATGAATTGCATTATTTATATTGATTTTCATTGCTTATATGAAATGATATTGCAACTATTGATTCCCATTTTTTCTTACTACTACATGTTTATACTAATATGGATTAAATGGTTTCATGCATACTGTCATTGCTCAACCAGTAAGACCCACTAACACGAAATAGATCCTTTCATGTTGATTTGTGACAAGCCAACCCAAGATCAAAATTTTGAAAAACTTTTCATATTTTCTTCTTTCAATCAAACTTAAAATAAATAGTAGACTATATAACTACTAATTACTGTCAATATACAGAAAATAACTCAACCATTAAATTTCTTTTCATTTCTCACCAAAATGTATACATAACATTTAAACTATAGTTCATTGCGAAAGATTGAAACACAAAACAGAACAATATAAATAACTATCCATGATTGTACAAAAGATTAGAAAAAATATATATACATACTTAGATAGATTAGGTCATAACTAAGCTATATAATTGACTCTTTCCCTCTCCTAGACATTGAAATAGAAATGTAGATAACTATGACTAACACAGCTCAACAAATTAATCGCACTTACCGATCTGAATTTCAAATACTATTTATAGAAAGTTTAACCAAATTTTAAAGAAATATAATAAAACACTAGACTAAGCAAAAATAGAAATTATAGTTATCAAAAATGTAAATAATAGTGATGGGAAAGTAGATAAATAAGTACTCCATATTTCAAAATAGAAAGTAACATATTTTCCTCAGGCCCTTATACCTCTCATTAGAATAGAATTAGAGAATTCTGATCCTTATGACTCTTAATACCCAACATAAAAACAGAATGTGCATATAACACTATAATAGAGTGTGTATATAGTAGTAGAATAAAGTGTGCATATATCACTATAACAGAGTGTACATGTAGCACCAGAATGTTTCTTTGGCACTAAAATATGTATTTAACACCATAATAGAACTTCCTATGCACACACACATCAAATCTCCTCATAATCACACACTCCAATCAGATAAACATATAATTCATTGCATGTTGTAAAAGAAAACTCTATAACGAAAGGTAGTAGAATATGCTACTATGCAGAAATCCACTGTTTCAAACTATAATCAAATTACTATAGATTGTTCATAATATTATTTTAAAGCTTTAATAATACTACAATATTATTTTCTTTTGTCACAATTATTTTTAAGACAATTAAAAAAGTGCATTTTTCAAAAACCCCTGTGTAACATTTATAGAAAAATTCCTAAATATCCAAAATATTTATCTTTATAACATACAAAAAGTTATGCATTAAAAACTTTATAGGAATTATCATCATTTTTAGATTATGGAGATATAAATTAAATAAAAAATCTTATATCTTTTAAAATTGAGATCGGCAAATTGCAACCTACCTCGAACCGCACAACTTTCTAAATAGGGTCATCAACTAAAAACACATCGAAGCCGTCAAAAACTAGCTTTCTTTCTTTATAAATCATTCTCTCTCTATCTCTAACGGGCTGCCTCAATTAGATGAAATGAGCGAATTTAGTGAAAAATGATTTTTTTTATTTTAAAATTAGGACCCAACGTCACAGCGCTCGATCTTGTGTGTCACAAAACTCCCTTAAGTAGCACACATATGGGCTCTCTCCATAAGCTCAGAGAAGTTAGAAATATGAAATGGAATCAATGGTTACCTCAGATTTTCTCGCAATCCCCTCATAAACCTATAACACTTATCCTCTAGAGTGCTAACCAACTATGGACCATATTTGGCTAAAGTAGTAAACTCTACGTCGTACTACCTAACAGTCCTTCTCCCTTGAACTTACCTCAGAAAAGCTTTTTATATATGCTAACATGTAGAAGGTAATATGAATCGAGCTCGGAGCACATCAAAAAATTTTTCCCAACTGATAAAGGAGTTCAGTCTCCCATGAAACTTCTATTCTTGCTGACCCATCCACCAGCGCCCTATCTCATCATCTAATAGAAAAATTACAAATGATACCTTCCTCCCATGATGATACTATTTATCATCAAAAGTTTTCTCTAACCTCCTTAACTAGTTCTCTACTGCTCTAAACTTAATAACACCCTCAAATCTTAGAGGTTTCAATCTCAAAATTATTTGTGGATAACAATCTACATTATCATATCAGATAATAGGAACTCCACTTTGTGCCTTGCACATCAACTTAGCCATCATCTGTATTAGAATTGACTGTAAGAGCAGTACTATGTATAGGCACTGCCTGACTAACACTTTGTTCGTTAGTCATATTTGGGTCGGTGGTTTCATAATCACAAAGAATACTCAACTTGACATATATGCACATGAAAACAAATAAGAATGAATACCCAGATATGCCCAAAACCACCTCAATTGACTTACAGATCAATTCTCTATAACTCTGTGTCATAGTCAATTTCTAAAACTACTGCTTTGATATAAAAAATGTTTATCACAACCCAGCCTGATAAGACCCACATAATGGAAAGGTTTTAACATGTTGGTTTGCAACTGATAAATCCTAAGATCCAAGTTTTAGAATTTTTTTATTATTTTGTTCTAATTTAAATTTTAATATCAACCATAGACTACACAACATTATTATTATCAAAGATTATGTAGAACATTGTTTTAAGATTTTAATTATACTACAACATTATTTTCTGAATTCATGATTACTTTCTAGACAACTAAAAATGCACACTTTTCATAATCTCTAATATAAAATTTCTTGAAAAATATCTAAATATTCAAAATTATTAACTCTATAATATACAGAAAATTATGCGGTGAAAGACTTATTTGTGCAAAATTTTTTTCATTTTCTGCTTATAGAAACATAAATTTAATCAGAAATTAGAAAATTTTATGTATTTTGAAAATAAAGACAAGCAAAATGTAACATCTGTGATGCATTGACACTTCTTCTCAAAGAGATATGCAATATCCGACATGTTTCGAACACGACACACATCCGACACGTGTCGGACACATTGAGGATGTGTGCAATTAAAAAGAATAATAAAAATAAATTGGACATGAGTGTCTTACACACGTGTCTTAAATTTTTTTTTTAAATATAATTTCTTATTCTTCAAAATTTTATTTATTAAAAAAATAAAAATTAAATTTCTTATTTTCTCTTCACAGCCCAAATAAATCCCCCTACTCAATACCTCATTCCCCTAAGATTCTCATTTTTATTTCTTTCTAACGGGTTACAACTAGGATTTTACAATGCAAGATGTTATCTTAATATAGAAGGTTAACGTCGTTACAACATCAATGTTTAATAACCATCTCAACAACATCAATTATTGATGAATGATGACTATGTCATCCTTTGTTGCATCCTCATCAACAATGGTTATCTATGATTGATCATTCAACAAGCCTTCAACTCCCATGCCACGATCTTCACCAATCTTTGTCACCTCTATTATCACCACTAGGTTTAGGATACTTGCAGCCGTCTTCTGTCTCTTAATACTCTTTATAAGGGACCACAAAAAATGCTCATAATAGTAGAATATGAAGGCAAATAATAGCTAAAGATAGTTGGAGTTCAAAAAGATATGCACATTTTAAAACCCTATGCCCTCTACTTTATGAAACTTTAAAATAGGGAAAATTTTTGTAACTGAATGAGTGTCTGATTTTTTACATTAAGAAAGAAGTATTTGATTCAATTCCCAATAAAATAAGTATTATTTTAATATTATTTTATTTATTTAATATGTTTGCCCCTTTGAAAAAAGCAGGTTAATTTCACCCCTGGCTGAAATGCAACCTCTAATAAGACATTTTTAATTCTATTTTCTTATGTTTAATTTTTCCAAAAAATTGTTTAAAATTGATTATTTCACGCATCTTTTTTATTATATAGCTTTATGAATATATGATCAAATTTGTGTTAGCTACACCGACAAAATAAGGAGAAATTATATATTCTGTGTGAAGTCCAGACGTAGCTCTAGGTCCAAACTCCAATAAAATACTGACACATGTGGCCCAACGACCTTGTAATATCACAATCTGCTCCAGGATCGTCCAGGACGATCTGGATCGTCCTGGGACGATCAGTTGTAAATCAGCTCCAGATTTTGCCCAGTTTTGCTCCAGGTGATTTTCTGTATGTATCGTCCAGGCCGATCGGGGACATCGGCCAGGCCGATTGACACTGTTCATAAGGATCGGCCGTGCAATCACCCTGGAGTATCGGCCAGGCGATGTGGTTTGGTCTGATCGTCCGGGACGATCGGGACGATCGGCCGGGCCGATATGAGGATTACTTAAGGAAATCAGTCGTTTTGAAGAGAGAGAAATTTAAAAATAAAATATCTGATTTTCAGCTCTGAGGAGAGAGAAAAAGAGAAATTTGGAAAAGTTAATTTCGGGAAGACGCGGAGCCGTTTTCGTTCGAAGTGACTGTTGAGGAAATTGCTGTGCTCGAGGTAAGGCACATTCCGTCTTTCTCAATTTTCAGTTCCGTCACGGTTGGCTGTATTTTCTGTCCGGATTTCGTTTTCGTTACGGTTTTTCGTCCGTATCTTTTGATTGGTTCAGTTTTTACCGCGTAAGTTTCTGTATATCGTTGCCGTGCCGGGTGTGCACGTTTTGACTATATTTTGAAGATTTTTATCCGGGTATTTTTGATTCGGCGATGTTTTTCGTAGACTACAATTTTCTGTGAGATTGTAAATTATCTGTGCAGTAGAATAAAGGTTCTGAAATATTGATATCCGTATTCTGTGCAAATTCGGTAAATTTTCTTTGCAGGAAATTTTGTGTAAATTCTGTATACTGCCGTTGTGCTGCCCAATTTTTGGGTAATTTCTGAATTGTCCGGATTTCTTCTGAATTGAAATGCTATGTGTATAAGCTATAAAAAGGGAGTTATAAGGGGCCTGAATCCTATGAGATTCAGTTAGTGAAACGAGAAATCTGAAATGAGATCAAATCTGAAATCTGATATCTGTTCTGTTCCGGATCCGATGAATTCTGTTCTGGTGCTATAAGCACATCTGTTTTGGTGCCGTGAGCACA
The DNA here is from genome assembly GCA_016618105.1 of Dendrobium huoshanense. NCBI lineage: Eukaryota > Viridiplantae > Streptophyta > Magnoliopsida > Asparagales > Orchidaceae > Dendrobium > Dendrobium huoshanense. The sequence continues at coordinate 83,245,536 of CM028359.1, read as the reverse complement.
AAGGGAGACATAAGGGGCCTGGATCCTATGAGATTCAGTCAGTGTCTGGGAAGGGAGGCATAAGGGGCCGGAATCCGTAGAGATTCCGTCAATGTCAGGGCATTTAGCTATATGTATCTGTTCTGTTTTCTGTATTTGTTCTGTACGAAATTGTGATTCTGATATGATATGATCTGCGAATCTGATTTCTGATTTCTGTATAATTCTAACTCCGTTGATTTATCCTGTTCTGTGATCTGATCTGTACGATTCTGTTTCTGCTTTGATATCTGTCCATATAAGTTCTGATTTCCGATTCTGTTTCGATTTCTGATCTGATCTCTGTCTGATGAGTTTGGTTTTGGTTTCTGAGAATTTAGATTGGTGGTTTGTTGCTTTGCTGAGCTGTTGAGCTCACCCTTGCTTTCTGGTGGTTTTCAGGTTCTGGGAAGGGCAAGGAAGTTCAGGACTAGAGTTCAGAGTCTGATCAGTATAGGTACTTTTGTATTTTTTGATTTTTGTACAGTCATGACTTTTCTGTTCTGTCTTTCTTTCTGTTGAAAGCCATGTACTGTTCTGTAGATGATTATTTTGAGGAAATGAAAAGATAGATGTTTTGTTCCGCTGCATTTGATGTTTTTAGTAGCTCTGTTGTTCTGTGTGTGTCTGTTGAATTAAGTATTTGGAAGATCAGTTCAGTAACCTAATCCAAAGCCAGATCCTGGATAAGTAAGTCTCTCGTCGCGATCCGGCTCGGGCGGGATCCGTCCCCGTCGGGTCGGGTCGTGACAGACCTGACCCGATCCACTAGTTCAATGGTGAAAAACTCGATGACCCAACCCGGTCTACTGGTCCAAAGGTGAAAAACATGGTCCATGAAAATTTTAAAATATGTGCAAACCAAAAGTTGCGGCATTTGAACGTTTCATCTTTTAGCATTGAAAATTTTGGTTCATTTTCGCTCTTAGTTCAGGCAAGTGCTCTTCATCTTCGCACAATGATCAAGTCTTCTAACTGAGAAATTAATATGTTTGTGCATAGAACCTTTCACTGTCTTTCGGCAAACCAAAAGTGTCAACATTCAAATTTTAGAATTTATTTCGTCTTCCTATCCACTCTTCTTCTTCTTCGAGGCAAGAGTTAAAGTCAAATTTATTTCCATAGTAGCTCTACATCATTGGATATGTTGAAATGTCAAAGCTATTTCTTAGGTAAATAGTTTATGAGTTGTTAGGGTATAGGGTTTATGTAAAATTTATGTCAAATACGATTTTTTTTTCTTAATAGAAATTGGGTATTGCTCAGTATTGATGTGTATTACTATGATACAAGCTTATGGAAACCATACATTAATGTTATTTAAAAACTATTTAAGCTTTTTCACAACTGCGTATTTGAGAAATTTTATAGGAAATGCTATATTTTTCTCTCTTAAGTCACTGTGTATTTCTATTATACAAGCTTATCGCAACCAGATATTATTGTATTTGTTCTTTAAAAATCATTTTAAGTTTTTTCAGAACTGTGTATTTGAGAAATTTCATGAGAAATGCTATTATTTCTTTGTCAAGTTACTGGGTATTGCTGTGTATTTACATGATATACAAGCTTATGCTAACCAGACATTATTGTATTTGTCCATTAATGTGTATTTACATGATATACAAGCTTATGCTAACCATACATTATTGTATTTGTCCATTTGAAAACCTTTTTTTAACCTTTTTTCCTAGTTGTGTACTTGATATTTTAAAATTTTCATAATAAATGTTATTTTTCTCTTAAATAAGTGTGTATTGATATGTATTGTTATGTTTTTAGTTGTATACTGTTGTATATTTTGTTGTGTAATCAGATGTGTTTTTAGATGTGTATTCAATTATGTATTGTATATTAAATTGTATATTCAGCTGTATATTATTGTGTATTGCAGTGTATTTTGTTGTATATTATTGTGTATTGATGTCTATTTAGCTCTATATTATTGGGTATTGAGGTGTGTGTTGCTGTGTATTTAATTGTGTATCGTTGTATATTGTTGTATATTTTGATGTGTTTTGTTGTCTATTTGGCTGTGTATTGATGTGTATTGTCATGATGCAAGCTTATGGCAACCAGACATTGTTGTATTTCTTCATTTGAAAACTTTTGTAAACTTTTTCACATATGTAATTTTGAGAAATTTATGAGAATTGCTATTATTTCTCTGTTAAATCACTGGATATTGATGTGTGATGCTGAGTATTTTGCAAATGTATGCTCCAAAGATCACTTCTCCTTACAAAACATCAACCTTTAGAGTTATTTGTGACTTTTTGATCACCCTTTGTCAAGTATTTCAAAGACAAATTAAAGTAATTACACTTACATCAATTCCTCAAGATCCCTGCGTTCTAGTAGAATATTCCCCTCCTATACATGTTGTTATCATCATGGAATATGTCAAAGCAATGCTTCATCATAAAAGTGCATTGAGCTAGCATTCATTGTAGATGAGATGGTTATGATTACAAGATTGCCAAACCGACGAGCTGTATTCAAGTTGAAAAGCGAGACAATGTTTGGAAAATTCACGATCAAGATTAAACACGAGATGCAAAACCTCACTAAATTAAACCCACTTGACCTTGTTCTAAATAAATTTATAATATTCATGTTGACCAATTTTTTCTTTCCATTTCATAACTATAGAATTCCGGGAAGGATCATTTCTGCTGCACAAAATCAAAATGAGTTCTCATCTTATAACTGGACAGCGACCATTTGGGATTTATGGTTGGCAGCTTGATGTGACTACTAGAAAGTTTCTGAAATCCAAACCACTAGGATATATAAATGGATTTGTATATTTGTTATTTGTGAGTATAAATAACATATATGATTCTCTATGATTATCAATTCATTTGGAATTTCTTTGCTAATGTTCAACTTGTTTATATGCAAATTTGATTTTTGGAGCACACAGTAGTCCAAGCCTCTATGCATATGAACGCAAGATTCTATTTTCTTCGCTAGGGATATCACATCTTTTATAACGATATAGTGGTGTTTGAATTATTACTGATCTTTAGGATGGGCAAGTACTTATGCTTCCCCACACATCATACTTAGATAGGTAATTTGATTTGTTTGTCAGCTTATTGTGACAATCACAATTGTACAAATTTTTCATTCCCTTCGAAAAGTTACTCAAGAAGAAACAACTCTCCTACACAATTATCCCCATCATTCTCCTCAAAAAGTATAATATCCACCTTCCATCTCTCTTCAAACCTCCAGCCATCCCCCTCATTCTCTTGAGAAAGTTCACTCTCCACTTTCCATTTCCCTTAAACCCCCTAGCCATCCCCCTCATTCTCCTGAGAAAGTACACTCTCTACCTTCCATCTCCTTTCAACCCCTAGTTATTCCCCTCGTTCTTCCTATAAAGTCCACCCCTTTAGCATCACAGAAACCTTTAATGAGAATGTGCGGAGCTTCCAGCAATGCATCATAGAAATGTGCACAATGTGCAATTCTATGCTAGAGGGGATGGAGAAGATCGGATCTAGCAATACATAATAATACACAGTTGAATAAACAACAACACAACTCAACACAATATTTATTAACAAAAAATAAACACATTCACAACATAATTTCCCTATGTACATTTATAAGCTTGTATATAAGATTGTACACAACAATATATGGTTTGTATTAGGAAAAAAATATGTCTAACGTAATTTCACAAATACACATAATTTTAATAATACACCCTAAACCCTAAAAAATTATAGATTTACATTAAAATCATCCTTACATAATAAAATCATGCTTCTTAACAACATTCAATACATAAATAATTAAAGAATGCACTGTAAATCCTAAAAAACTTTATATTCATAGGAAACATAGTAAAAGTTAGGAAGACTTTAAAATGTACTGATAATAACCCTAATTTTTGCCCCATGGTTAACTGTTGTAGCTCTTTCTAGACATTTGGCATGCTGTTTTTCATCTCCTTGGAGAATGAAATATCCTCCAAATATCCTCCAAACCAATTTACATCTTCGCCTATTTCTCATCTTTCTTTCTCATAAGGTAAAATGTAATATTTAGCCTGCCAAAACCCTAAATTCTTGGTAGTTTTCTCGGGTTTCTTTTTTAAGGGTAAAAAAAATATCTTGAATTATTGGGCATCATGTAGTAAGAAAAAATAATATAAATACTTAATATCAATGTTTTAGCATTTTATTAGAATCCGGATGAACGATGTTTGGACTCCGCACAGAATAATTTCTCCAAAATAAAGGCCGTTTGATATGAATGTAACTTATTCCTAAAAATAATCATGATTTTTTTAATTAATGATTATTCTAAATAAAAAATATTAAATATGATGATATAAATTATGTATCAAAATTAACTTAAAAATTATTAAATTTATTTTGAGATTAATGAATTACAAACTATTTATATATAATTCTAATTTCAACCATTTTCCTTTGGTTATTTCAACAATTCAAATACTCAGTTCCATTGTCCTTGAATATTAATACATGCATCATACTTTATTGGAAGGATTGGTGAGACTCATTTAATATCTAGAACTAGTGCCCTCTAGGGATAGAAACAAATCAAACCGAGTTAATGCTTATTCATGCTCAATTCAAGCTCAATTTAAGCCTTTTATTGGTCTTCAAATTTGATTTGTTTAAAATAATAAAGGTTCATATTTAATTTGTCACTATAGAAAAATAGTTCATTACCAACGATTTTTCAAATTCCTGACGGTTTAAAAACCACTTGAATAAACCGCATAGGAAATGGAAACCGACGGCATATTTCCGATAGTAATATTTTTCGACAGTTTTCTGAAGGCTACAACAACCATAAATTAATGGACCCAAAATCATAGGAAGATTCCGACACAAATAGCGCCAGCGACCGCCGGTATTCCCGGTGGTTTAGTGTTTATTACTGGTGATTTAACCGCCGGTTAATAGCGGCGGTCAAGCCGCCGGTGTTCAATGAATTTCCTGTAGTGTGTGTTTGATTTATGCTCAGTTTCTTAGCAGCCTCAAAGAAAATAGAAGCTAACGATCCAAAGATAAACATATTAGCCCAAATACAAATACGAGAACAACAACATATGCTGCAAGGAGAAAACAAAAGCTTAAAATAAGATACAGAAAGTGCTACAATAGCAACAGACTTACAAAGGGTATCGTATGTGATTAATAATTGGCAAGATATCTCTTGGCATAATGGAACTCAAAACCTTTTCGATTGCACAGACAGACCTGAATCACGAAAAAGAAATAAAAATCGAATAAAAAAAAAATACTTGAATGTTTATTTGCGCCTTCTCGGTTGACCGATGTCTGGATTTCCTTTTCTCATCATGGCTACAAACTCATCATAGTTGATTCTTCCATCCTGTCCAGAGAGTAGCAGTTCAATGATACAACGGGAAAGCTGGTAAAGAAAGACTGTCATAAATGGCAAATTATTAGGTGCGGACGCCGGATAGAGAGAATCATCCGGATTTCTCTCTGTCTACAGTAAAAGCACAGTCAAAGCGTAATTACTGTAGCAGCTGCGCTTTTACTGTAAACAGAGAGAAATCCGAATGATTCTCTATGTTCGATGTTCGCACCTAGTAATTTCTCGTCATACAGAGTTACGGTTACTGATGATTCTTCCATTCATTTGGGAAAGTTTTTAGTTATTATTTTTTGGTGTAGTTTCTACTATTTTAACAATTTGGAATAGGTGCATTGAATCTAGATAGTTCTTCAGTCAGATTATTTACTATTTACCCTATCATCCTACAGAAAAATAATCAAAGCTCAGTTCAAAAGTACGGATATATATGATAAGATAAAGTACAAAAAAGCTTACATGATCAGTGTCAACTTCTGCTAAAATTTCTTTTATTGTTTTAGCATCACCCATATTGTATTTTGTCAGAGCTTGCTCCAGCTCCTCCACAGTGATGTATCTGTGCCAATGGCAGAAGAAAGATCACAGAAGAATAAGGAGAGGTTCTTCTGTGCATATCTAGTAAAATTTTCTCGAGAGATGCATACCCACTCCGATCCTCGTCAAAATATTCAAATGCCTTGTACAAATGGTCTTCTTTTTCCATCCGGTTCATGTGCATTGTAGCTGTAATGAATTCAATATAGTCGATAGTCCCATTCCCATCGACATCTGCCTGTGAAATGAATCAATGTATGAAATAGACAGATACAGATACTTATAAACTGGATAAAAACACATTACACAACATACAGAACGAGAGTGCATGGCAGTCGAGGGGTTGCGAGCCTACTCTGGGTTTTCTTCGAGAGAAGAGAAGGGTAAAAGAAAAAGGTTAAATGATCTATACCGTAAATATTCATAGAAAAGAAAGGAAATGAAATATTTCAAAAAGAGGGAAAAAAACTCTTTTATAAACATAAATTGCGTATATGAAAATTGTTTAAATAACTAGGTTCCTAATCATTCTTATCCTTAACTTGAGGGATTTATGTGATAATAATGCTAAAAAAATCATCATTATCATAATTATTATTATTACATAAAGATATATAACGCATGTACTATTAGATGTAGATATATATAGGCTTAGTAATGAGGTGGATGTTGCTGATTCGACATTATGTATTACAGCCACTCCCTCTCTCTATACATAAGTGACTCCTCTCTATAATACAACAACAACAACAACAACATCAAGCCTTTGTCCCACTATGTGGGGTCGGCTACATGAATCCTTTTTTGTCATTGTCCGGTTAAAAGTCAAATTCTCATTTAAATCTAATAAAGAAATATCATTTCTAATATTTTCTAACCAAGTCTTTTTTAGGTCTACCTCTACCTTTCTTAACATAAGTCGAATCTAATACCTCAACTTTCCTAACCGAGTCATCAGAAGTCCTCCGTTTAATGTGTCCAAACCGTCTAAGGCGACTCTCTCTAATCTTATCTTCCACTGGAGCTACTCCAACCTTTTCACTTATATGCTCATTTCGTATCATATCTCTAAGGGTCAAGCCACTCATCCACCTAAGCAACCTCATCTCTGCAACATTTAACTTAGTATTATGCTTCTCTTTTAATGGCCAACATTCAGCACAATAAAGCATTGCAGGTCTCTGGTAGGAAACACTTGGATTTCAAAGTGTTTCTCACCAAAACCAAGTAGATCCAAGGGAAAACTGCTGTCCACAGCAGAAAAACAGCAAAAAACAGTAGAAAAAATAGGGAAAAACTGTAGAAGTTATGGAGAAAAGACTTGTATTTTACTAGTAGATGCAACAAATAGCAAAGATACAAGGATCCTCTATTCGAGAGGAGGATCGCACTCTCCCAATCTCTAGATTTCGATCTAGAGCCCTCACTATCCAAGAAGACAAAAGAAACTCTCACCAAGCATGACATAAACCTAATTCCCCTCTTTTCTCCCTACTTAATGCATACAATTCAAATCTAATACAAAAGGACCTAATTACCCTTGCTTCCCCTCCTTTTGGCTCCAAGAATCAATTCAAATTTCAAGTGGACCCCACCCCTTCTCCTCTGCTTGTTTCCGCCGGCTCCTCCTGGAGTAAACGAGATGAGCCGGCCAAAGAGACTGGGCCGGCTGGACCGGTCCTCCTTGGACCGGTCTAACATTACCGCCCTCCCAAAGAATCACCTTGTCCTCAAGGTGAAAATCAGGAAACTGCTGTTTCGCCATCTCGTATGGCTCCCACGTGGCCTCGTAGTCTGGGAGGCCGCTCCACCTAATCTTCACCTCCCTTTCCCCCTTCTGGTTTATGCGCACTACTTCCACCGCTAGAGGCTCCAATGTCACTTCCATGTTCTCCCTCAATGTGCTGGGCAGCTCTGGGCTCACTGCATGCTCCCCCACCACTCGCCTCAACTGTCATACATAAAAAATGTGGTGTATTTCTGGCTGTTGGAGGGAGCCTCAATCTATAGGCCACCTCTCCAATTCTCTCCTCCACTTCAAAAGGGCCAAAATACCTTGTTGCAAGCTTCTCATTTCTCCTTTGGGCCATAGTCCTTTGCCGGTATGGTCGGAGCTTCAAGTAAACCATGTCCCCAACTACAAACTGTATATCTCTCCTTTTGCCGTCCGCCTGCTTCTTCATAAGTTGCTGGGCTCTAAGTAAATGCTTCTTGATCTCTTCCAACACCTGATCTCTTTCCTTCAAATGTTGATCCACTGTAGATACAGGAGTACTGCCATGGCTGTAGTGTACCAAATGTGGGGGGTCCCTCCCATATAACACCTTAAAATGTGTCATCTTGGTAGCTGAGTGAAAGGAGGTATTGTACCAGTATTCTGCCCAAGCTAGCCATTTGGCCCACTGCTTTGGTGTTTCAGACACAAAACACCTCAAGTATGTCTATTCACCACCTCCGTCTGCCCATCAGTCTGTGGATGGTAGGTTGTGCTCCTCTTCAATACTGTTCCCTGCATCCTAAATAGCTCCCTCCATAAATGGCTCAGGAACACCTTGTCCCTATCAGAAATAATGGATTCTGGTACCCCATGCAGGCGGACTATCTCCCTCACAAAAGCTGCTGCTACAGACACTGCTGTGTACGGGTGTCTCAAGGGAATGAAATGAGCATATTTGCTCAGCCTGTCGACCGCTACAAGTATAACTGTGTAGCCTTCTGATTTTGGGAGCCCATCAATGAAATCCATAGTAATCTCCTCCCAAACCTTCTCTGGTAGGGCCAGAGGCTGTAGTAATCCCCATGGTGCCATCGTCAGGTACTTGCTCCGCTGGCAGATATCACACTTCGCCACTATCTCCTCTACATCTTTTCTCATCCCCTTCCAGTACAATTCAGCAGCTAACCGGCTATAAGTTTTTTGCACTCCTGAATGCCCTCCTATGGCACTCCCATGAAACTCCTGTAACAGCTGGGGAATGTGGATGGAAGACCTTGGAATCACACTCCTTCCCTGATAGTACAGTTTCTCTCCCACAACTGAGTAGCATGGGTGGTTGTTCCCATCTGATAACACATCTTCTTTGATTTTCCTTAGCTCCTCATTCTGAATGCTCTCCTCTTTGATGGCTCCCCAATCTATCAGTACTGGTACTGATACAGCAATCCCTTGGAGCTCCCCCATATAGCGTGATAAGGCATCCGCTGCCTTATTCTCTAGTCCCGATCGGTAGTGGATCTCAAAATCATATCCCAGCAGCTTGGACAACCACCTCTGGTGCTCCTCTGTGACCATCCTCTGCTCTAACAAGTACTTCAGGCTCCTCTGATCAGTCCTGACAATAAAGTGTCTGCCCAATAAGTAAGGTCTCCACTTCTGGATGGCCAGTACAATAGCCATCAGCTCTCTCTCGTAGACAGACTTCGGCCTAGCCCGGGACGACAGTACCTGACTGAAGTAAGCTATGGGCCTGTGGTTCTGCATCAACACTGCTCCAATCCATAGCCTGAAGCATCTGTCTCCACCACAAACACCTGGTTGAAGTCCGGCAGAGCAAGCACTGGCACTGTCGTCATGGCCTTCTTCAGCTTCTCAAAAGCCTCTGAAGCTGCTTCTCCCCATAAAAAGTTGTCTTTCTTCAACTGCTCTGTCAGTGGCCACGCTATGGTGCTGTATCCCCTCACGAACCTCCTGTAGTAGCCTGTCAATCCCAAGAATCCTCCGAGCCCCTTCAAGGTCTTGGGTTAAGGCCATGCTAGCATTGCCTCTATCTTGGACTGATCTGTAGCAACTCCCTTCTGGGATATCACATGCCCCAGGTACTCCACCCGTGCCTGAGCGAAGTCACACTTCTTGAAGTTGGCCTTCAGCTGATGCTCCCTCAGCACACCCAACATCACTCTCAGGTGCTCTAGGTGTTCCTCCTCAGTCCTGCTATAGATTAGAATGTCATCAAAAAATACCAACACAAACCTGTGGAGGTGTGGCTTGAAGATCCGGTTCATCAAGGCCTGGAATGTGGCAGCTGCGTTGGTGAGGCCAAAAGGCATCACCAGAAACTCGTAGTGGCCCTCATGAGTCCTGAAGGCCGTCTTCTGCACATCTTCCTTCCTCATCCTGATCTGGTGATAACCTGACTTCAGATCGACCTTGGTGAACAAGGCTGCTCCATGTAGCTCATCCATCAACTCGTCAATCACAGGGATATGAAACTTATCAAGCACAGTCTCCTTGTTGAGAGCTCTATAGTCTACACAGAACCTCCAACTCCCATCCTTCTTTTTCACAAGCAGAACTGGACTAGAGAAAAGGCTCACACTGGGCTGAATGATCCCTCCTAGCATTTCTCCCACCAGCTTCTCAATCTCATCTTTCTGCACCTGAGGGTATCTGTAAGGCCTCACACTGATAGGAGATACTCCCTCTTTCAGGAAAATCTGATGCTCCTGCTCTCTGTCAGGTGGTAGTCCCACCGGAGGTTGGAACACATCCTCAAATTCCTGCATAAGAGGCTGAACCAACGTGGGAATGAGCTTTTCCTCCCCCTCCTCTTGCTCCTCTAGGCTCTGCAGTTCCACAAGGAATCCTCCTCCTTCCTCATGGATGATTTTCGCCATTGATCTGAGTGACACTCCAGCTCTGGACAATCCTGGTTCCCCTTTTAGCTTCACTCTCTTCCCCTCTACAATCAGCTCCATCACCATGGTCCCCCAGTTCACCTTGGTTTCACCCAAGGTCTGTAGCCACTTCATGCCCAGAATGACATCTGTGCTACCCAACTTCAGGGGTAGGAAGTCCTCTACCACCCTGATCTCCTGTAGCCTCATCTCCACCCCTTTGCAGATCCCGGTGTTGGACCAATCTTTCCTGTTCCCATCATCACCCCATAACAGTCTGTCTTAGTAGGCTCCACCCTAGCTCCTCCGCCACCTAGGTGGATATGAAATTGTGGGTTGCCCCACTGTCAATCAGGACCACTACCTCCCTCCCAAGGATCTTCCCCTTCACCTTCATCGTATGGCTAAGAGTAAATCCCAACACAGAATTGAGGGAGACCTCGGCTACCTCCAACTGGGGATCATTCTGCTCCTCATCAGAATCATCACACTCTTCAGGCGCCTCGTCTATATAGACGGAGAGAGCCCGAAGGGCGCGATCCTTGCACCTGTGCCCTGAAACAAACTTCTCCTCACATCTGAAACAAAGGCCTTTGGCCCTCTTCTCCTGCATCTCTTCCTCAGTCAATTTCTTGAAGCTTCCAACAGATCTGGTCACCCCGCACTTCTCCTTTCCACTCTCCCTAGGGAAGCTAGGGCTTGGCCCTTTTGGAGCCAAGTAAGTGGTGGTTGTCCTGGTGGGCCCTCCTGAGTGCATGTTCCTCCAAGTTCGGGCGTTGGTCTTCTGGTTCTCCACCAGCTGAGCTAACTCCATTGCCTCCCTCAGGTTTCTTGGTCTCATGACCTTCACCGCATCTCTAATTTCTAGTTTGAGGCCCTTCATAAAATTTTCCCCCAAAGTACTGTTTGAGAGGCCCTCCATGTCTCCCACTAAACTCTCAAATTTCTTCCTGTATTCCTCCACTGTTCCCTCTTGAGTGAGGGCGTAGAACTGTTCTGATATCTCCCGTGGGCTGCTCCCCCTGAATATCTCCCATGGGCTGCTCCCCCTGAATATCTCCCTGATAGCCTCCTTGAAGTCCCTCCAGGACCTCACCGGTTCCCACTTATCCATGTACTTGAACCAGGCAAATGCCGCCCCTTCCAAGCACATACAAGCAGCCATCAATCTCTCCTCTTCCATCAGGCCATTCACTGCAAAATACCTCTCCACCTTGTGGATCCACTCATCCACATTTCCCTCTTCGAATACTGGCATTTTCAGCTTCCTGGCCCTCGTGTCCACCCCGTATACCCTATTCCCCCCATGGCCTCCTCTGTCCCAAGCTATGGGGTCTTCCCAAGTTCCTCTTTCTCCATATCGGGGCTCATCCTCCCTCCTTGGCCGCCGGTAGCCATCTTCCCCTCGTGCCCCGCCAAGGTGGTTATAGATCCCCCATGGCCGGTCCAATGGGTCGGGCCTCCGACGTCACCAATCATCTTCTCTTCCTTTCCGGAAGTCTCTCCTTCTGTCATGTTCTTCTCGCCTGATGGACTCCCGAGGTGGCATCCTCCCGTTGCTGTCAAACAGTTCCACCTCCTCTTCCTCTTATGGATTCACCTTCTCCTTCCCCCTGCTCCCACTACCTTCTCCTCTTTCCTCCGTTGGCACCGCCCGTGCTTGCCCTTCCAACAACTTCTTCATCATCTCCTCCAAGGTCATGAATTTCCCTTCCACATTCTCGCTAAATGTGGTCATCTTCTCCTCCAGATCTGCCTTATGTTGACCCATCTCGGTCTCCAAGACTTCTACCTGCTTAGATGCCATGGGAACCAACGAGATGCCTCCGGATCCACCAAAAATCTGCGAAAATCTGCAGCGAAACAGTGGAAAAAACAGCCCTCCACCGCCCGGATCTCGCTCTGATACCAATTTGGTAGGAAACACTTGGATTTCCAAGTGTTTCTCACCAAAACCAAGTAGATCCAAGGGAAAACTGCTGTCCACAGCAGAAAAACAGCCAAAAACAGTAGAAAAAATAGGGAAAAACTGTAGAAGTTATGGAGAAAAGACTTGTATTTTACTAGTAGATGCAACAAATAGCAAAGATACAAGGATCCTCTATTCGAGAGGAGGATCGCACTCTCCCAATCTCTAGATTTCGATCTAGAGCCCTCACTATCCAAGAAGACAAAAGAAACTCTCACCAAGCATGACATAACCCTAATTCCCCTCTTTTCTCCCTACTTAATGCATATAATTCAAATCTAATACAAAAGGACCTAATTACCCTTGCTTCCCCTCCTTTTGGCTCCAAGAATCAATTCAAATTTCAAGTGGGCCCCACCCCTTCTCCTCTGCTTGTTTCTGCCGGCTCCTCCTGGAGTAAACAAGATGAGCCGGCCCAAGAGGTTGGGCCGACTGGACCGGTCTAACAGTCTCACCACCATCTTATAGAATTTTCCCTTAAGTTTGAGGGGGACTTTCCTATGAATTACTTTCATTTCTCTCCTTCACTTTATCTTTCCTGTACTGTTTCTTTGGAGTTATCAAGATCTCGCTATCATTCTTTCCTGTTCTTCAATTATAACAATGAAAAAAATTGTAAACGAATCATCAGAGTTCTCTTTGTGAAAAAAACACATCCAATAGAGAATATTATCCTTTAATTTTAAGAGAATCACATTCTCTCATCTCTAGTTATAACTTTAATATAAATCTTTTTTTTATTCGCTTTTAAATAAATTTTTAATTTTGACTCCTAGATAATTTCCGATTTTATAATCACACTGAGTAGAGAAATAATTTCATATTTTTAATCATTTTCTTTTTATCCAAAATTGATCCTAACTTGATTGGTAGCCAACCTTCCAATGTTATGACATAAGTCTATAATGAGAGGCTAAGATAAATAGGAAGGGTATATCCGTATAGGAAGTCCATGCAGAGGATTCCTAGATGTTATTAATCAAAATAAGGATACCTCAGCAGATTATTCTCCCTATAGATACCTCCTCTTCAATTTGGTTTCCCCTCTAATGTCCACATCAATTCAATTGCACTTTATGAATTTTCCTTTGTTAGAAAACAATTTGGCTGTTTCTGATCTCTGGTTTTAGTATGCTGTTATGATGAAACAACGAGCAGAAATGATTCCTACATTGGCAGATGCACAATGGGGGACACTCTGGGCATTTTCCACTGGCTCACCAAAATTTCACAAAAGAAAACCATGGGTTAGCAAATTTTCATTTTAATTGAGTTAATTGCAGTTAAGAATTTCTATTTTGCATCATTCTTCAAGAATAAATTTGGGACTGCTGCTTGACTCCTACATTGCCGCAATCAATGTTTAAAATTGCGCAATTGGGCATTGAGGCGTTTTTTGTTCATGAGGCGTAAGCCTCAAGGCGTTTTGAGGCGTAAGCCTCAAAATCAAAAAATTGCGTAAAGTGATAATAAATGTCAAAAGTGATTTTTATATAATACCTAAATAATATGTTAAATGATAACATATTAATTTTATATTGAATTATGAATTAACAAATTGACATACACATGAACAAAAAATTGCACAAGATCTAAAGTGACAAGTAATAAATTGCATGAAATAGAATTAAAATCCAAATATTATAAAAGAAAAATACTATTAAATATAGAATTGCATAAAAATATCATATAACATCAAGTTCTACTCCAAAATTTCTTTTTTATCAATTATCTACTAATTTACATTTAATTATTAATAAAAGTTGAAATAGTTGACAACTTAGGAATTATCTGCACTGTCATCACTGAGGTGGTCTTTATTTGAGTTGTTGCATAACAAATTGGTCTATCCCTTGCCTCATTCAGTAAAGTTGAACGCCTCCCAATATGCTTCTTTTAAATTTATTTCAATCATATTCATCTTTTAAAAATATTTTCATCAAAATAAATATGAGATTAATGCTCCAAAATTTTTAGGGTGATTGTGTGCAGCTTTCAAGTGATTGTCGGTGACAACTATGATGGTGTTGGTTACGACGAAGACCATGGGATGAAGGTAGAGGCAATTGAGAGGAAGTTGTTGCGTTTGAATGTGCATGAAGACGTGATTTATATTAGTTTTAACAAAAAAATTATACAAATATGTAAGTCGTAAGCATCACGCTAGTGAGGTGAGGCATGCCTCAAGGCGGGCCTCAGCCAAGTTGAGGCACAAGCCTTATAAAAAAGCTAAAGGCGTAAGCCACAAGGCGTTTTTCACTCGAATTGCGCTAAGGCGGGCCTCAAGACGAACCTCTTATTGCGCAATTTTAAACAATGGCCGCAATTGAGAATCAAGGCAATGTGGTGGGAATAATAATTTTGTGACAATAAGGGGAGCAATAGAACTACGTGAGTCCTTCCACATCATCGCTGACAAGAATCAAGGCCGAGCAGCAAGTTAACTCACCAAAGTTTTAAAAACATTGACAAGGGAGCATTGCAGCCACTTCATTTTTTTGATGTGGAGAATCACAGCCTAGTGATGAGAACAGTGATTCGCGGAATACCTGAACAAGAGTGCATCGACCAGATGACTACTTTCACATCATTGTTGTCAAGAATTGAAGCATGATAATGGGGACATCGATTCAATAGATGCCTAGATAATGAGTATGTGGCTGCATCACAGTTCAGCGGCTGTGATGATGATTTGTTGGACATTAAGATAGGAGATTGCTAGAAAATCTTGGAGGAAGCTTGAGCTCTTCTTGAGCTTCTTGCAAGAGAGGGAGAAATGACAGATTTTAGAAGGAAAATCTTCCAAAAGCTTTATTACAATTTTCCCTAACCTTTACATCAACCTATAATGCCTATAGATAGGCATTTACATTGTTGTGATAAACTGCATGAACAACATAACTAAAACTGGACCAACACATCACAATCTCCACCTTGGTTCAGATTTTATAATCAAAGAACTATTTGTGCACCTGCTGCAATCTGACAGGCTCTCTGCACTAACTCCATGAGCAAACCCCCTGAACTAAGCCCAATCCCGCTCGCGAACGGCGTCCACTGTGTGTTCCGATCCACGGCTCCACCTCGCACTCCTCCGCATTCCAAACCACGGGCGCCTACATTCCTCGTTGTTCCTCCCGCCACACGCTTGTGTCTTGTGCATCAACTACTCCTGCATGCTTCCGACCAATGTATTTGCTCATACGCAACACTTCCACGCTCTAGCACTGGCTCGCACTCTTCCCTGGACACCCATGCGAGCTATAACCTTCGACCTCACGCGAGCCACCCGTCCAATTCCGAGATTCTTGATCTGATGTTCAGACACACAACAACCAAATGACCCTGAAGGTCCACCTGAATCTGAAGCTCCATCTCTAGTCGCGTGAACAACCATGTTTCAAAGTTCTGTTCTCATCTCCTTTCGGCCTGCATTCTCGCAGTCAGATCCTATGCACGAGAATATCAGCCCTACAGTAATCCCGACACCGACCAGCCTGACTACTCCAACTACGGCCTCCCAGCACACGTGCGGAGCCCGCCATCCAATTTGCGGCACTTACTAATGTAAAAGGACTAAAGTTGACAATAGATTTTAAGTGGCTAGCCGCTCTAGTTCTACATCAAATAGATGATACACAATTTCAACAATCCAAATGCACCCAACTCTCATAACAATAGAAGTAATAAATCTTTTAGAGCTAATAAGGTAGTCAATAACTAAAAAGAGACAAATAAAGTAAAAGGATTAAACTTGACTAGAAATTCCCAACTTCAAGAGTCCTCAAAGGGTTGCCTTTTCTTTATGAATTCAGCTCAAAATTTAACACCTAACCATACTTTGGTTCATCAAGATAATAAACCAACGTCATGAAATGAGCTTTCTTTTAAGTTTTCTCTTTCTCTATCATTTTTCTCTCTCTCCTACTAATAATATTCTCCACAACCGCTTCTCTGTTTCTGATTTTCACAATTAAGCAGCAAAGCCCAATAAAGTCATGCATAAAGTCATATAATCCTTCAAGCTGTGAAGGGACTTTTATACTAAAGCAGCTGCACAATCCTCTAGAAAACAAGGAGGCATCGATCAAGTAAGAAATCTCATGAAAAGAAAAAAAAACTACAATTCCTTATCTCATGCACACAAAAAAAGGGATCTCCATCCCGTGAGAAAGCGTTAACCACAAGACTTGATTAGCATAAAAAATATTCTTTCCATATCTCAACATATTAAACACGCATAAACCACGAAAGAGATAACAAAGATCTAGTAGATCCTATGCAATCCTCGCTAGATCCTGTGCGATGTATGTGCAGTTGTGCACAACAACATCAAGCCTTTATCCCACTATGTGGGGTCGGCTACATGAATCCTTTTTTCTCCATTGTGTCCTATTAAAAGTCAAATTCTAGTTTAAATCTAATAAAGAAAGGTCATTCCTAATATTTTCTAACCAAGTCTTTTTAGGTCTACCCCTACATTTCTTAACATAAGCCAAATATAATACCTCTACTCTCCTAACCGGGTCATCGCAAGGCCGCCGTTTTATGTGACCAAACCATCTAAGGCGACATTCTCTAATATTATCTTCTACTGGAGCTACTCCAACCTTTTCACGTATATGCTTATTTCGTATCCTATCTCTAAGGGTAAAGCCACTCATCCACCTGAGCATCCTCATCTCTGCCACACTTAACTTAGTATTATGCTTCTCTTTTAAAGGCCAACATTCGGCACCAACAAAATAAAATTATTTGTCACTTTTGTAACACCTTGCTGCCTCCAAATGTTGTCTTGTTTCCACCAACTATTGAGTATAGGTTGCATTGCTGGAGGTTTCTCAAAAGGGTCAGAACAATAAAGATAAATACAAGCCATCAAGTGTTTTTCAATTTTGTCTTCTTCATCACTCTCAACCGAGTAGTTTAGGAATAAAAAACAATCATTAGAATGGCTAATTTGATAATAAATGTTTTTACTGCATAATTTAAGAAAATATGATCATTTCATTGGAGTGAAATAGTAATAACTTTCTAGTTTTAGATTATTCTTGCTGCATTCACACAACCATCTCCATAACAAATAAGTGATAACCAATGCAAGAGTCACCCAAATACAACGCCAAAAAATGGTTGATATATGCAGTCCTTGCACAACATAATAGAGATGCTATTTCTATGATTCAAACAGGTAACACATCTCCAGGTCACAAAGGAAGCCACATAAACATTGCTTCTATGCCTTCTCTCCATAAAAAATTTATGTCCAGATAGCAAAACGTGAAGAGTATTGAAATGATTCCAACAATCAAAAGTACAGATTTGTATGAGAATTTTAAACTATGAGACAGAAATATGCTAGACTTTACTGTGCATGGAGGAGAAATAAGAGAGCATACCGCTTCCATTAGCTGTTTAACTTCCGATTCAGAGAGCTTGCTACCAAGTTTGGGTAGACCAGCTTTCAGTTCTTCATAAGTTATTGTACCACTATTGTCAGTATCCATAGATTTGAACATTTCCTTCAAACCCCTAATTTCTTCTTCAGACAAATTTTCTGCAATGACCTAGTAATAGGTAATAAAGATTTACATTATGCATAAAAATAACAATCCATCTAAAACAAATATGTACGGAGAACATGCAAATATGCCAAAAACCTTCAGAGCAACTTTTTTGAGTTTGTTCATAGCTCTGAACTGTTTCATTCTAGTTAACACTGTTATGTCAATCGGTTTATCAGATGCCTCTCCATCAACTCTAATCCATGGATGATCTGCAATCATGTTGTAACTGTCAAACCAAGAAGGTCAAAAATTTAAAAGTGAAAGAAAAACTGACAAGGAAAACAACACAGTATTCAATGATTTACATCCATTTGGCAGGTAAATAATCTTCCCAAAACTTCACACCAAAATATCAGAATCTCATTTGCTCTGAATAAACTAAGAAATAGAGACATTATTTGTAGCTAGCATTATGTTAAAAAAAAACAATAATCGGCATGCAAAAGACAGTAATAATAAAATTGTAATAAAAGCTTCATATAACCGGGGATTCAATTATATTGAAATACATCTTATGTAGCGGTTAGCTTAAATATCATGTTTTACGATATTCAAATATTAATGTACATATACTTAATTATAGCACGGAAGACTAAATTAAATGTTCAATAAGAGTAAACACAACTTACTCAGAACTTCAACTGCAGTTAGCCGATCTTTTGGATCTGGCCTTAGCATTTTCTTCACTAGTTCTTTTGCACTACTAGATATGGAAGGCCAAGGATCAGAAGAGAAATCAAGATGCCCACGTAAAATTTCATCAAATATGGCCTGCTCACTCTCTGCAAATAGGGAAAAAAAACTTTTCCAAATTGAGAAATACAAATTCCTGACACTGCTTAATTTGGTTAGTTTTAATGCATACTAACCTCCCCAAAATGGAGGAACACCAGAAAGAAGGATGTAGAGCATCACTCCAGCACTCCAGATGTCAATCTCTAGTCCGTAATTCCGTTGCAATACTTCAGGAGCTACATAGTAAGCACTTCCAACAAGGTCCTTAAACGTTTCTCCTACATGGTCACGAAGATTTCTATAACTTTGAGGAAAATAAAAAATGATGGAAAATATTCAAACTCACGAGAAAAGAAACATATGAAATGCATGTTAAGTAGCAGTAAAAGAATTCAATAAATGTTCCTTTCTCCATGTAAATCTTTGTTGATTGAAATATGATCTGCAAGTCTTTTGCACTTTTTTTTATTCTCAATAGAATTATGAATGCTCCATTTAAAGGATGTTGAAGCTGACAAAAAATAATAACTAAACTATATCTAGCATATCTGTACGGAGCTGGTCATGTTAGATATTTTACCGCTGATGCTGCCTATCACAAATTTGTCTAATTGAAACAAAATGACTACAACTGTATCTTACAAGAGAAGCCCTTTAAAAGATGAATTTAACAGGTTAACAAAGAAAAGGTGAAAAGTTGGAATGTATATTTCTCATGAAACCAGACTTGTTAGTCCTAGAGTGACCCTCTAACCCACCATGAAAGTTTAGGAATAAATCTGCATTTTGTATCATCCTTATTTTTTAATCTAGTGAATCAAAGTATTCATTAAAAAAAACATAACCGACCAGCAGAAGTCTTCCAATTATGTCCTCCGTAATTTTGAGTCTGATGGAAAAAAAGTTTCCGCCTATCCTATATTTCTGAAACTCTCAGCTAATTTTCCCAACAGAAGATACCAAACGAATATTCACTATTTTTACTTATATAGTCCAAACACCTTTCAATGACCGATTTTAGTTTGAAATCTTGCAACACTAGGATCAGGGAAAACAAATCATATGAGAAATACTGAATGAAAAATTGTATTCACACTCAAGTAAAACAAAAATAATACAGCAATTCAAATAAATTCTTACAGAGAAAATGATGTAAAACTACTAGGAGTTACGTTCAAAATTAAAAAGAGAATTGTTAAAGTTGCTTTTATAATCTTATGGGATCATGCAAGATTGAGTTAAAATGTTGAAACATTAACTTTGCTTAGGCAAAAGAGTTGCAAACAAGATGAACCAAAACGAATCTTTCAAAGTTCTAGGCGAATTTAATATGCAAAGTACAACAACAAAACCCAACGTTTAGCAATGAGAAGTTCACCTTGGGGCCGTATCGCTCAAGAGGTAGTGGACTTTTGGCGGAGATAGAAGATCCAAGAGATGAAAGAAGTTACCACTAGGGAGAGGGCGCCAAAGAACTTCGTCGAAGGAAAAGTTGCCGGTTGGGATGGAAGTCGTAGACGACCGTTGAGGCTCCAAGTGTGCTTCGAAAGTCTTCGGTCGTAGATGCTTGCAAGGATTGGCACGACTCTATCCACGTACTCTTCCACGGTAGTTTCGTCTTCAAACCCTACGTCGAAGCAAGGTGACCGTAGGATGTCGACGCTTCCGTCGGCTTGGAAAACTATACCCCACTCAAGCTCCGGATCCGCCATACATGCTTGGCGTGGAGATTCCTTCAAGGAGAGGAGGGGTAGACGGCGGGATCTCCAAGGAGAGGGAGAGTCTCGGCCAAGAGGAGGGAAGGAGGCGGCTAGGGTTAGGAGATTAGGTGATGAGGAGGTGTGGGGAAGTTTTAATCAAAATCTGAATTTAATTTCAGATTTAATTAAATTTGGAGGGAGATATTTGAAATCCTTTTCAAATTTCAAATTTAATTAAGGGGAATTAAAGAGCCATTAAGGGGGGTCTTCAATGGGGTGGCCGGCGGCTTCCTTGAGGTGAGGAGGTGGATTTGAAAACTTAAAACTGAAATTAATTTCAGTTTTAAGTAATTAGGGAGGGAAAATAATTTGGAGTTAATTCCTAATTCAAGGGGAATCAATGCCTTAATGGAGCATTAATGGGCTCCACCCAAGCATGGGGGCCGGCGGCACCTTGAGGGAGGAATTTGGTGTGGGAGTAATTGAAAGGTTTCCAAATTGGGTGCATGACGTGTAAGGAGAATTAATACGAAATCCGTTTGAATTCGAATTTCGTCATGAAAACGGAGTCAATACTTTCCTAATTTGGATGTTCCAAATTTGGAAGGTTTTCGAAATTCAAAATCCTGAATTTCGAAATTAGCCGTTGTAGAGATTGAGGAAAAGGAGGTCGGATGGGGGAAGTCTTGCCGGCGGCAAGAGGGGGGGAAGTGGTGGCCGACGGGTAGAATGGCTTTGGGTCGGCGGGTTTTGGGAAAGATGAGGAAGAGCGGAATACCGGGATAAACCACGAGCCACGGACTCTTCCAATGACTGGTGGGTGTTGCTTTTCGCCCTCACCTTGGGCTCTCAATCTCCTCTCTAACTTCAAGCTATCATGCAAGGCAAGAAGAAGAAGAAGCAAAGAGACAAACAATAGAAATTCATTCAAATATTCATTAAACATCAAAATTACAATATGAAGGCTATATATAGCCTCTAACAAAGACATAAAATAAAAGGACTCAAATGCCCTCAAGGGCTACAAGACAGATAACTCCCCACAGGGGTAAAATGGGAAAAACAGAAAATAACTAAGACAATAATCATAACATCTATATCAAAAGTAGAGACGCTGAATCGTGGCCGTCGATCTGCGGTTTCGCCGGCGATAAACATGTCTGTAGCGTCTGTCGATGTCCTCATCATTCTCCCCAGGTGGGAGAAAACTCGACTCTGTCGAGTGAGTGTCTCTAGAGCTCTCGTACCACTCTAGAAGGTCTGGGTCTAGGCTCTGCAGCTCCTCGCGGTCAACCCACGTATCCTCCGTCGCCGGGGTCCCTTTCCAGTGGACTAAGTATCTTCGATATCCGCCTCCTTTCGTAGTAATGATCTCATCATCTAATATGGATTCAACTATCTCCGCATTGGGTAAGGGGGGTAATTTTGGGAGTGGAGGAGGGTTGGGGATCTCACCAGGTATGGTCACACAAGGCTCATTTGAAAGTGGATTGCATGGGTTAAATTCTGGTCCCTCGAAGGTTATCAAATCTTCTATGTTAAATGTAGGGTTAATGTTGAAACCTTCGGGAAGGTCTAGTACGTAAGCATTGTCATTCACCTTTGAAATTATCTTGAACGGTCCGGCGCTTCTCGCATGCAGCTTCTTTGCGGATCCAGGAGAAAAACGCTCCGGACGGATCCGAACCATCACAAAGTCTCCAATTTCAAATACCTTAGCTCTTCTTTTATGATCAGCCATAAGTTTATAAGTTGCATTACTTTGTTCAATTTTCTTTTTAATTTCTTTATGTAACTCCTGTAGATGCGATGCATATGATGATGCTGACTCAGATGTTCTAACTCTAGTGCTCATGGGGATCAGGTCAATGGGTTGGTTGGGAAGGTATCCGTACACTATTTCAGCAGGGCTAAGACCAGTAGTTCGATTCACAGAGTTATTGTAGGCAAATTCAGCTATGGGCAATTTAGAATCCCAGTCCTTAATGTTTTCTCCAACCAATGTCCTTAACAGATTGCCTAGGCTCCTATTCACTACTTCCGTTTGACCGTCTGTTTGGGGGTGAAAGGCGGTAGAGAATTGTAGTTTGGTTCCCATTTTATGCCATAAGATCTTCCAAAAATAACTAGTAAACTTCACATCTCGGTCCGAAACTATGGTTTTAGGCAGCCCGTGAAGTCTCACAATTTCGTCAAAGTACAGTTTGGCTACTCTAGAGGCGTCGAAAGTCTTGGAGCAAGGAAGAAAATGGGCCATCTTAGAAAACCTATCGACAACTACACAGACTGAGTCATGTTTCCTAACGGTCTTGGGTAGCCCTAGAACAAAGTCCATGCTAACGTCCTGCCAAGGTTGGTTAGGCACGGGGAGGGGTGTGTAAAGGCCGGTGTTTTGTTTCCGTTGTTTGGCCAGCTGACAGGTGTGACACCGCCTTACTAATCTGCTAACGTCCTTCTTAAGACTTGGCCAGTAAAAACGATTCTCCACAGCTGCAATTGTCTTGGCCTGACCAAAGTGACCCGCTAAACCTCCAGCATGCAATTCCCACACAAGAAATTCTCGCAGTGAAGTTGTGGGAATGCAAAGTTTTTGAGCCTTAAACAGGTACCCATCTTCCAGTATAAAATCTCCTATGATACGCTCGTCTCCAGTTGTTAGTTTGGAATAGGTTTCTCCAAAATCGGGGCAGTCCGAATAGTTTTCTCTAATTTGCTCAAAACCAATCACTTCAGTCCTCATCTCACGCGTAACCATCATCCTACGACTTAGTGCATCCGCAGCCTTGTTTTCAGAACCAGCTTTGTGCCTAATGGTGTAAGTGTATTCTTGAAGGAATTCAACCCATCTTCCGTGTCGGGCATTCAGTTTCTTCTGGGAATTGATATATCGTAAAGCTTCGTGGTCAGAGAAGATAACGAATTCTTGGGGAAGCAGGTAATGTCTCCAATACCTGAGGGATTGAATTATGGCGTAGAATTCCTTATCGTAGGTGGAGTATCGTTGCCTGATATCATTTAGTCTCTCACTGAAGTAGGCAACCGGGTGTCCTTCTTGGGCTAACACTCCTCCTATTCCTATACCAGATGCGTCGCAGGTCACTTCAAAAACTTTCGAAAAGTCGGGTAGACGCATGACTGGTGCTTCAACCATTTTTCTTTTTATTTCCTCAAAAGCCTTGGTGGCAGATGTCGTCCAGACAAAATCTCCTTTCTTTAAACAATCAGTTATTGGACCCTTGATGGTGCTAAAGTTTCTGATAAATCTCCTATAAAACGTGGCCAGTCCGTGAAAACTCCTGACATCTCTAATATTCTTTAGTATAGGCCACTCGTTGATTGCTCGCACCTTTTCGGGGTCGACAGAAATGCCGTGGGAAGAAATTATAAACCCAAGAAAAGTTACTTGATTCGTGAGGAAAGTGCATTTCTTAGGGTTGGCATACATTTGTTCTTTCTTCAAAATCTCGCAGACTTGTTTTAGGTGATGCAAATGTTGCTCCACCGAACGACTATAGATCAGAATGTCATCAAAGTAAACTACAACAAATTTTCCAAGTAACGGCTTAAGGATTTGAGTCATTACTCTCATGAAAGTGTTGGGCGCGTTACTCAATCCAAAAGGCATTACAGTTCATTCGTACAACCCATCTTTAGTTTTGAAAGCTGTTTTCCACTCATCCCCCGGACGGATCCTAATTTGGTGATAGCCACTCTTAAGATCGATCTTAGAGAAGAGTGTGGCTCCGGTCATCATGTCCAACATGTCATCTAACCGAGGAATTGGGAAACGGTACTTGACGGTAATTTTGTTGATAGCACGGCTATCAACGCACATTCTCCACGTCCCATCCTTTTTAGGGGTAAGAAGGGCAGGCACCGCACACGGACTAAGGCTCTCCTTAATGAACCCTCGCTGTAACAATTCATCCACTTGTCTTTTGAGCTCCTCGTGTTCAGTGGGGTTCATCCGGTAATGGGGTAGGTTTGGTAGGGACGCTCCGAGTACTAGGTCTATAGCATGTTGAATGTCCCTTAGAGGTGGCAGTTGGTTGGGTAAGTCGTCAGGAAAGACATCAGAAAAAGTTTCTAACAGGGGTTTAACCTCTTCGGGAATCGGTTCGTCTTGGTCTACACTTATTTCTCGGCCGACTAGCGCGTAAAGAGGGGCTCCCGACTCCAGTTCCACATTTAGGTCCTTAGCAGTTATCAAGTTTACACCCGTGTTAGGTTTCAGGGAGTTGGGCTTAATTTCTTCTTTAGTAGACTTAGGTTAAGTGGGTAACAGTTTAATCTTCTTGCCCTCGTGTTCAAACACACAGGTGTTTGATCGTCCATAAATATGTACATCGTTGTCGAACAGCCAAGGGCGGCCAAGGATGATTTGACCCACATCCATCGTCAAAACATCACACCAGATTTTCTCCTTGTATCCCACGAACTCAATAGGAACCAGACTCCTATCTTTAACTTCCAAGGTAGTCGAGTTTATCCAAGCAACTTTGTAGGGGTTCGGGTGTGGGGTGGTTCTCAATTGCAGTTTTGAAATCATTGCTGAAGATACAGCGTTAATGCAACTTCCACTGTCTATTATGACCTTGCAGTTTTTGTCTCCAATCTTAGTGAAAGTGTAGAAGATCGAGGTTCTTCGCCAGTCGTCGCTAGGTTTAGGTTGGGAAAAGGCACACCTAACAACCTGTAGGTCTAAGTAGTTCATCTTTTGAAGGCAGTGAACAACTGCGGTATCTTCTTCGTCGAAAAATTCTTCATCGTCGTCCATATGGTGGACTAAGTCAGTTTCAGGTTCACCTTCTTCCTCCGTCACTTCCTCAATTATGGTGACCTTAAACGGGCTGGAGCACTGAGAAGCAATGTGTCCGTACCCGTGGCATCTAAAGCACTTAGTGCCGGCAGAGGTCTTGGGTGTCTCCCGTTCTGGTGTTTTCCCTTTATAGTCTGATCGAGGTTGGGCTTGGTTAGGAGCAGGCCGACTACCAGAGGGTCCAGTGGGTTTGGTGTACGGTTGGCTAGAGGAAGACTTAAAAGGGTTAGGTCTAGAGTCTTGGGTCCTGGTGGTGTGGCTTCTAGATTCTTCCAAGTCTAGTACAAGACTACAGGCAGCTTCGTACGTGGTTATTCCTCGAGCAAAGAGTTCATTCCTAAGGTCTTCTCTCAGTCCGGCTCTAAACATGGACAAAAGTTGTGTGGGAGTGGTGGTCTCCTCCCCGTTACAACGGATTAAGAAGTCATCAAACGTGGAGATGTATTCCTTAACGGGTTTACTCCCTTGGGTTAGCCTGTTCCAACGATCTAGGAGTCTCGGGTAGTACGAGGGAGGAAGGTATTTCCTTTTCAGTTCTTGCTTCATTGCTCCCCAGTCAGCTATGGGGTATTCTCCTCGCGTCTCTCTCATGTGCTCCACGTTAGTCCAGTATTGGTTGGCTCTACCCGTCAATTTCATCTCAGCGAACCTAACTTTCTTTTCTTCCGAAATATTATACCATTTAAAGTAGCTATCCATCCCTTTAATCCAATCGAGGAAGACCTGTGGTTCTAAAGTTCCGTCAAAAGTTGGGGCATCTATTTTAATGCTCTTAAGGAGCTGGGCGTCATTGTCTCTCCAAGGCGCGTCACGACCTACCGGTTCGTGGTGGGGTCGGTGGTTGGGTCGGTAGTAATCCCTAGGAGGTCCGTACTCGGTTCGGGCATCCTCGCCATAAGGTGATTGAGGTCTAGAGGGCGTGTAGATAGCCGGGTGTCCGCTTCGTTCAATATTGTCAAGTCTCTCTCCAGTATGACGCTTAAGGTCCGCCACACTCGTTTGGGTGTCTCTAATTTGCTGCGATATTGTGCCCAACTGGCCTACAATCATGTCTAAGGTTGCTTGAATGTGAGTGGGATCCATGGTTGGGTTCTAGGGATCACTAGGAAGGTTTCTAGGTCCAAGGCAGCAGCTAAACTCCCTAAAATGCTTGCTGGAAATGCACTTACAGCAGCTGTAAAGTGCTGGACAGCAAACACAACGATGGGTGAAGTCACCTAATTGTCTAGGCAATGTTTCCGGGTGAAGGCAGCACCTAAACAGTGAATGTAGGGTCACTAACGGGTGCTTAACCGCTGCAGGAAATGGTGGACAGCAATCTAACACAACCTGAAACTCACTTTAAGGGTGAAACCAAGTGTAGAAAAACAGTGGACAGCAAGAGTCTAAGTGGCCTAGACTATTATGAATGTGAATGTAGTGATGGCAGCACTTAAACACTTAAATATGAGCACGTAAGATGAAAATTTTATTGCAGGAAATTAAGGACAGCAAAAGAAAACAGTGGGTTAGACTAGTTTAAATGATGTTATGCATGCGACATTTAAAGACAACCTAAAGGAGACACCTAGGATGCATCTAGCATGATCAAAGCATGCTAGCCATGCTCTGATACCAAATATGATGTAAAACTACTAGGAGTTACGTTCAAAATTAAAAAGAGAATTGTTAAAGTTGCTTTTATAATCTTATGGGATCATGCAAGATTGAGTTAAAATGTTGAAACATTAACTTTGCTTAGGCAAAAGAGTTGCAAACAAGATTAACCAAAACGAATCTTTCAAAGTTCTAGGCGAATTTAATATGCAAAGTACAGCAACAAAACCCAACGTTTAGCAATGAGAAGTTCACCTTGGGGCCGTATCGCTCAAGAGGTAGTGGACTTTTGGCGGAGATAGAAGATCCAAGAGATGAAAGAAGTTACCACTAGGGAGAGGGCGCCAAAGAACTTCGTCGAAGGAAAAGTTGCCGGTTGGGATGGAAGTCGTAGACGACCGTTGAGGCTCCAAGTGTGCTTCGAAAGTCTTCGGTCGTAGATGCTTGCAAGGATTGGCACGACTCTATCCACGTACTCTTCTACGGTAGTTTCGTCTTCAAACCCTACGTCGAAGCAAGGTGACCGTAGGATGTCGACGCTTCCGTCGGCTTGGAAAACTATACCCCACTCAAGCTCCGGATCCGCCATACATGCTTGGCGTGGAGATTCCTTCAAGGAGAGGAGGGGTAGACGGCGGGATCTCCAAGGAGAGGGAGAGTCTCGGCCAAGAGGAGGGAAGGAGGCTGCTAGGGTTAGGAGATTAGGTGATGAGGAGGTGTGGGAAGTTTTAATCAAAATCTGAATTTAATTTCAGATTTAATTAAATTTGGAGGGAGATATTTGAAATCCTTTTCAAATTTCAAATTTAATTAAGGGGAATTAAAGAGCCATTAAGGGGGGTCTTCAATGGGGTGGCCGGCGGCTTCCTTGAGGTGAGGAGGTGGATTTGAAAACTTAAAACTGAAATTAATTTCAGTTTTAAGTAATTAGGGAGGGAAAATAATTTGGAGTTAATTCCTAATTCAAGGGGAATCAATGCCTTAATGGAGCATTAATGGGCTCCACCCAAGCATGGGGGCCGGCGGCACCTTGAGGGAGGAATTTGGTGTGGGAGTAAGTGAAAGGTTTCCAAATTGGGTGCATGACGTGTAAGGAGAATTAATACGAAATCCGTTTGAATTCGAATTTCGTCATGAAAACGGAGTCAATACTTTCCTAATTTGGATGTTCCAAATTTGGAAGGTTTTCGAAATTCAAAATCCTGAATTTCGAAATTAGCCGTTGTAGAGATTGAGGAAAAGGAGGTCGGATGGGGGAAGTCTTGCCGGCGGCAAGAGGGGGGGAAGTGGTGGCCGACGGGTAGAATGGCTTTGGGCCGGCGGGTTTTGGGAAAGATGAGGAAGAGCGGAATACCGGGATAAACCACGAGCCACGGACTCTTCCAATGACTGGTGGGTGTTGCTTTTCGCCCTCACCTTGGGCTCTCAATCTCCTCTCTAACTTCAAGCTATCATGCAAGGCAAGAAGAAGAAGAAGCAAAGAGACAAACAATAGAAATTCATTCAAATATTCATTAAACATCAAAATTACAATATGAAGGCTATATATAGCCTCTAACAAAGACAAAATAAAATGACTCAAATGCCCTCAAGGGCTACAAGACAGATAACTCCCCACAGGGGTAAAATGGGAAAAACAGAAAATAACTAAGACAATAATCATAACATCTATATCAAAAGTAGAGACGCTGAATCGTGGCCGTCGATCTGCGGTTTCGCCGGCGATAAACATGTCTGTAGCGTCTGTCGATGTCCTCATCAGAAAACAAGCCAACAAAATATATGTTCATATATGCATTAAAACAAAGTTACTCAAAATTTGATCAAAGAACCCGTATTAACTCAAGACGTGATAGAGTTGACTGCGACTAATTCAGAAGGCTCATTAGTAGAAGAAATATATACACGAGAGAAGTATCTTACGCACTAAAGAAGATGTATGGGTTATAATATCTGGAGAGGGTAACTCCAATACAGCAAGAATCCCATTTTTTTTACAGGTTTAAAGGAGACTTCTCCCAAAAAGAAAGGATAGGGATTAAGTACTTAGGAACCAGAAAGTTACTCAAGTGTTCTCTTCATATAGTTTACATATTGTCTTCATCTGCAAGTACAAACACCTTTATTAGTTTGTAGGATGATTCTTGCTAGAACACTAATGCCCCTAAGCACCTTCCCTAGTGTCTTGAGATGACTTCTGCAGGTACGACATCTGACGTAAGAGCCTTTTATTGGTGCAGTGAGATAATTTTCTTAATTCAGGATGCCTTGCAGATCATACCCAGTACATCTTTATTGCTGCAGCAAAATGACCTACTTAAATTGCTTCTCATTGGGGTGACGTGAAAGCATTGCTGAAAATTTTGGCAAATCTTTTAGAACAAACTTCAAACAACGAATACACAAACTAGGGGTGCAACCGAGTCAAGCCGACTCGCGAGCCGGCTCGGGCTCGACTCGTTAATGGGCTCGACGAGCCGAGCTTATCGTGCTCGCGAGTCGAGCTCGAACACGAGTTCGAGCTCGAACGCTAAACGAGCTCGAGCTCGGACACTGGGCTGATCGACTCGTTGGCTCGTCGAGCTACTCGGGTCGCGTCTGCGGGAGGCCGCGGGTTGCGCCAACGAGCTGCGCCAGCGGGAGGCGGGAGCGGGATCGGGCTACGCTGCGTGCACGGGATCAGACGCGGTCGCGCGTGCTGCGTCTGCGGGAGGCGGGACCGCGGGAGCGGACGCGGGCTGCGCCAGCCGGAGCGAGATCGTGCGCGGGGTCGGACGCGGACCGCGGTCACGCGGGCTTTGTGTTCGAGACCAGGTGCGAGAGCGTCGACGACGGGCTCGATTTGTCGACGGGACGCGGTCACGCGGTCACCCGGGCCGCCCGTCACGGGTGCGACGACGGGCTCGATAGCGAGCTCGACGAGCCGCTCGATTTGACGACGAGTCGAGCTCGAGCTCGGATTTTGAGCTCGACTCGAGTTCGAGCTCGAGCTCGAGCTCGGGTTTTGATTGTCAGGCTCGACTCGAACACCCCCTGGCTCGAGCTCGACTCGACTCGTTTGCACCCCTAACACAAACCAAGATATAGAATTGTAGTTGAGATTCACATGCATAAGATGCAACAACAAGCCTTTATCCCACTATGTGAGGTCGGCTACATAAATCTTTTTTTCTCCATTGTGTCCTATTAAGGTCAAATTCTCATTTAAATCTAATAAAGAAATGTCATTTCTAATATTTTATAACAAAGACTTTTTAGGTCTAAATCTACTTTTCTTAACATAAGCCAAATATAATACATCTACTTTTTTAACCGGATCATCGGAAAGCTGTCGATTTATGAGTCAAATTATCATTTAAATCCAATAAAGAAATGTCATTTCTAATATTTTCTAACCAAGTCTTTTTAGGTCTACCTCTACCATTCTTAACATTAGGGGTGTCAATTCGGGTCAACAGATCGGGTTCGGGTCTAACCTGAGTTGACCGAGCATAAATGGGTTGACCTGAACCCGACCCATTTAGCCAAACGAGTCAGGATTTTTTAACCCGGACCCGACCCACGCGGGTTATCGGGGTGACCCGACCCGACCCGACCCGAGGACCCGCAAACGCAATCGCGACTCACGGACGCATAGCAGCGTTGGGCCTAGCCAGCGTGGATGATGGCGTTGGGCGACTTGGCGAGGTCGATTGGTCAAGGCGGAGCGGCCTGCGTGGCTGCGTTGGGTCGAACCGAGGAACCCTAGCGCGATCAAGGCGATCAGGCGGAGCGGCGGCAGCGGAGCGAGGCGAAGCAGCGGAGCAGCGTAGACGCGGAGTCGACGCGACGGCTTGTGTCTCTTGATGGACTCGACAGCGGCACAGCGCTGTCAGGACGCGACTGATCAAATTTTCGGGTCAACCGAGTCGACCCGCAGGTTGCCGGGTCAAACCCGAACCCGACCCGTTTTTCAAACGGGTCAAAAATCTGAACCCGAACCTGACCCGTTTCGCAAACGGGTTGACCCGAACCCGGATTTTTTTTGGTCGAGTTTCGGGCCGTGTCAAAAATTGACACCCTTACTTAACATAAGCCAAATCTAACACATCTACTTTCCTAACCAGGTCATCATAAGGCTGCCGTTTTATGTGACCAAACCATCTAAGGCAACTCTCTCTAATCTTATCTTCCACTAGAGCTAGTCCAACCTTTTCACGTATATTCTCATTTCGTATCCTGTCTCTAAGAGTAAAACCACTCATCCACCTGAGCATCCTCATCTCTACAACGTTTAACTTAATATTATGCTTCTCTTTTAATGGACAACATTTTGCACCATAAAACATTGCAAGTCTCACTACCATCTTATACAATTTTCCCTTAAGTTTGAGGGAGATTTTTCTATCACACAGCAAACTCGATGCATTCCTTCACTTCAACCATCCAACTTGAATTCTACTAATAATATCCCCATCTATTTCACCATCACTCTAAACAATAGACCCAAGATATCAAAAACATGTACTCTTATTGATAACTTGATCGCCCAAAGGCCAAAGTCATAAAAAGAGTATAAAATGAATGGGTATAAAAAGATGAATGAGTATAAAAAGAATATAAAAGACATTTGAATTACATGCAATGACAAAAACATTATATGTAAAATATCTAAGCCAACTATGCAAACTTTAATAAAGTCTCTCAAACAAGGGACAGACTTGGATCCAGTTCAAGATAAAGGTGAGGTTGACTGAAGCTACCCCTAAATGCTCCCATATTTAAATGCACATAAATGTTCAATGGTAAAATTATTCACTGATCTTTCAATGAAATTTAAAAGAATTATCAAGTAAGAGGGAGTCCACTCTACACTATTTTAGTGACTCATAATTTGAGTTAAATCACCTCGAGGCCATTAAACTTCAAATATCTCCACAAACATATAATATAAATATTAAACTATTTGGGATGTGCTACTTTAGGTCCCTTTAACATACATTAGGGACAAGGCATAACACAAAAAATATAATAAACCTCTTTAAAAATTATCTCGTCAACTTTGATTAAATGTTTTACCAAAAAGTTTTAGCTCAAGCAACATACTCATTTGTTTCCAAGGTATTGGCCTCGAATTTGAGACCTAGCAAATATGACATGAATGAATTCTCTTACACCTTATATGGGCTTAAAATTTGTAAATAGCATTTTACCCACCTTTTCTTAAATAAAATATATGAATATATTCCTATTCTTTAAAAAAAAATAAAAAATTTTTCTTTACTACTTGGCTTGCTTTCAAAACACACATGCATACAATCAATCTAGCTTGCACAGTGCCCTGATGAAGCAGTAAGAGGAAACATAACCTTAACTCCTATAAGTGTTGTCAATAGCCCGTAAAGACACACATGACTTGTTAATCCATACAATATACTTTGGGATTTAGAGACATAAGATTCACCAAGTTCTTTGATTTTAAATTTGCATAAGACCTTCAATGTTGTTTACAATAAATAATCACTTTCAGATCGCCTCATATGTAGGATGAAGTTATAAGACTCAGCATTAGGTTGCCTGCTAATTCAAAGGTAGTAAGTCCACTTATAGGCATCTTTACAAGCAGAATTGTAAGCCTTAGCCTCCCATCAAATTCTTGTTAAATAACTTAATTCAACGCAAAAACAAAGTCGGGTTGTCTTGCCTATAGAGCAAGGTGGTAAGACCCACTGTCAAGCTTTTCTCAATCCTAGATCATAACTCACACCTATATGCCCCTTCCAATGTTGGCATGGTAAGACTTATACCTAGGGGTACTCTTATACTATAAGTACATCTCATCGAGCATATCTAATATTAAGAGATATAAGCCATGGCCCCCCAGTTAAAATCAATATGACAATTGATTTGAAATTAATTAATATCTGTGACCATAGACAACTCTTTTGTGGGGTGAGTTTGTAATACCTATCATTGAGCTTTTCTAAAATGAAGAGACTATAAATTTGGCTTATAGGCACTTTTAATATCAGAATAATAAGTTATACCTTAATGCAACTCTAAAAAAGAGCAGTAAGCCCCAACTCCCGATTTTTAGGAATCTATAACACGAAATTCGTCAAGATATTTGATTATATATTTGCATAAGCCCTTGAAGGAATTTATACTAAATATTCAAATTCAAGCTAACTTGATTATAGGATGGAATTATAAGACCCGTTAGGCCTTTCTCCAACCGAGAGGTTATAATTCTCATTTGTGTCACAAAGTTAATTCAAACCTTCAAAGATGTACCTGGCTACCTTATTAGGTTTTTTCGGGTTAAAACGAGCATAGACTTCACCATCCTTAGGCAAAGCCATAACCCCATAAATCTCATGCACACCCTCGAGTCTAGTTATAACTTCATAAATCCCATCCTCAGATAGAGTCATAACCCCATAAGTCCCACATACATCCTTTCGCTAGGCCATAATCTCATAAGTTTCAATTCCTAAAAAGCTCTATAGCCAAAGCCCTAAACTATGGCTTAATATTAGAACTCATATGCCCAAGTGAATCCTACACTCACAAAAAAAATCACTTTACTTATAATTAAGGCATTGTTTTGAAGTGAGCCAACTTGGACTAACTCAAGATAATCTGCGGACACAACAATAAACACTCTACCATATGGATGATAACCACCACAATAAGGGATAGACCTTCAAGGATAGACTATAGAGCTTCATGAAAAAGCTTCCCATAATATACAACCTTTAACTTAGATACCTTAGGGTGCATTCCTCTCGAGTGAATCTATCATTATCTCGTAAAATAGGCTATGTCAATAACTCTAAGAATGAAACAATTATGCATCGGCATTTTTTATTGCATTTAGGCATGCATCATGCTTCTGAGTCAACTTCAACATGAATTTGTTGAGCCCAATGTATTTGTAACTTCAAAGATTATAACTTTAAACCTCTAAATCACAGTAAGTCATACTATACCCCTCAAGGCTTTTCCGTCCAAGCCAAACTTTGGCCTTCACCTTAAAAGGATATGCAATTTAGCATATTCCACCTCAATCTACAAAGGATATCAAGTAGAAGGCAATTCATGAATTATAATCAAACTCCCTGGACAATGTAGATTTCTGGCTCTCCATTCTTCATAAGTTAGCCCATTAGAATATTAGATTGACCCAAGATGGAAGTATGGGATCTGGATCAGGTAGACAATCCATCCCCATATATTACCCTCACTTATACACCTCCAACCACTAATCAAGAGTGTAGTGATATATTTAATCAAAAGTGTTCTCAAACATCATACCAATGATGTAATTAACTATGGGATCCTATGCTCATAGGAAATCTCAATCCCCCAAAATAAATGCAAACCTTGATCGACCTCATCAGCTAGCCAAGGGGAAACTTTGAGACCATATACTAGTATGTCTTGAAAACTTCACACTGCTTAGCGTTTCTTCTCTAGAACTTTAAAAGAATCAAAAGAAAACATATTGCACCATGAGCTCATAAGAGTCTTTCAAAGCCCACATAATTAAACTCTCAGAAGAAACTAAGATAAAAATATACCGAGTGATTACAATTTCTTCCAGAGTACATCTTCATTCTCAAACCTGAACTTTTAAATATGAGATAACAATCTCTTATAAGGTGCACACCTTTGTATTCTGAATTCATTTCTTCATAACTTTCACATTGAGGATCTGCACTCGGGAGGAGCTTACAATTTTTTCAGATGAGACAAAATCATCATAATGATGGATTGTTACTTAAGGTCTAGTTTCAAGCAAGATGTGACTCATCTGATAGCCCAATGTTGCATTTACTAGTTGAGAAAAGATAAGAAACACAACATCGTTATATATATCCCATTTTCTCTCACACAAACTCGAGAAGATTTGAATATGGACTTCATCCTTGAACGACCTCGTACGATGCAAAAGTATGACAACCTTTATAGTAGTGGTTAGCTTACCAAAGATCACAGATTGCATCCCCTACTACAAGACCTCTAATGCATCTCACATTCCCTTTCTTACTTTAGTCAAGTTGTGAGATTTCATGATCTATCCAAAATTCTATTTTTTTAATGAGAGATTATTGGAAGACTTTATGAAGAAGTTGGAAAACAAACTCCTATTTTCAACCTCCAATGCCATCATACCAAAGGTCAGATGTAGATAGTAAATGGAAGTACAAATGACCTTCTAAAATGTTTAGTGAATGACTACATAGTTGATTCGGATCGCATTCTACCTCCTGCCAAGCTTGTCTAAACAATTTGATAATTGACAACTAATTTTTTTTTTATATAATTATAGCATATGAGCTTCTTAGGATTATATAGGCTTATATGGCATACCCATTTCATATAGGCTTATACGGCATAAGATTTTACTTTGAATTGTATCTTATACATTTTTTTTATATTTATTTATTTAAGTAATGAGTTTGCTAGCCTAAAAAAAATGGCTGATTCAATCTCAGTCCTTGACAATCCATGTATATCTTGTGTTCATGTGTTTTGTTTAATGGTTATAAGTTGCCTAGTTATATACATGCAAATCTGATTTTATTTTGTGTTTTGACTATTTGCAAGATTTTCTTAGAGATATATATTATCATTACAAAACAAAGTTATAAGTAATTACTAATTAGAAATTAATTTACTATTTTTGGATAAAAATGATTCAATTTCAGAGTTGTTTTTGGTATAAACCTCGTTCACCACTAATTAGTAGATTTTAGTTGGACTGAGATTTTGAAAAATATTTCTATAAGTCATTTGTCAGACTTTCCTGCACTAATCTATATATATATATATATATATATATATATATATATATATATATATATATATATATATATATATATATATATATATATATATATATATGTATAATTGCTTGGTCCAATTGTAGGAAAGATTGTTGACAAGTTTTTGTACTCCTTAAATTGAATTTATTTCTTGTAGTAAAGAACTTGAAATAATTTGTCTTACTACTTGAACCAAAATCCATTTTGAAAGTCTAGCTACAATTTTGGAATAGATCTTGAACCATTTGGTTTTAACATTATTCAACATCATCAAACATACAGTCGCATATCAATGACATATAATACTGTAAGACCTTCATTGACATTTGCTTTCTTTGAATTATGTGGAATCTATCTAATATTCATCTGGTTACAGGAACAATGCTCTCAGTTCACAAGCTACACGAAGAACTATATCAATTCATAAGATAAAAAGAAGAACTATGGCAGGTAGTACATTATGAAAAAGTGATCTACCGATATTGTTAAGAAATCAGATTTAGAATTTCACAAAAATTAGTGTTAGGACAAAACTAATATGTCAACAAACAACTCTGTTTCACATTTATGCAATAATCAAAGAGCCAAAACAAGGCCTATATATCTGCAAACAAAAATCAGATATTCAGCAGCAAAGCAATATTCCATTTAAAAAAAGTGACATTTTTCAAAAATTAATGCTAGAACTTAGTCAATAAGCTTACAAACAAGTCTGCTTCACAATCATGCAATAATTAAAGAGTCAGGCCCAATCTAAGATTCAACGAACAGCCATTCGATTTTAGCATCAAACTTACCAGGCTTAAAGAAGACGGATAACCCAAAATCTGTAGCCTTAAGTGGGGAACTCTCCTCGTTATTCAAAAACAGAAAGTTCTCTGGCTTCAGATCACGGTGCATCACACCCATGGAATGACAATTGTGCACAACAGTCACAATCTCCCGGCAAAGCGCAGCAGCAGCACGTTCGAGTAATGCCCCTTAGCAATAATCCGGTCAAAGAGCTCCCCGCCCTCGCAGAGCTCCATAACCAGGTTCACCGAGTGTCGGTCCTCGTAGGCACCGCGGAGCTCGACGATGTTGCGATGACCAGTCAAGTGGTGCATGATCTGGACCTCGCGCCGCACGTCCTCGACGTCGTCGCGGTTTGCGAGCTTCCGCGTAGCGATTGACTTGCAGGCGAAGAGTTCACCGGTCTTCTTGTGCGTGACGAGATAGGTCACGCCAAACTGGCCGCGGCCGAGCTCGCGACCGAAGCTGTAGGTTTCGCGGACATCTTCCATCGGCCGACCAAGCACGCGACCGATGCCACCGGTGACGAGAGGAGCAGGAGGAGGAGGCGCCGGGGCTGACGGCCTCGCCGGCGCCGGGGCTGACGGCCTCGCCGGCGCCGGCGTGTAGGTGGAAGGTTTTACGACTACACCACCGCCGCCTCCTCCGGCGGCGACCGGAGGATCCGTGTGTGATGAGGGCTGGCCGCTGCAGTTCCCCATGTACAGACGGTTTGGGTCCTTGGGATGAGTAAGAACTGCGAAAGTAAGTCAGCGAGTGGGGAAGTAAGGGCTGGTGACTGGAATTGATGATCCGGTGTTTTAGATCGAACATCAAACAGCGTATGAGGTGGACCCCATTGTAGGTCAACGAATGAGCAATGAGGCCGGCATATAAAACTTAGTCCAAAAATAATAATATATTTATATTATTTTAATTGTCATGTCAATACATGAAAAGTAGCTTTGTGTGAACTCTTAAGAGAATTTCTCCCCCCTTCCCTTCATGAAATAAAACCAATTGGAAAACTCTAATGCATTGTTTGAAACTTTCATCATACCTTTTTATTTAAAAATTATATGAAAGAAATATAATGTTTTTATTTTGTAAATATATCATCAAATGAAATGCTACAACATTGAGCATTCTTAGGTTATATCTATGGTCAAAATATCTTTAAGTAAATAGAAATTTTTTATTTAAATTACATTAATATAAATTTCACACTATTTAAATTGCTATTTTAAAAATAAATATATATATTAAATTTTCATTTTAATTGGATCCGGCGTATGTTAATAATGGCTGAGATGAATCTAGAAAGACTTAGTTAAAAAACAATAAAAATGGTTTTTTTTTAATTAAATCTAAATTAGAATTTGACTCTTAATAAGACACAATGAAGAAAAATGATTCATATAGCTTACAACACAATGAGATAAAGGATTGTTATTATCATTGTTATTGCATAAAATAAATATTTTTGTATATTTATTATTAAATTATTAATCAAATATCAAAATTCACAAAAAAAAAATTAGCCAATATTTTTTAGTTTTTATCAAAATTTTAATGATTATATTATGATGCATATAAATACATTGATTAAGTAGTTTATGAACATTAATTATATAAATAAATATATATAATAGATCTTATGTATGTAAATTCTCCTATTTTATAAGAAAAATATTAAATCATGTAGTAAAATGACAAAAGGTCTAATCAACACCCATATGATGATCACTATTTCAAATCTTAATATGAGCCCCATTTGTCCAAATGTGAGTATAGCTAGAAATCTGTTTTATAAAGCAGTAAGAAAGCTGTTTCAAACAAAATCTAACTCTTAGGCACGACATTATAGCCCTATGGTTATTACGTCCTCTGACCGGACGTATAGCTACGTTCGGCCGCCAATAACATATTGCCACGTGCTTTTATTCTTCACCGTGCGGCCCGACGACTTGACCCGGACCAGAACCCGGGAATGCTATGTTCGCGTATTGCAATGTATTACTCGGTATTGCTCGATATTGCTTGGCAATAACGAGAAATACCGCTCTGTGAAGACCAATACCTAGTTGTACCAAGTTTTTCTTGAAAAACTCGGTACAACTCGGTATTGCTCGGTATTACTCGGTATTTGCTCGGTATTGGTTATTGTCGAGCAAAATCGATCAATACCTAGCAATACCGAGCAATACCTAGCAAAATCGAGAAATACCGAGCCATCCTGGGTCAGTTCCGGGTCGGGTTGTCGGGGCGCGGTAAATAGTAAGAACGCGTGGCGCGATTCTACTGACGGCCGAACGTAAAGCTACGTCCTGTGACCGGACCAAATAAAAGCTTCTATGGTTGAGAGCTTGGGCCTTCACCACAATGAAGGCTTTGTATCATGCACTAATTGCTAACTTATATTGTGATATATTCACTCAACATCCAAATGGAAGGAATAATTCTTCATATTTCATGTTGGCCTCTTATCTCATACATATCTAGATGTTTAAATATCTCATATAAAATATTATTTCACCTAAAAATAAATATTACAGCTACGAATAAGGCAAATCACCTACTTAACTTATTTCACTAAATTTCTTTGTTTCGAAAAGAAATACATTATTTTAGGGGATTTTAAAAACTTTGGTGTTTGACACTACAAGGCAATCTCGATCTAAACACAAGTTTTTTTTTTTTTTTTATGGAATTACTCATAATACGATGATGAGGCCCAATCAATGGCCTCATTATTCTGTGTGGAGTCTGGATGCAGAGTTATGTTTGGATTATGAGTGTACACAATGTTTATACACTATGCACTTTTATTTTTGTACGCAGTGTTTATTTTTCATCTATTATCAAGTTTTTCTAGGATTGCCAAGGGATTTATCAAATCGGGTTACATTTTGGGTTCAAACCTGAAACTGACATGCTGCTATTTGACATGACATGAACCAAACCCATTTTCACAGAGGGATCAAAGATTTCAACCCATACCCAACCCATCTGGTTTCCGGGTTGACCCAACCCATCTGGTTTCCGGGTTGACCCAACCCTAAACGAAAAACTGACTTCGTGCTGCTTAGGTTGGCTGAACAGGAGCGTCCGCCTACGGCTACTAGGCTGCGAGAGTCTAGACACTCGACGACGGACAACGTCGATGTCTCCTCTGGCAGCGGCTAAAAGATGCCCTGCGTGAGAAAGGAAAGCAAACCGAAGCTTCTCCTCTGATAGTGTCTGCCCTATCCTCCTAGTAAAAAAAATGGAAGATGCCCTAATCTAAAGGCAAAACCGGCTACCAGAAACATGCCTTAGCCATCAACGGCCTGCGAGCAAAGCAAATCTCCGACCTGAAAGATCCCTAGTCCTCCAACAACCTGAAAGATGCAGGAAAAACCGGGTCATCTACGAATTGCATGCAAAACCAGATCATCTGCGGGCAAAATTAATTGGTCAAAACCGAGTTTTCGAGTTGACCCAAACTTAACCCGAAATTCAAAACAAGTCAAAAAAACTAGACCTGAACATGACTTGTTTTTAAGACGGGTTAACCCTAACCTAGGGGTGTCAATTTCGAGTCACGGGTTGAATCCAAAATTGACTTGGCACTATTCGGGTCAACACAAACCCTACCCGTTTTTGCATTCGGATCCGAACCCGCGTCCAGCTTCGGGTCCGAGTCAACCCGACACGACCCGAATGACCGGGGACCGTGAAAAAATTGCTATTTTTCATATCAAAAAATGGGTCAAGCTCCACTTTTCGGGTCAAAACGGGTTGAAAACAAATCAATCTCGAATTTCTAAGTCAAAACGGGTCAATTTTGGGTCACTTTCGGGAGGTCAAAGGGTTAACCCGAACCCGACCCAATTTTTGAAACAAGTCAAATTGTTGAACCCGACCCATTTTGCATTCAGGTTGATCCTAAACCGAAATTTTCGAGTCAGGTTCGAGTTGGATGTTCAGGTCGTTTCAAATATTGACAACCCTACCCTAACCCGAAAAAATTGGACCGGGTTCGAGTTGAATTTTCTGGTCGTCTCAATTTTTTAAACCCCTAAAAAAAAGAGAGAAAAAATCAATTACAAAGAAAACAGATTTGCAAGGTTCAATTTTAAAAAAGCATCAATCTAATAAGACGATAGAGGATCTGATCTACCAAAAAAAAAACGAAACAATAATTGTAATGTACAAAAAAAAAAAAAATAAGAACACCCTAAACACATATCAAATACACCTACGCACAAAGAAGAAGAAAAATTCCAAAAATTTCACACCAAGAGCTTACCTCATATAGCATGCAGATCCAAGACTTGAAGGTGCCAATCCTCAAGAAACCTTTAGATCTAAGAGCATACATTAAAAACAAAGAGATCTTTTTTTTTTTGGGGGGGGGGGGGGGGCAAATCCTAATAACAAATTTGAGCTTGAGACAGAGAAAGAGAGAGGTCCATGCATCCCTAGGTTTGAATCCCAAAAGCCCAAATGATTCCCAATAATTTAAAAAGGTCTACATTGGAAACCATTTAACCCGAGGCATTCAATGAAGCCAACAAAGGCTAATAAGAAACCTAAAAAGAGAAAAATCTAATGGCAGAAATCGTCAAAAACACTAGATTAGCCTTTTTACTAATTGTCACAAATACATCCATACAACATGTCAAGCTTATTACATTTAGCATTGATAAGTAATAGAAATACCAACAAGCAAAACGATGTGCTATCCAGTATATATATTTCCACTTCAATTAAATCCCTGAAATTCAGATGGCAAGGCAATGATAGGCAACCATTGAATGGTGTCAATATTCTAATAAAAAAGTACTAAAACCAACAAGAAAAATTGCACCATACCAACCTTCAGTATTGTTTAATTGATCTTAAAATATCAACACAATCACGAGCAAATAATACAGAGCTAAAATCGACAAATCAGTGCCACAGAAGATCACTTGGCCAATTTCTATAGAGCTGGCAAGTCAAGCCGAAGCTTTGAAGCTGTGGAGCAGTGAAGTAACTGGAATTCTAGGGGGATGGAACAAACAGAAAGAGAGATATTTCACTTAAACAATAACTAAACAAAAATAGAAGCAAGCAATCAGTTCGTTCAGCAAGTAGTATTCTTTGTGTTGACACTTCAAGGCAGGGCTGTCAAAATCGGGTCACGGGTTGAGTTCGGGTCCAACCCAAAATTGACCCGACACTGTTTAACCCGACCCGAACCTTGCCAATTTTTGC
This sequence comes from Dendrobium huoshanense, assembly GCA_016618105.1. Classification (NCBI taxonomy): domain Eukaryota; kingdom Viridiplantae; phylum Streptophyta; class Magnoliopsida; order Asparagales; family Orchidaceae; genus Dendrobium; species Dendrobium huoshanense. The sequence continues at coordinate 83,203,771 of CM028359.1, read as the reverse complement.
AAACGGATCGATTTTCCAAACCCGAACCCGACCAACGCTTCGGGTATGTTTTACTAAATTTTTTTTATTTAATTCAATTTATTTAAACCTAAATCAAATTAAGGTAAGATTTACTTTAATCAATTTAAAATAAATCAAGCTTAATTTAATTTGGACAACAATATTTGTTATTTTTTAAAAATATCATTTACTTATTTCATAACAAACATTTAAAACCCTCCTAAATTAATTAAAAAGGGGTCAAACCGGGTTAATTTTGAGTTTCCAGGTTAATCCAAACCCAACCCGATTTTACAAACAAGTCGAAATCCCTAACCCGAACCCGAAATTTTTGTGTCGGGTTGACGGGTCGGGTCAAATATTAACACCCATACTTCAATGTAATGTATGAGATGTTCAACAAATAATAAGAAAAAGTAATACTGCAGATCACTCAATCAAATACTTATTTCATGAAACTTGCAAAGCAAGGCTAAATCATCAAATTTATTAGAATCTGTAAGTATTACATCCAGTCTTGAAATAAATTTCTTACTCGTAAACAACATAAAGGGAGAGCATATGCCATATGACAGCAGAAAGGGGGGTTATATGCATGCGGTCTGAGAGTATTTGGTGAGAAAAAAACTAAGCAATACTGATGCATTCTCAACATAATTTTTTCCCAATTCAACATACTCTCTTGACCTATTTCCCAAGTTATAGCAACAGAAGTAACAAAACCTTAAGGAGTCGATTCCTTTTGATCTGAAGGATAATAATCAAACTCTAAATCCTTGGAGCTGCAAAAAATTGGGTAGAAAGAATATTCATGTCAGCCATCAATAAACTCAAATGGGATTTGTTTTGAAGAGACATGGGATAAAAAGAATATTAACAGTTTTTTTAAAAAGCAAATCATACAAATATGAAGAAATGGGACTTAAAAAGCATATATATAGACACAAATACATAAGGAATTGCCTGCTCACCTCCACCAATAGTTGCTTCTGGCATGCGTTCAATAGAGTATTTGTGCTGAGTAATGTACATGATGGGAACGCCAGGAATCTAACCAAGTAAATAGCATGTTTTTAATACATAATTCAAGGGTTTTAGAAGATATTCCACCATTTATTCTTTATTTACCTTGCGTATTCTTCGTTTCAAATCTCTATCACATGTAGCAACAATATAGCACTTATGCTGTAGAAAAAAAAAACCAGGAAACTCCCAGATTAAATCATGGTAGGAATAAAAAAAATAGAAAAAAAATGGAGTGACAAAGAAAGATAAATTAGCATAGATAGCATGCCAAAACGTAAAGCAGAGGCAGTCAAAGCAAAACCATTAATCATCTATGATAACAGTACCAAACGCGATTTGCTGCTTAGGCTTTGTTTGGGATGGCTTTTTTATTGCTTTTTAAAATGGAGTTTTAATAAAAATAAAACTCATTTTAAGAAGCAATAAAAAAGCCGTCCCAAACAAAACCTTAAATTGATGTGTGTGCTTCTAGTGAGTCATTTAGAAATGAATATTATTGAAAAATAATCATAGCAAATGTGCAACAAGATGAATTGTAGCAGAACGTCAGCAATAAGAAAACAACTAAGAGGAAAACTGCATGGATGAGTTTCATTGGCACAAAAATGCCAGTTACTAGTTGTACTGCCCGAAAGATGTTAGTATAGAAAAGGGAAAAAGCCAACAAAAACTACCTGAGTAACTCTCTCAACTATGCAGTCATCAGCATATGTTCCTTTGTGTGTGCATGGAAGCCTCTCAAAACGAGGATCTTTGGCAATCCTATAAGAAAAAAACAGTTCAACAACCAGTTATAACCTGTGATTTTTTGTTGCAACTTATTTTTGCAAATCCCTGGTAAGCGGGCCAACAATATTCAATAGCCAGATAAAAATAATTACCTTAAAGCCACACGATATTTCTGTCCCAGCTTTTCAAGTTCAGCCATAACGCAATCCGTGATACAAGGAGTGCCTTAATAATTAGGAAAAGTTAAAAGGAGCCCAACAATTCAGAAATCGTATTAATACAAACCAATCAAATATTCTTTTTTTTTTTTTTTTTTGGCTTTGCAATACATTTATCTGAGGTTAATCTTCCAACTTACATTTTGCATAAAGGCAGTCCATCATTCCCTTCTCCAAATCCAACTTCAAAATAGTTAAAAGAGTTAAGTCAGTCAAGCAATGAAGCATCAATTAACATACAGCAAGAAAGATAGTAACGTTTACATTACTAGATTTCTTTTCTAACATAAAGCATTAGATAGTATAACTACAAGCCTTTAGCAGTAGTGTTTGTAATGAAAACAGCATATCTTATACATGATACTGAATCTATTAAGTTTATTTTTACACTACCTCATTTTCAATACATGATGCTTCAGCCATTTCTTGTATAAACATTTCTAACTCATCTAAACAAATTTCTTTCATAATTCTCATTCAATAATTTTACAAAACAATATTATAATATTTCCTTGACGTATTCGTCCTAAATTATGATCATGTTAAATTCGATATTAATAAACATAATTTGATCAAGGTCAATAGATCTATATTATTTGGCCTTAGCTATTTTATATATCTAATTTTCTCCCCCCAATGATACCAAATCTACCACAAAAAACAAAAAATGATGATAACCATCACTTTACTAACTACTCAATCTGTAAAATATCTAGTTTCCTCATAATTATTGTATGTTTCAGCAGTCAACATATTTAGCTAAATAATTCTTTAAAAGCATACTTCTTTTCTTCGATAACCTTTTCTAAGACAAGCAAGTGCAGCTTGTCTATAGCATGCGGCATGCGGATGCATATTGATAGCATTTTGTAAGACCTATTGTATGTCGCAACAGCCAACATATATAGCACGTAGATGCAATACAAACTTTGCTAAAAATATTTGTCTTTTTTTTTTCCTAAATGAAAAATTATCTATCATACCTTAATAGCCCACTTTGGAAAGCACAAACTGTTCTTCTCATTTCTTAAAGTCGTTGTTTGGGATTGCAAAACAACAAGCATGCTATTGTAAAATTAACCACAGCTTCTCTTATCACATGTTTATCTTCTATAACATACTATAAATAACCCCATAATTATCCTCTCTTCCTAGCATACACTTTACATTAATTGAATTAAATAAAAAAAATCAGATTCTCTTCTCAACCTAAGTAGCATAAACACCAAGTACATCTATAATATGCTTGCAATAATCAACATAATAGCTATCATCGTGACACTAACCATACAACAACAACAACAACAACAACAACAACATCAAGCCTTCATCCCACTATGTGGGATCGGCTACATGAATCTTTTTCTCCATTGTGTCATGTTAAAAGTTAAATTCTCATTTAAATCTAATAAAGAATGTCATTTCTAAAATTTTCTAACTAAGTCATTTTATGTCTACCGCTACCTTTTTTAGCATAATTCAAATCTAATACAACAACATCATGACACTAACCATATTCATCTAAAAAAGTTTACCATACAACTTTTTATCCATTGTTCTCCATTCTCATTGTTAATCTTCTTAGCATACAACAGATTCGAAACTTGCCAAAGTCCTTGAAATTATCCCCTTTCCACTTTTTTCCTGTAAACATGCTATATTTGTCCATTTAAGATAATATGTCCATTAATCCTCTATCATTCGCGTTCAATGTTCCTAAATTCAAGGGCAATGGCATAGATTTTTAAGGGTGTTGTAAACTTAACACCAACGTCAACCTTTCTTGTCCAAGTTTGTGGGCAATGTTGGTTGCATACACACACACACAAATAATATGCATATATTCAGAATTTCAGATAAAAATAGCACAAAACATATGTCATTGCATAAATAAAAATTTATAAATATACGACTAATAGATATACACATAAAAATGCATATGTAAGAACATGTATACATGTATGGATAATTGGAATGATGTATGGATGCAGACATGCATATGAACATTAAAGTTTTTAAAAAAGTAAGAAAGGGAAATAATAAATTGGAATAGGTATAAGAGCATTGTTCGTCCTTTCAACCACCATGTTTGTCCTTTCTACCTGAACTTCCTATAAGTGTACTTAGGCTGATCAAACTATCAGCTTGCAAATCAAGGATGTTCATTTTAAAGGGTTCAGCAAACTTCCCATAAAAAGAATGGCTCTAAAGACTAATACAAGTTTTGGCAGGAAGACATGAATCCTACAAAATAGAATACAAGCAAAAAAAAATTAAGCGCATGTCCAGACATACATGACCATGCATACAAATGTTGTCATGCCCTCAAGTCAATTATCGTACTTCAAAGTTGATGTCCGATGTGCAATTGACGTCCATGTTCCATGCACTCTAACAACAAGAAAATCTGAACCTTCTATTTGGATCCACTTTGCAATATTTTTTAAAATTTAATCATTAGCAATCCATGAAATCGCATTAAAAAAATAAAGAAAATCAATTTTAGCGTCCGACTTCTCCCATTCCCCATCTTTCCTTACCCCCATTTCACAAGAAAGCAATGTCCTTCATTATGCAATGCATGACAGAACAAAAAACATACTATTATAATAATATTTGATTGATTAAATGTTATATAAATATTCAAATAACATTTTTTAATTCTCTCATTAAAGGATTGTTTGGTTGCCTAAAAAAGGAATGCATAGTGAAAGGAAAGCAATGTAAAAAAAGAATGTGGTGTAAAAGGAACACTTTGGAGTTGTTTGGATGAGTGTAAAACGAATGCATGAATTTTTTTTTTTTTTTTTTTTGAAGTAAAGCAAATACATTAAATGTAAAAAAATTGTGCCCGAGGTTGTCGACGGTGGTCGATGGTGGTCGGCATTCAAGGGCAATGAGGTGGCAACATTGTTGGTCGGCGACGACGGAGGCTATGGGCAGCGATGGCTGCTAGCGACTGTGGCGGCTAGTGGTGGCAGCGAGCATTGGCGAAAGCGACCGATGGTGTGGTCGGTGGGCAGTGGTTGTGGGGGCGGCAGTGGGCGGTGGTGGTGGGGGAAGCAGTGGGCAGCCGTGGCCGAGGGGAAGCAGTGGGCAGCCGTGGCCGATGGCTGGCGGTCGAAGATGGATTATGGCGACGACAACCAAAAGGTAGTTGGTGATGAAGACGATGGTTGTCGGCTGTCGCAACAAGCTTTGGAGTGGTGTAAACGGTTCAGACTCAAAATTGGGTGAGAATGGTTTACCTCAAAAATAAACTAAAATGGAATACACTACATTCACTTTACTTTACATTGGATTTATTTTTCATCCAATCAAACACCAAATTTTTCAAAACTCCTACATTTACTTTACTTCCAACCAAATAGCCTTAACTGTATTGGGCTATTTAGAAGAATAAAATTTATGAACCATTATTTTATTTTGACAAATGTGACAAATTAACATTGTTAATTTTATAATAAATTTTAAAAAAAAGATTTCATTTTTGGAATGCTTACAATAAAATTTTAAAGTTTACATTGTTTCAAACTAAATCAATAATTAAACTAACATCTTATTTAATCTTAAGTATACTTAAAATAAGTTTTAAGATTGGTTTAAACCTTGGAAAAATAAGTAGAAAGAAAGTTCATCTCAATTTAATTACATATATTAGTTAATGATAGAATAGGTTAGTAATAAGAGCACGTGATATATACATTATACGATCTCAAAAAGCGTCATTTGAAATCACACTTTCAGCTTATGTTAGACTTTAAAGATGGAAGACATTGTCTCTCTTCTCCATTAAATATTTGAATTAGGTTTAGAAATGGTTAAAACCTTTTAACAACTAAGAAAGAAACAGTTATTATCAAATTGATATTTCATAATCAGAAGAGTACATCATATGTAGATTATATTGGATAATAAAATTGACTTTATAAATGTATCTTTAACTATCTTTTGATGGTAACTTCTAAATAAAAAAAATAGATTCCCCTTCCAATAAAAGAGTTATAAAAACCTTCATTTTGAAATGAAGTTATATCTTTGTTTGAGGATTTTAAGTATTCTCGCATTGAAGCTTGATAAATAGTATATAGTTAATATTGTTTGATCTCTCCATAAAATCCCTGCTGAACAACTATTACATAGAAATCAATCAAATATAAATTAAGAACATAATAGTAGAACACAAAAAGACACTCAAATTAAATCACAAATTAAACCAAATATAAAGCTTTTCCTATAGACATAGAAACAACTATAGAAACACTTTTCAATATTTAATTCAGAGCTAATTTGATAAAATTAGGCATCATCATCAGCATATCTTTCATTCATGTATTTATCATGATTAATGACATATTCCGGAAGCTATTCCTAAAATAAAAGGCGAAATTCCAATTTAAATCATTAATCATCTTCTGATAGCATACAAATGAATAAAAATATGGAAGTTCAAAAAAGACCACAAAAAAAAACTAATATCACACACAATGTTATTACTATGATGGTCAAGCAATTATCTACCCAAATCATTCTAGCCTTTACCCAACCTATAAGAAAAAATACATCATGACCTCTTGTCTAGTCTACTTATTTTAGCAAACTACAGTCCTAATTCCATCCAGCAAATACAGCATGAAAAAAGTAGCTCAAATAAAAAAAACATATTATAAAGATATAATCATATAACATAAACTAGAAAGAATACGAAAGGTAAAACTTCTATCACCTTGTTTTGGATAGAGAAGTTGATAAAGTTAGTATCCACTATCACAAGATAAGGTGGTCCAAGTGCCGTATTATGCTTAAAGAAGAGCGCAGAAGAAATGCTTGGCCTGTAAACCAATAAAAAAGCCATCAAATTGAGTGGACAGTGATGTGGAAGGTTAATAGAGAAGAGGCAGGGCCTACACATTACGAGGGAGCTTTTCCTTGGATATATCCTTCTTTAGAGGGTTTAAAACTTCTTCTTTGTGCCTGGAAGAATGCAGAAATTCAGACTGAATGAATTACTAAAAAAGAAGAAAGCATATGAGAAAGAAATGGAGATTTTCTTACTTGCGGAGCATTTTAGAGCTAATCAGCTTCTTCACTACGGCGAATTTGGGGCCTTTCTTCGCCTTTCCCATCTTTGTTGTCCTACAAACTCTAAGGGGCTGTTTGGCAACAGGATTTTAGCAGGATTTATGCTAAATCCAGCAAAAGCGCCCCGTAAATCTCACGACCGAAAAAAATAACAAATCCTCCGTTTCCCTCTTTTTGCCGTAAATCCTTTTAATAAATCCTGTAGTTCGGCGGATTTACGGAATTTGGCCGAAGAAGCGCGCGAAAGAGAGAAAGTTACCTTCACAGCGAGCGAGCTCCCGTAGTTGCTTCCGATCAAAATGTTGTAACGTCCGATCCGAAAGGAAGGGAACGTCGCCGAAGGAGCGAAGTCGAACAGCAACGAAGTAGCCGAAGAAGCCACTCGTGCAATTTCTACACCACCTGTGAAGCAACGAATGAAAAGCAAACCCTAGACGACTTAATATAATTTAAAATATTAATAAATAAGTAAATTAATTAAATAACTAATAGTACAATTAGTGCATAAATTAATTATCTAATTAAATTTAATTAAATATTTAGTAATATAATAATAATTAAAAATAATATAATTAAAATAAAAAAAATTTAAATATATAATTAATAGTGTCAATAATAATTAAATATTTAATGAATAGTAGAATTTTTAAGTAATTAATGAGATAATTAATAATATAGTTTATCATTAAAACTAACAAAATAAAACTTAAATAATTATTTAAAAATTAAGAATTACTTAATAATTAAGCTAATTTTTAATTAAATTATTTACTATTATAATTTGTTAACTATAATTAAATTTAAAATTAATAAATAACTTATCATGTAATTAAATTCAAAACACATAAATTTAATTTATAAATGAATAAACCGCCTTAAATACTATATTATGTTGCCGGATAATCTCATAGGATTTATTTATTTAACATTGTGAAACAGTTTCAAGATTTAACATACCTAGAATTTATTAAATCCTGCCTTTACTAAATCCTACTTTAGCCAAACAGCCCCTAAGGACAAGGAACTATTTAGCTATCGTTAAGATTTAGGCTTCGTTTGGGACGGATTTTTTAATGCTTCTTCAAGCAGCTTTGTAGTGCAAAAATTAAAATGTTTGTACTAAAAAGCTGCTTTAAGAAGCAGCAAGAAAGCCGTCCCAAATGAAACCTTAGTAAACATCGCAAATCCAGGTTTAATAAAATCAAAGATTAAATTTGATTTTCTTTTTTTACATAATAATCATTAAATTTGTCTAAATCATTAAATTTATCTAAATTATGACAAATTATTTGGCAATTAACAACAAGAGGTAGTGGCAAGCATTGGAAGCCTAAGGAGGGTCCAACTTATTTCAATAAAGAATTGATCTCATTGAAATAAAAAGGGAAAAGAAGAACTGAAGAAGCAAAACGTATTTAAGGGCTGTTTGGCAATAGGATTTATGCAGGATTTTGACTCGGCATAAATCTCATGGCGGTATAAATCCATAGTAATCACCTTTTTTGTGGTAAATCCCAAATTTACTAAAGCCAGAAGTTCGGCGTATTTAAGGGATTTGGCCGAAGAATCGCGCGAATGGGAGAGAATGATTACCTTCACAACGAGCTCCCTCCCTCCCGTCATCGTCTTTACTTTCGATCCAACAAAAGAATGTCGACCTATCGTGACTTCTGACCCAACATGAATGAATGTCATTGAAGGAGGCAAAGAAGTCTTTTATCAAATCGTACAAAACTTTACTTCACACACAGAAGCAGGCAAAGTCGAATCCATTGCATTAAGAGGAGTGTCACAGGAATTAATTAATTTAATTAAAATTAATAAAAAAAATTATAATATACTTAATAATTAATTAATTACTTAGACTAATTAATAATAATTAGTTATTAATGATAATAAAAATTAATAATTAATAATTAACTTATAAATAATAAAAAAATATAATTAAAATTGAAATTAATAAGTAATTCATAATTAAACTACATTTTAATTACTTTTTATTATTATAATTTATTGCGGTAATTAAATTTGAAATTAATAGATAACTCGTACTTATAATATAAATTAATTTAAAACTCATACCCTAAACGCCATATCATCTAAATTAGAAATAAATCTAATTTGGTTTAATTAATATAATTTAAAATATAAATAATTAATTCGATTAATTAAATTATATTATTATAAATAAATAATTTAAACTAGCTTAATTAAAGAACCAATTGCATAGTAATTAAAATTTAATATAATTACTTTAATTAATTTATCATTAAAACTAATTAATTAACACTTAAATTATTAATGATTTTTTTAGTATAAATATTAGTTAAATATTTAATCATTGAACAAAATAATGAACTAATTATTTATACATAAAATACTTTCTAAATTAACAACTAAAAAAGTAAGTTGATAATTAGTACTATAATTAATAATTAAATTATGAGTTAAATTATTTGATAATCAAACTAGTTTCTAATTATATTTTATAATTTATTGATGATAATTAAAATTGAATTTAATGATGAAAAATATAATAAATTTAATTTTTAAGTAAACTAAACAAATAAAATCGTAGATTATATTGTCAAACAATTTCACAAGATTTAACATAATCTATCACTTAACTTGCCAAACAATTTTCAGGATTTCATAGATTGTTATAATGCCAAAATTTGAAACAATTTCAAGCACCACATTGAGATTTTCGTGAGTCATTATAAGTCCAAATAATAAGTTTGTTAAATTTCACCACTTAGTTGAATAAATTTAAAATCAATATGAATTTAAATTCAATATATACCTATAATAAAATGAAAGGCTTGTTGTTGTATATACCTACAATAAAATAACTTTATTTTAAAAGATGGAATAAATACAAAGAAAATCAACTTGATTTATGTCCACAACCAAGCAAATGAATTTGAGAGACACGTTTCAAAATGATAAATTTAACCATAATTAATAAATGTGGTTCAAAATAATTAAAATTTTGCAAGCACTTTAAACTCTATAAATCCCACATATTTATAATTTCAAACAACAAAATAAATAAAAGTAAGATATTCCAACTCGAAACAACTAGATGATTGTTCCAAAGTTTTTTTTTTTTTTTTTTTTTTTTTTTGGGGGGGGGGGGGGGGGGGGGGGGCGGTACTGGGGGGCGAGATGGGGGTTTGTAAAATTTTGGGGTCAAAGCTCATATATTTCAAATAATGAAAATATTACAAAATAGAAAAAATCATAATTATATACATGCACAACAAACGTGAGGCAAATGAAGGAACCCTAACAGTAAATGCTGTAGAAAAAATTAAATACAAAATCAGAAGCCAAAAAGAATAGTAAGAACAAAAAGAACTAAGGACTCATAATGCAAAGCATGTCAAGATTACCCAGGCAACAAAATCATCTAAAAAGATGAGCAAAAGGCCCCTAGTTTCCAGATGCGACCATCCAAGGGGAAGCAAAGTTAAACTTGCATTCATCATAGTTGTGATGCCTCATGATCTAATTTGGAAGAATTATTATTTTAATCTTTTAATAAGCAACAACCGGAGCAATCTAATATCATCTATCAGTAATAAACAACAAAATAAATTTTATAATTTAAAACATCAATGTGCACATCTATATTTATTCCCAAAAATCATATACATAACTCAGGACTATAACAAAAAGAAACAGAACCTAAAGAATCCTAGCTAGCCTCACACTTTTGCTCCCATGTCATGACCTAAAATCATTTTAAAAGTCCTTCAAAACCAGTCCTTGGTTGCCAAAAAAGATCGTCCAAGAAGCCAAAAATCGTCCAAAGATCACAAATTAAGCCTCCAGCCTGTCAGAACCCGACAGCAAAAGTAGGATCGAGAGAGCAAGCACAACCATCCAAAAAGGTCAAAGAAGCATAAGTTGAAAATTTTGATAGTTTTTCCATTTATAGAATTTACAAGAGATAAACCTCCTGATTTTGGCAGCAATTGTAGCATGACAGTCAAAAGAGTTGCCATATAATCGATCATTCCTAGATCTCCAAATGTAGTAAATTATATCACACAACAAAAGGAAGTATAAGCTTCTCCAGTTCTTATCAATATTCCAATCTTCAATATTGTTAAAACTTGCAAAAGGTTGGGGCATAAAAGCATATTGCCCATTTGAGGAATAAGGTTTTTAGCATAAGTATAGTTGCATTCAAAGAGAATGTGTGCTTGATTTTCTAAAGCATTTAATAAGAAAGCATAAGTATGGGAAGCAGGAATTCCCCTCAAGATCAATGCATCTACAATTTTCAGCCCATTTTTGAAAGCCAACCAAGTATAAACTGAGAAATGCAATGTGTAACATTTATGCCACACAAATTTGTGCCAATTCACAGTAGATTATTCAAAGTAGAATTGCATTTTTGAAGGTGTTAAAGATAGGCTTATCAGAATTAAGCCATTAGAAAGTCATACCCATATAAAAGATAGGAACAATAGAGATAGTAGATATGAGGGTTGCATGGAGATTAGGAGGGAGGTACTATTTACCATTTCAAAAGAAATTTGCTCATAAGTAAATGAGAGAAATTTAAGATAGAGCTCTCCAGCTATCCAATCCCAAGCTTTTCCACAACAGAAGTGCCAAAGCACCATGGATCCCAAAGCAGGGAAAGAGTGTTGTTGTCAGTGATATTAAAAATAAGGCAGTGTTGGATTTTCTTAACCACAACACAGAGAAATTTACAATAATCATAAATGTCACGACCCGACCCGATAAGCTCGCATACGCGAACAGTAGAAAATAAAAATAATTGCATTTCATAAACAAAATGTCACGACCCCAAGATCAAACTTGGAAAGAATGTCAATCAATTACTCCAACAATTTACCAGAGTTATCTAAAACCTTCAGTAAGCAATCTATCAAACATCTATAAAATTTAAACATCGATATATCAGTCGATTCATATCTCAAAACATCATGTACAATACTCAGGAACTACACTATCAATACAAGTAAAGAAACTATCCTGTCATGAGTACAAAAGAATCATCAATCGACCAAAAGACAAAAACCTGAAGATCTGGATCAATTCCTATCTCCTGCTCCCAAGCCCTGACCTGAAAATATCAACCACATATAATGAGCTTTACAAAGCCCAACAGGTCACCTAATACTTATAACTGAAATCAAAGCACGGCAATGCTATCAATATGCATGTCAATCTATCAATCCGTATCAGTCAATGGTCAATGAGTCTATGCAGCGGAAATCAAATCAGTAGTCGATGCAATCCGGAAATCAATAGTCAATAAAACCAGTCAATGCAGCGGCAGGCAAATCGATAAATCAACTCAATCAATCTATTCAATGAAATCAATCGAGGAAAGCAATACGAACCAATGAATCTATAAAGCAGTCAATACAGTGCAGAAATAGTAGGTAGTAGTACAATAAATCTATACGATGTCCATATCCATGCTATCAATGCAATATCTATATCTATCTATGTCCATATCATTGCTCAGTAGTCAATCGATGAAATCAATAGAATCCGTACGATACAGTAAATCCGATCAAATCAATAAAGCGGAAATCGATAAAGCAATAAATCCGTAAGTCAATATAGTAAACATGCAATTCAATACTATATACTGAACAAGTACAATCTACTGGCTATGTTGCTATTGTAGAATCCATATTGCTGTTGTAGATATCATTTACATTGGTTCAATCAATAAGAGTCGTCACTCTTTTCGCCCGTCGGCATATCAATAAACTCCTTATGACTCCCATCAATATATCAATAATCAATGTTTAAAGGAAAGCCCGTCGGCCCACCATCCTGTACAGGTATCATCAATCTTCAACCAATGTTCAACCAGGTTCCACTTGTGATCAGTATCAATAATCAATCAATAATCAATATTAAAGCAATCATATCAATAATCATATGCATATCGATTCAATCTATCAGTTTCAGACAAATCAGAAATCATACGAAAATCGGGCAGAGTAACGGTAGTCTATCGAATTTACACAAAAATCCTGCAAAAAGATACAAATTCTGAATTTCTCCAAATTACCAACGAATATCGACGGCATCAATACAAGACTATCAATGTAAAGAATCCAAATCAAATCAAGTCCTGATAATTTTCTATTCAAGTAAAATCGCGTAGAATCAATTCCGACCGATAAAATCTTCGTAGAATACAGTCAAATCGTGTACAATAGTCATATCTATAACATACTAAAAGTTGTGCGGTGAAAGTTGTGTCAATACGAAATCAGGTCTAAAAGTAGACTACGAAAACACAAAACAGTGCACAACTCGATCAAAACACAATGTCTTCGAAAACAGAAATAGGGTTCGGAGTCCTTACCACGAGATCTACACTTTCTCCAACAGCAGCGTCGGACGAAAAGCGCTCCGCGGCCTCGAAAACCAAGCTTTTCCTCTTTTTCCCTTTCTCTTTCTCTCTCCTCAAAATATCTGATTTTAAAATCTGATTTTCTCTCTCCTCAAAACGAGCTCGTTTCCTTATATCATATACATATCGGCCTGGCCGATCGCCAGATCGTCCCGGGACGATCAGACCAAATTCTGATCGTCCTGGACCGTTCCCAGGGCTATGATCAGGACGATATTTTGAACAGTACAGATCGGCCTAGACGATCTCAACATCGTCCCGGACGATCCTGTCCAGAAATCATCCAGAAAACACTCCAGAAATCAGCTGTTTTCAATGCACTGATCGGCCTGGACGATCTCAACTTCGTCCTGGCCGATTCTGGGAGGAAAATCTAATTCAGAGAGGAACAGTAAGGGAACGAGATCTCACACAAAACATCTCTAAATATATAAAAAGAGCCACTAAAATATTTCAAGTAATTTTTTTTCTTTTTTTACATATATCATTAAATATCAATTTAAACATAGAAGTTCAAAACATAAAAGAATATCCATAAATCTTCTCTTACAAATCATCTTGAATCCTTCTAACTCAAAATGTCAAAAACAAAAAGAAGGAACATGTCACCCGTCGTCTCCCTACAACGGTACGTAAAGGGTGATCTATCTATCATTTTCGCTTAACAGGTTCTCCTAAAAAATATTCTATAAGTTGGGTGAGTCATAACATAGTAGATAAAATATCATTCAATTAAATTTAGAGGCAATGAAAGAAGTACAACATGCATATACTTCTAAGTAAATAAACATTCAACATGACATAATATATTATGTAAAGTGAAAATGCCTCTAAGTCAATCTTTATGTTCTCTTTCTTTGCATGAGCTTGCAATCCTTTCTCATTAAGCATTAGTGACTCAATTGATGCCTCATAAACATATAACATAATGACATGATATCATAATAACATAATATTAATCACCAATCACGGAAGTATTATTTGTACTAATCAGGTACACTTTTAATTGACCATTTCTTTACCATTTGATTTTAAAGAACCCCTTTATCATTTAGCTCAAAAGAGAACCTTTATCATTAGCTCAAAAGAGCTCATTTACCATTAATGCTCCGCATCAAACATGCACATGTAAACATTCCTTATTTATTCATAAAAGAGACTTTAGAATGTCATTCATGTGTATGTTCTCATATGATGTTACATATTTGCATAATTACATGAAAAAAGAGAGAGATGATCATATATACTATATGTAAAAAAGACATATGTATTACATGTAAAAAGAAACATGAGCTTTACACTTTCTACTATAAATACATAAGAGATTTGCATTTGCATCATATGTTTAGAAGCATTCATGTAAGAACATGTTAGCCACATAAGAAAGTACAAGTAGCATCTAAAAAAATAATATTTCTACATGATTGCATTTAAAGAACTTTTCAAATTTAAAAGAATTTTATTTTACCTGCCTCACCACTGTGATTTGCTGAAAGTCCTAACGAGCTCTTCCCTTTATGCGATCAATATCTAAAAGAGATATAACATAACATATAAACATCACTTGTTCCCACATAAACTTCTCAAAACCCTAATCTATGCAAATAAAGAACTCACACATACATTATTCTTATGCTTCCTAAATGAACCCTTTTCCCAATTCAAGGTTAATCTCATTCCTATTTTTTACTAAATTAGGATTTAATCATAATCTTAGCTTTTTGGAAACCTCTGTCATGTCAATTGCATAATACATGCATAAAGAACCTACCTTACATTTAAATATTAATTAAAATACAATCAATTTTCAAATTTAACTAATTTAAAAATTAGAAAAATAGCCTTTTGTGCAAAGCCCCCTATTTCTTGCTTCTAAAAATCTTCCTAAACCTATTTAGAATCAAGACACTTAAAAATTTTTATGATTTTGCAAAGCTCTAATTCTTGAAACTTGAAATTTCATCATGAAATTAAATTATCTTCCTATAGTAGCTTTCTAATGACATTAGGAAGTTTTCATACAAAGCCATTTTGAAAGGATATAAAAATTGGAGAAAATTTTAATTTTTGAAATCTAAAATTTTTAAGAAATCATTTCATTTTTATGCTTAGAGTCATCCCCTAAATTGTGCCTATCATTATCTCAAAGAAATTTGAAGTTTCCCTCAAACCCTAGATTTCTTTCTTGAGGAAAACTCTACAAAAGCATAAAAAATCTCTTGAATACAACTCACCTTGTCCTTTCTTTAGTCTTCCCTACTATTTTCTCCACAATCGACCACCGGAAACCGCCCCTAGGTCGTCGTTCACCTCTCCCCGTTGTTTACCCTTCTGTTTAGTTCGGCTGCACGAGAGAAATGGGGACCGAATGTATTTCGATCCCCTAATAAGAGTGGGGGCATAAGTTTCAAAGCAAACTGTCTTAAATGTCCTCACTTATTATTATCTCCATTTAAATGTCATGAAGGGTAATTTCGTTATATTGAAACTTCTATGAATTTTAATTGCCAAAATACATGAAATCCAATATGGGTTCTTTATACCGATTTGCTCAAAATTTTGCATATTATTTTATAAAATTTATAACGTCAAATTTCAATGAATTCAAAATTTTGCCTAATTTTGTCACGACACATAGAAATGCGTGCGACGTTGAAGATCGTTATTTTTTGGGTTTTATAATTCTCCCTCCCTTATAAAAAATTTATCCTCAAAATTTAAAAACAAGCTTAAGAAATCATACCTTAGTCAAATAGGTAAGGAAAGTTTTCTCTCATTTCTGATTTCTTCTCCCAAGTGGCATCTTTTTCAGATTCATGCTTCCAAAGGACTTTAACATAAGGGATCTCTCTGCTTCGAAGATGCTTAACATCATAATTTATGATTTTCTCAGGTTCTTCTACAAATGTCAGATCTGATTGGATATCCACTGATTTAGTACCGATCTTTTGAGCTTCATATGAAACATATTTCCTCAACGAAGAGATATGGAATAAATTATGTATTCCACTCATATGAGTTGGCAAAAGCAATCTGTAGGCCACACTTTTGATTCTTTCTGCAATTTTAAAAGGACCTACATATCTAGGACTCAGTTTTCCCACTTTGTCAAATCTTTTCAAACCTTAATTGGACTAATTTTGAGGAATACAAACTCTTCAACTTCAAACTCAACTGATATATATTTAGAATCATAGTACTTTTTCTGTCTATTATGCACAGCCTTCAATCTGTCATAGATTAGTCTTATCTTTTCAATAGCATCATCTACTAAATCAGTCTCAATAATCTTTCTCATGTTTCAGCCCAACATAAAGGAGTTCGACATTTTCTCCCATACAAAGATTCATAAGAAGACATATCTATACTTGATTGAAAATTATTGCTATTGGCAAACTCAATCAGTGGTATATGTGTCTCCCACTTGCAACCAAAATCAAGTACACATAATCTGAGTAAATCTTCTAGAGTATTTATAGTTATTTTTGATTGACCATATGTTTGAGGGTGGAAGGTTATACTGAAAGTAAGTATGGTACTCATTGCCTCATGAACTTTCTTCCACAGTCTGGAGGTGAATCTCCCATCCCGATCTGATACTATCGATCTTGGTACACCATGAAGCCTGACAATTTCATTAACATACACACTTGTCAGCTTCTCAATAGCATCTAATTATTTGATAGGCAAAAAATGTGTTGATTTGATCAACATATCTATTATTACCCATATAGTATCATGACCACTTCTGGAACTGGGTAAACCAACTACAAAATCCATGGATATGTCTTCCCATTTTCAATAAGATATAGGTAAGGGTTACAATAAACCTCCTGGCTTTTGATATTCTATTTTAACCATTTGGCAAACAGTACACTTAGCCGCCACTTCTGCTACAATTTTCTTCATCCCTTACCACCAAAAATATTCTTTCAAATCTTGAAACATCTTATTATTACCTAGAAGAATGGTATAACTCGAATAGTAAGCTTCTTAAAGAATCTCCTTTCTTAAATTTCCAATATTAGGGATAAAAATTCTGCCTCTATACCGTAGTAGATTATCTTCATCAAGCTCACTCCTCCACATGACCTGTCTTAATCATATTAAAAATTTTCTCAAATTCTGCATCTTGTGACAAAGCTTCTCTTATCATGTCCTTCAATGTTGACTGAATGATCATCTGATTTAAAATCACAAACTCAGCATCCTTGGGCTGGACTACTGAAATTTCTAACTTCTCCAAATCCCTTACCAATTCATGTTGTTGTGTAATCATCTAATTGGCATTACCAAAAGTTTTCCTACTTAAGGCATCTGTTACCATATTTACTTTACCTGGATGATATTGCATAACTAAATCGTAGTCCTTAATAAGTTCTAACCACCTTCTCTACCTAAAATTCAAATCTTTATGTGTGAATATATATTTTAAACTTTGGTGGTCAATGAAAACTTCACACTTTACCCCATACAAATAATGTCTTCAAATCTTCAAGAAAAAAACCATTGCAGCTAACTCCAGGTCATGGGTTGGATAGTTCCTTTCATGATTTTTCAGTTTCCTAGAAGCATAGGCAATGACTCCTCCATTCTGCATCAGTACACAACCCAACACTTTATGTGAGGCATCACTATAAAGCTGAAATCCATCTGTCCTCGAAGGAATAGTTAGTACTGGAGTAGTCGTCAAATACTATTTCAGTCTTTGAAGAGCCTCTTCACACTGAAGTGCCCATTAAAACTTCACTGTATTTTAGGTCAATCTAGATAATGAGATAACTATTCATGAAAACCTCTTAACAAATCTTCTGTAGTAATCAACTAAACCCAAAACGCTCCTGATCTCCATCACTGTAGCTAGTCGTGGCCAATCTATTATAGCTTATACCTTGTGCTGATCCACAGAAATTTTTCTATTACTGATTACATGCCCCATAAAATTCATACTCTTTAATTAGAATTCACATTTAGAGAACTTAGCATACAATTCATTCCCTCTTAAAGCTTGCAACACAACCCTTAAGTGATTTGCATAAAGTGCTTCATCAAGGGAGTATACCAAAATGTTATCTATGAACACAATTACAAATAGATCTAAAAATGACTTAAAGATTCTATTCATGAGATCCATAAACATAGCAGGACAATTTGTAAGTCCGAATGACATCACCACAAATTCATAATGCCCATATTTGATATTGATTGTTGTTTTTGCTATGTCATCTTCTCTAATCTTAAGCTTATAGTATCCTGATATCAAGTCAATATTGGAAAACACAGAGGCACCTTCCAACTGATCAAATAAATCATTAATTCTTGGAAGAGGATATTTATTTTTTACAATCAGCTTGTTTAATTCTCTGTAATTTATACATAGTCTTAAACTTCCATCCTTCTTTTTCGCAAAAAACAAAGGAGCACCCCATGAAGAAGTGCTAGGCCTAATGAATCGTTTATTAAACAATTCTTATAATTGATCTTTCAATTCCTTCAATTTTTTTATTGCCAACCTATAAAGAGCTTTAGAAACAGGATCTGCTCCACTAACTAGCTCAATAGAAAAATTAATTTCCTTGCTCAGAGGTAAGCCAGATAAATCATCTGTAAATACTTTCGGATACTCTTGCACAATTGGTATATCCTCTAATCCCTTTTCTTCTCTTTTATCCTCTTTAACATAGGCCAAAAAATCTTCATATCCTTTCCTCGATAATTTGTATGCCACCAAAGATGAGACTAGCATGGAGGTTATGCTTCTTTCCCCTATAAATTTAAAATCTCTCTCTCCTGACATACAAAATTTAAGCTCCTTTTTATTACAATCTATTATCCTAAAGTGACAAGACAACCAATCCATACCTAAGATTGCATCAAATTCTGATAATGGTAATAATATAAGATCTGCTTCCAAGTTTTTATCACCTAATGTAAAATCCACATGACACTTCATGTTGGTTTCCAATTGATTTCCATTTGACTTTAAAACTGATAAGAATTTGAGCATAACTGAAGGGGATAAGTCAACAGATTTAACAAACTCTTTTGAAATGAAAGAGTGCGTAGCTCCCGTATGAAACAGTACCTTAACAGGCTTATTACACAAAAAGATTATTCCTAATATTATGCAACATAGCATGAAGCTTATCTTAATCATATCATAAAAAAATTTATTAACATTTAAATAAATTTCATACATGTAATAATATCAGGAGAGCCCTTGGCTTCTTATTGGGATAGACCATAAACCCTTGGCTAAACAGTTTGACAAGTTTGGCCTTGAGATGGAGTTGATGCAATAGACTCCATCCTTGGCCATCCATCCGTCTTCTGAGGAGTACTACCTGTCCTAGCCTCTAGGGAAAACTTTTGTCCCAAAATAGGGCAAGATTTTTCCATGTGCCCTGGTTGATGGCACCAATAACAGGTATTAGTGCCAGAGAGTCCCTCTCCTTTATGTGCACTCCCACATATATTACATATAACATAGGGAGTGCTGCTCTCTAAAGTGTTGGGTCTAGGCTTCTTCCAAGTGGGTCTTCCAAACTAAAATGATTGGGTAGACTTTGATTTATCTTCATTCTTCTTTTTCTGAAAGTCTCTTCTACTATGAGTATTTTACAAGTCCTTCTCAATTCTTTATGCCCTCTCAACCAATCTAGAATAATCCTCAATGGCTGTCTAATAATATTCTTTAAGCCACATAGAAAGCGATGACATTTTTTTCTTCTGCATTAGAGATTAAATGAGAGGCATACCTAGAAAGCATCGTGAGCTCAGCCTCATATTGCATAATTGTTCTATCACCCTGTACCAGTCTCATAAATTTATCATGTATCAATCTTCTAGCTAACATCTGTATATATCAATCTCTAAACACTTCCCAAGAAACTTGACTACTCGGTCATTCTCCAAAATTCTCTTGCAATTGGCTTCTCCATCACTTCTCTGCTTCACCATTCAAAGCATAGGCAATCAAGATAACCCTTCTATCTTCAGGGCATGACATACATTCCAAGATCTTCTCTATCCTCATTAATCAATCTTCCGCCTCTATGGGTCCACCACCTATGAACGATGGAGTCTTCATGTCTTGGAATAACTTCAAGTATTTGTCTATTAAAGTGCTTCCGCTACCACCAGCTTGGGTCTGAGTGTTCTTAATCATTTAGGTCATTGCTGTCATCATTTGTGTAAAAGAGTTCATAATAACATTAATGCTACTACTATGAGGCTCTGCTACTACTAGCAGCTCCCTCTTAATCTCTCTAGTATTGCCATCAGTGGCATCAATTTCAGTATCCATGGCCCTGAGACATAATGCAACGAAATAATTCAAGAAGTATATAGCACATACATCCTATACATACTCTAACCTATAAGATCATTATATTGGCTCTTTCATATTGAACATCACATTAAAATCTTTTTGTTTTGATATCATTCTTTATCATGACCCGGTCCGATAAGCTTAAGGGTTTAGGGTTTAGGGTTTAGGCGAGACAGGAATGAAAGTCGGACAGAAAAAAATAAAAATATTTGCATTTCATAAACAAAACATCTCCAAATATATAAAAAAAAATCACTAAAATATTCCAAGTAAAATATTTTCTTTCTTTACATCTATCATTCAATATCAACTTAAACATAGAAGTTCAGAACATAAAAAGATATCCATAAATCTTTCCTTACAAATCATCATGAATCCTTCTAACTCAAAATGTCAAAAATAAAAAGGACCTTGTTGCTCGTCGTCTCCCTATGATGATACGTAAACTGTCATCTATCCATCATTTTTGCTTATCAGGTTCTACTGAAAAATGTTCCATAAATTAGGTGAATCACAACTTTGTAAATAAAATATCATTCAATTAAATTTAGATACAAGAAAAGAAGTACAACATGTATATACTTCTAAGTAAATAAACATTCAATATGTCATAATACATTATCTAATGTGAAAATGCCTCTAACTTAATCTTTGTGTTCTCTTTCTTTACACGAGCTTGCAATCCTTTCTTATTAAACATTCATGACTCAATTAATGCCTCATAAACATATAACATAATGATATGATATCATAATAACATAATATTAATCAGCCATCGCGAAAGTATATTTGATACTAATCATGTATATTTTTAATTGGTCATTCTTTTATCATTTGGTTCTAAAGAACTCTTTACCATTTGGCTCAAAAGAACCCATTTATCATTAGTTTAAAAGAGCTCTTTTATCATTGATACTCCGCATCAAACATGCACATACAAACTCTCCTTATTTATTCATAAAAGAGGCTTTAGCATGTCATTCATGTATATGTTCTTATATGATGTTACATGTTTATATAATTACATGAGAAAAGAGAGAGATGATCATATATACTACATTTAAAAGAAGACATATGTATTACATGTAAAAAGAAACACGAGCTTTGCACTTTCTACTATCAATACAAAAGAGATTTGCATTTACATCATGTGTTTAGAAGCATTCATGTAGGAACATGCTAGGCACATATGAAAGTACAAGTATCATATAAAAGAAATAATATTTCTACATGATTGCATTTAGAGAACTTTCCAAATTTAAAAGAATTTTATTTTACCTACCTCACCACGGTGATTTGTTAAAAGTCCTAACGAGCTCTCCCTTTACACGATGAATATCAAAAAGAGACATAACATAACGTATAAACATCACTTGTTCCCACATAAACTTCTTAAAACCCTAATATATGTGAATAAAGAACTCAGCTATACAATATTCTTATGCTTTAGAATTGAACACTTTTCTTAATTCAAGATTAATCTCATTCATATTTTTGCTAAATTAGGATTCAATATAATCTTAGCTTTTTGGAAAGCTCACTCATGTCCATAGCATAATACATGCATAAAGAACCTACCTTTAGGGGTGTAAATGAGCCGAGCAGGCTCGAACTCGACTCGTTAACGAGCTCGCGAGCCGAGCTTATCGAGCTTCGAGCTCGAGCTCGAGCTCAAACTCAAGCTCGTTTATTAAACAAGCCCAAGTTCGAGCTGGTTCAGGCTTGGCTCGTGAGCTCGCGAGCCGGCTCGAAATTATTTAATTAATTAAATTAATTAACGAACATATTTTTATTTTCAAAAAAAATTTGCTAAAAGGAGTTCGACCTATAGTTTTTAAAAAGGATGATTATTCCCTATATGACAGGACATCCTATATATGATAGGACAACCTATACCTCATCTTCATTAATATATGAGAAAAGTTTTAAAAAATCATGTATAAAAAAATATTAATTAGTTTCCCCAAAAAAAGTTGTTGCAGCCTTGCAGGTTCATGTTTGAAAAAAAATCCTAAAGTTTTTACTTTTGAAATACAAACGCACAAGGCATCAAAATGAAAAATTAGGCGGGAAAAATTAGAAAAATGTGAAATCTAATTATAATCAAGCAGCTCGCGAGCCGGCTCGAGCTCGCTTTCTGATTAACGAGCCGAGTTTGATAGTGCCAAAACTCGACTCGACTCGACTCGACTCGTTTACACCCCTACCTACCTTACACTTAAATATTAATTAAAATACAATGAATTTTTGGATTTACCTAATTTAAAATTTAAAAAAAATAGCCATTTGTGCAAAAGCCCTATTTCTTGCCTCTAAAAACCTTCCCAGACTTATTTGGACCCAAGACACTTAAAAATTTGCATGATTTTGTAAAACCCTAATTCTAGGAACTTGAAATTTCATCATGAAATTAAATTATCTTCCTTTAGTAGCTTTCTTATGCCATTAGGAAGCTTTCTTACAAAGCCATTTTGAATGGATACAAAAATCAGAGAAAATTCTAATATTTGAAATCTAAAATTGTTAAAAAATCATTTCATCTTTATGCTTAGAGTCATCCCCTAAACTATCCTTATCATTATCTCAAAGAAATTTGAAGTTTCCCTCAAACCCTAGATTTTATTATTGAGGAAAACTCTACAAAAGCATGAGAAATCTTTTGAAAGCAACTCACCTTATCCTTCTTTCCATACTATTTCCTCCACGATCAGCCATCGGAAACCACCCCAAGGTTGTCGTTCGCCTCTCCTCATCGCTCTCCCTTCCATTCGGTTCGGCCGCACGAGAGAAATGGGGACCGAATGTATTTCGGTCCCCTAATAAGAGTGGGGGTATATGTTTCAAAGTAAAAGGTCTTAAATGCCCTCACTTATTATTATCTCCACTTAAATGTCATGAAGGGTAATTTCATCATATTGAAACTTATACGAATTTTAACTTCCAAAATACGTGAAATTCAATATGGGTTCTTTATACTGATTTGCTCAGAATTTTGTGTACTATTTTATAAAATTTATTGCGTCAAATTCTGATGACTTTGAAATTTTACTTAATTTCGTCGCGGTGAATCGAAATGCGTACGACGCTGAAGATCATTATTTTTTTGGGTTTTACAATAACCACGCTTAATGCTAGAGTTCAAAAATGAAATATAAAGAAATTTCCAAAAAACATTCAGAAAGGAAACCCAAACTCTAAGCTCGACATACATTGAGAGCTGAGTAAAAAAGAACTAAAAAAGGAACATAAAAAACGAACCCACAAAAAGCAGACGGTGGGCACCTATGGGCTCAGGAATTGCTAGAATCGACCAAATTGGGCATTGAAAAAAGCACAGAGAAGAGGAGCGACTGTACTTGGAGTTTCCCCTGGTTGTCATCATATCAGAAAGAAACAAAGTTTCGCGAGGTGCATGTAGATGCTAGGCCAATTGCAGAACAATAATAACAATGTGTCGAGGCCATCCAGGGGGGAAGGGGTATAAATTGGTCAGTTCCACTCATCATAGCCTAGAGAAAACAAAACTCCAGCCAGTTGTTACTAATGCAAGTTGTTGCTAAGGCACGGGAAAAAAAGAGAGCAACAAATCATAATTTTTCCATTGAGAGACCTTTGCTCGGATTGCCTTATTGATTTTGCAACAAATCGAGAAAGGGACACTTTGAATTCCAGCATAACATCTATCGTTCCTTTCCCTCCAGATAAAATAAACCAAGCAACAAATAACTAAAAAACAAAAATTATTTTCAAATGCGTTAAAATGTTGCATATCATAAAAAAATTCAAAGAGCTGCAGCATCGAACGCCTGAAGAGGAAACCATCCAAGTAAGGTAGAAGGCTACTCAAAACCATAAAAGAAAAATCACACTAAAACAAAAGATGTGTGTTACTTTCATTCTACAAAAGACAAAGAGAGCAAGTGGGATGAATGTGAATGTTTATGTTGCTTAACACATCTGCAATTTTTAACCCACCATGAGCTGCCAACCAAGCAATAACAGAATACCTTAGGGCAGACCTTTTATGCCAAATGTGTTTGTGCCACAAAGCTTGCTGTAAATCAGAAAAATAATGTAATCTGAAGGTTTTGAAAATAGACTTATCATTCCCATTCCAAGTAATGATATCAGCAATGCAATCCAAAATCATAACAAAAGATATTTTATGGATAACATAATGAGGCAAAGAGTTATGATGCCTCCAGCAGCCAAGGGATATAAAATCTTGCACAACAACAAAGCCAGGAGGAGGTTGCTGAAGGAAATCTAAAACCGCCAAACCATTGACCCAAGGGTCCCAGTACATAGAAAGCTTGCAATTTTCAGTAGCCACATGAAGCTTAATATTATGTTTAATAAGTACAACAATGCTACAAATAAATTTTCAAAATTTGAAAGCTTTAGAAGGAGGGGGTTTTTAGGGTGAGATGAATTTGGATCTCAGCCAATCAACCACTAAGGAGTCTGCATTAAACATTCGTCAATTGAAGGTGCATCCATAACCATGATAAAGGGAACATATGTCAGGGATCTCTAACCCACCAAGCCTAGTTAGTAAGCAGATAGTACTCCAAACAATAAGTTGGAGTTTCCTTTCAGAAGAGGTTCCATGGAAGAGGAACCTGGAGCAGAGTTTGTTTATGATTTCGCGGAGAAAATCTTTTTTTTGGGACATTTAGGTCATTTAAGACAAACTCACACGCACAACGCAAACACAAAGACTCGAACCCAAGACCTCTTAGTTGGAAGCCTAAGCTCTCAACCAACAGGCCAAGTTGAACTGTGTCGGAGAAAATCATATAGTTGTAAGAAACAAACAAAAGTACATGTTCAGATATGTACAATCTATACATTGAAAAGGTCCTCATAAGTACAATTACATAGTCCAAGAAAAAAAAAAGAAGAAGAAAAATTGCAAAAGTCCTTAGATCCCATACTTTAATAAGATATTAACAAGCAAAGTAATGCATAAGAGAACATACTTGCCATCAGCAAAAGAAAGTAGCCGTTGAAAACACATTCAGAACCCAGATTTATAAATAAATCCAGGACATAAGCTTAATTGCTTAAAAGCATCGTATGAGATGATTCTCGTTCATAAGTGCTGCCCTCTTCAGCCCGGTTCTCATGCTGGTTTAGGGGAACTCCCTTCGCTAGAAATTCCATCAGGCTTCCACCATGAACCGTCCCTTCTGTAAGAGAAACCCCTTCAGGCTTCGCCGGAATAATAAATAAACAAGAATCGTCACCAGCTGGTTTCTGAGAGGCGGGACTTCCCATGGTCTCGCCGCCATGAACCCGGAGGTCTTGCACCAGAGCGCTATGAGCAGCACAAAGGCCAACTTTGCCGCTGGAAAGCCGGTTGCATGAGGTCCCATCGGAAACAACCCATGAGCACCTTCTACCGCCACCATGAGCCTTGCAGAAATCAGTGCTCCCCTGGGCGCTCTTACCACACCCGTCAAGCTGGCATCTTTTCCCTCCTCCATGGCGGACACAGTAATCCGTTCGGCCACGCGCGCTCTTACGGCATCCCGGATTAGCGCACCTCTTCCCGCCGCCGTGGGCTACACAGAATTGAGTCCCGCCGCGCACACTCTTAGAACACTTATTACCGCCGCCTTGGAACAAGCAACGTTTCCCTCCGCCATGGCGTTTACAGAAGGGTGTGCTACCTTCTGCACCTTTGCCGCAGCTCGAAATACTGCATCTCTTCCCCCCACCGTGAGCTTTACAAAACTTGGTGCTGCCCTGTGCACCCTTTGTGCATTCCGGTGTACAGCAACGCCGGCCTCCACCATGTGCAATGCAAAAACCAGATCCACCGGCGGCACCGTTAGTGCACTCCTCCTTTTTGCACCTCCTGCCACCTCCATGTTTAATGCAAAATCCAGACTTACCTCTTGAAACTTTAGTGCATCCAACTTCTCTGCAATGGCGACCACGCTCACCATGTCTGCCACCTCCATGCAACTGAAAGTGCGTGGTCTTTCCTTCAGCTCCATTTTGACATCTTTGTCCTCCACCATGAGCCATGTAGAATCCAGGCACAGGGGTTTCAACTTCACTTGTAATAGCTGATATTGCTGGTCCAAAAGATAGACTTAACTCGAGATTAACGGAGGGTTTACTAACCAGATTGCGTGAGATATGTTTAAGTTGTAAGTTCAAGTCTTGATTCACAGAGAATTCTTCATCATCCACATAGGGTGAAAAGGCCAAGCTCAAAGTTGAGCTGTTCTTGTTACTGCTCTCCGGGGGATTCGGTGAATATGGCAAAACTGGCACCAGTGGGGCACGGCCTGAAACCGTATCTCCATCAATATCCTTCCGCTTCCTGTTTGTCCCTTCCAAGCTGAAATCCCTAACATTAGAGGGGCCGAAGGAGAAAAGTCGCACTTTGGTGAGTGTTTGAGGTCCAACCTCCGACTGAAAATTGATCCATTTTTCAGGACTATTTAGAGATGCCACATTGCCGGCAAGTCCCAAGTACTTAGAAATGTTACTCATTACCAACACTGAAAAGAACAGCGATCACTTCAACCAAAAACAAACTAGTAATTCAACCAAAATGTCACTCGTTGATGGGGAAGAAGGCTTAAAAATAGTTTTCACAGCCTCTACTTAAGAAACCTGCTGCCTCATGACGATCCATTCCCAAAGTCTTAAAAAAAACTGCAAGTAATATATCCAAGAAATAAGTTCACGGCTTCTGATGCACTGCCGTATGGTAGCCATGATAGAAACATCAAAGAAGCCAATTATTCCTAACAAACGAAATAGAATGATTAGTACACTACAAAATGTAATGAAATCGACTTAACTGATCTCCATGGAAGAAGTAGCTCAGCATAATAAGAGAATAAAATAAAAATTCTTCAAATCACAGAACAAATGATGTATAGCCTGATAAAACATTTCAAGCAAGCATTAGAGATCAATGCAATTTAACAAAGAGCGCCGCACAATAGAAGGAAAAACACAAAATATCAGCAAGTTTCCGGTGGTATTAAGATTATATGTTTGGTCTACAAACTAAAATTCAAGAAATGGCAATGGTCGAACCATCTCAGTAAAACCTGCTTTCTAGGATAAGAAAAATTAAAAAATAATAATTGAAGTTTCTGGGTTCCATGGAATCCGAAATTACTGACTGAAACCCAGCACCTGAAAAATAGGCCTACCAATAGTTGTCCAAATTCCAAATATAAAATTCTTTGAGGACATAGGAACAGCTATGAATAACCTTGACTATAAAAATAAAAATAAAAGCCTTGAGTGCGCTGCTTAAGATCCACAGCCAAGAATCAAGTGGAGGAAGAAGGAAACAAATATTCCCGGTCTGCTGCAGTGTGGTTGTAGCGAAGGATATAAAAATTGGATGGGAAAACAAATCGGAAGAAAGAAAGGTTACCAGTTTAAAGATCCGATGACATAATAAATACTTATTATATTAAAATATTATAATAGTGACACAATCATGTGTAAAC
This sequence comes from Dendrobium huoshanense, assembly GCA_016618105.1. Taxonomy (NCBI): domain Eukaryota; kingdom Viridiplantae; phylum Streptophyta; class Magnoliopsida; order Asparagales; family Orchidaceae; genus Dendrobium; species Dendrobium huoshanense. Next base: position 83,175,478 of record CM028359.1, on the reverse strand, counting down.
ATATAATAAAGAAATAAACAATCATGACATGAGGTATAAAACAACAACAAAAACAACAATAAATCTTTATCCCACTATATGAGGTCATAAGGCATAAGAAAACATAATAAATAAATTCAGTAACTTTAAAATTAAATACATTTATGTTTTGAGTATCTAACATCTTTGTGCATAACTTGAAAGATAAAATCGAAAGTTCTCTTGAGATCTAATAATTTCTACATATTATATAAATATAAGATAGTTATTATAATAGTACATCAAATATAAAGTAAATAAGCAAAACATATTAATATATTTAACTTATTCAAATATGCAATTTAGTTTCAACAAAATAAGATTTTTTTTTAGCATAGGGAGCATAATTTAAACAACATGTGATTTTTTTTAAAATCATATAAGAAAGTATGTAAAATAAATCTATGAAAATTAAAACCAATTTATTACAAATGAAGAATGGATTTAACCTTAAAAATATCAGTAAAATAATGAGAGAGCTACATTTGGTTTGATGCAGAATATTTGCAAGAGAAAGTGTAGGGATTTGCTTGGAGAAAGGAGAAAAATCAATTGTTTTTTTTGTACAAGATGATGCTCTAAGGCTTTCACCTTAAATATTAGAGAGATATGAGGAGAATTTTCTTTTTTTTTTTTTTTTTTTTTTTTGCTTCAAAATGCAACCACCAAATCACATAGGAGGGATAGCAAATTGAGGATCCAAATGAAAACTAATTAACGAACTATCACACGACATAAAAAATTAGGTTTGCAAAAATCATACGAAAAGGGGATGTCGAGCGGAGAGGAAGGAATAGGAGAGAAACAGCACCTATTCTAGGGATGAGCTTCACCGATTTGAGGATTGTAGCCACTCGTCGAGCTTGAGAACGAAAAGGGGATGCCGACTAGAGAGAAGGAACAGGAGCAAGGAGCTTCATTCGAGCGAAATAAGGGCCTTACGGGATTGGAATAGGAATTTAGTTATTTATTTATTTTAATCTAGACCGTTTGATAAAAAACCAATGGTTCAGATTTTGCTCTACATAAACCGCATGATTTTGAAAACCGGTGCCAGTTCTCTGGTTCACCGATTTGACCGTCGGTCAGAGTGAGTTCTCAAGTTATTCTTTGCAATTTTGATTTTGTATACGGATCGAACCGATCGGCTGACAAGTTCACAATTCAACCGATTGAACCCGCCGGTTCATGGTTCAACTAGCCGGTCTGGTCTAGTTTTAATAACTTTGGTTATAACCAAAATTATTGGTGAAAAAATAGAAGATGAAAAAAATTGCACGTTTGGACCAATAAGAAATTCCTAAAAACTCTAAGGGATCCACTACAGCACGATACATTCTATAAATACTAGCAATCCAAGATATTAAATCACGAGAGAAGTGAGAACTAGCAAGGATATTGCACCAAGAAGATCTTATAGCCTTAACCATCGGGGTAATTATTCACTCTGCCTTTGAGGTCCATCAAGTTCCACTCCAAGTTAACGTTTCATATGCATATTTCAACAAAGAAATAAAAAGTACCAAAATGCATAAAATAGAAGCACGAGAATTTGAAAGAAATATGCTCATATTTCATGTTCTAAGCATTATTGATAAATGCTAAGACTAAAAAGTGCTTGAAAGTAAACATTCATAATCCCATTCTTTCAACAAAGAAAGAAAAAGTACCGAAATGCATAAAATAGAAGCACGAGAATTTGAAAGAAATATGCTCATATTTCATGTTCTAAGCATTATTGATAAATGCTAAGACTAAAAAGTGCTTGAAAGTAAACATTCATAATCCTATTCTTTCAACAAAGAAAGAAAAAGTACCGAAATGCATAAAATAGAAGCACGAGAATTTGAAAGAAATATGCTCATATTTCATGTTCTAAGCATTATTGATAAATGCTAAGACTAAAAAGTGCTTGAAAGTAAACATTCATAATCCTATTCTTTCAACACATGTAATCCTGCATATAATTGGGTTTCCATTCAGAAGAGAAATCAAGTTTGCCACCCCATACCTCAAGATTGCCATTAGAACAACAACAGCAACAACAACATCAATCCTTTATACCAATATTGCCATTGATATTCCTAATTCCTCAGCATAAAGCTCATTGGAAGGCCCATGGAACTGTTATTCCATAAAGCAAACTTATGCAGTAGGGAAGGTTGGGATGCCTGCAATCGATTTAGCCAATTGTCAATACTTCATCAGCAAAATAAAATAAAAAGAATTACCATATTTTTTAGTGCGATGGGAATGGTCATTTGGTGCTAGCCTTCAATAATGATGCTGATGAACCTATGCCTATAGAATATTCTTAATGTGTATTCCATTGGTGTAAATGAGACAAAAGCTTCGCATCTAAATGCATCACTTCAGTATTTCATCTCATTCGACTTTTTTTTTTTTTTTTGTGCCAAGTGATAACTCACAAAATATGTGGCTCAAATTCATGACCTTAGTGATACAAACATCTCCTTTTACAAATTGGCCAACGGTCCTTTCACATCTTATTAGAAATGTGAACCAAAGAGATACGGACACAACTACAAAGTAATATTAGCACAATTATCCAATGACGCGCCCATAGTGTAGCACTTGCTAAGGCGGCAGGTCAGCCAACCCACATGAATAACAAGCTTTCTTTATCATAATTAAGACCAAAATCCAGTGCATCTGTAAATGGAAACACTCTCATTTATAAAACAGGATCAAAACCATGTATTGGTGATCCTCCAATTCATGTTTACAGCCGTCTCAAAAAGCTAAAAACTAAACAAAAAACTAAGGTAAATTAAAAAACAAACGAAAAAACACTTAATAAGAATAAATTGGGCAAAAACTACGAAAGACCTGAATCAGTGATCAACAGCAATAGCAAAACTGATAGAATTTTCACTAAAAAACACTCTGGACATCCAATGCTCTGTTTAGTAATTCTATTTTATATTTGAATTAAGCAAGATTTAACATAAATCCAACCAAATAAAAATTTAAAGACTTTAAATCTTATTATTTGGGCAAACCATTTCATTCATATTACTGATTAAAAGCAAAATTTGCTAAATCCTTCTTGTAGCCAAATAGCAAAAGATCATAACTCAGAATCAGGATTTTGAATGAAAGAAATCGTACAGGAAAAAGCCTATATTAAGAAAAATAATAATAATAATAACCTGAGAAGGTAATCGAAACTAGTGCTGCTAAATGAACTTCAAATAGCACCAAGTTCGATCACGTCCCAGAAGTAATACCTATTTCACCCAAACAAAAATAGAAAAATATCTAGGGTTTCAGCTCGCTCGCTCCGAAGTTCAGAAACAGAGAGAGAAAGCGAGGGAGTGAGAAACCTCGCGCGCGCTCACATAAATAGGCGGAGGGAAGCGCGTGAGACCCTGAGCGAGCAGGCGAGCTCTTCGTAGGCGCCGTTGCGTATAGAATCAACGTTCGGTCGCAAACAAATGGGTAAATTTTTAAAATAAATTTTATTAAAATTTTAATTATATAATTAAGCATTTTAAATAAAAAATTTAAATTAGTCAAAGTCATCCATCAGACGACTTGCTGATTCAATCAACATAAAAAAAATTTAACGTAAAAAAAAAAATTAAAATTGTTCTTTTATTTTTTAGATGAATAAATTTAATTATTAATTAATAATTTTTATTGCTACAAGTAAGACTAGGGAGTCATAACTCAATAAATAGTGCTACATTTTTATACTGCCTACAATTATATAAATTTAGTATAAAACTAGGTTAGTCATTATTTTTAAACTAGAATACTGTTATATTTTTATAAAATTTAGTAGAGCTAGAGTTATTTAGCAATTTGTCAATCCACTATGTTAAAATTTTCCCTAGTCCATCTTTCTCACGTATTTTCACCAAATTTCTACCAAGACTCTGCTCGTGCCTGCGGCACTCCCCTCTTCGATCAAAATCTATCGTCGTAAGTCTCATGACTTCCAAATCCTCTTGCGCGATTGTTTACATTTGTATATGTAATAGTCCAAACTTTTAACTATCGAGATATTGTCTGCTTAGACCTAGCAGCCTCATGGTTTTGCATGTTAGTGTAACTTTCTAGTGGGTCACCCATTCCAAAATTATTTCAAGATGAGCATGCTTAACTACGGGATTTCTTAATTATATTCCAACCATTACATCAAAAATATGCCTCAAAGTTTAAGAGTTTAGTTTATTTTACTTAAGGGGTTTTACAACTCTAATACCATAAAAGTTTGTCACAACCCAACCCGATGAGGACATATCATATCTTGTTGAGCTATGATAGGCAAATACTAAGATCTAATTTTGAAATTATTTTAGATTTTTTTACAAATATTCATTAAAATAAATTACAGACTACATAGCTACTAAAATATTCAAATTCTAAAAATAAACTCATCAGAGGTGCAGAAATTTGAAAAAATTTCTTCACAAACTTTCTGTAATATCTAGTCATACTCAAGAAACTACGTATCTCAAACACAATAGTAGATCTCATCCAATTAGTTATTACCTAAACTTTTTGGGGGATTAACATACATACCGTCACTACTCACCACGTGTCCAAGAAAAGAAATACTTCTCAGCCAGAACTCGCATTTGAAGAATTTTGCATATAACTGATATGAGAAAATTGAGTAGCAAATGGATTCTTAAGGTTAAAGTGCAGTGGAAGCATAGAACTGTCGGAGAAGCTACTTGGGAGAATGATTTTGAGATTAGGCAATTGTATCCATGTTTATTCTGGCTTATTCTGTTTTGGGAATGTCGATGATAACATTTTTCTTAAGGTTGTTCAATTATAAAATCTCTTAAGTAAAAGAAGATAAACTCTTAAACATCGAGGTGCCTTCTGGTGTAATGGTTAGAATTTTATTAAGAAACTCTATAGTAAAGCGTGCTCATCCCGGAGTAATTCTAGGATGGGTAACCCAATGAAAAGTTACACAAATATGATAAAACCGTCAGGCTCTTAGGCCAAAATAGAAAATACCTTGATAGTTAAGAGTTTGAACAATTACAATGTCAAAGCTCCGTTTGATCACCTGTAGGAGGCGACGAGCCGATGGCTCCATTTTCTTTGGTTTCTTCTATTATCCGCTTTAGTAATCGATAGACTGCTCTTTTTTTAATTGTTCTCTTCTATTTATGGAATGAATTAATTAATTATGAAATCCTTTGTAAAAAAAATCATTCCTTATTCTCTGATCCTAGCCTTAGAGTAGCTAATATCGATCGAGCTTTAGGATTTTGCTCGATATCTTCAGGGCTTCTAATTTTTGGATAGAGGTCAGCAATCTTGTTAGTTCTCTTCTTCTTGTTTACATTTTTATGTTTGCATCTTTTTTTAATCTCTTCGTGCACCTTGAAAAACAAATCATCAGTAAAATGCAAGTATGACTTACATAATTATTCCATTATATTTTTCTACCTAAAAATATTGTATATGTAAAGCTAGATTCCTAATAGTAGTAGGGAGGACTTTCACATATGGTTTAAAATGAAAAATTTTATAAATTCATTTGTTGAAGAGCACTTAATTTGTACTGGTTGTGTAACACTTAATTTGTTTGCACATTGTGTTTGATATGTGGTTTACTATTAACTTTTCATATAACATACGTTGGTCATTATAATAATAAAATGATTTTGATGTTTAATTTTTGATAGACAGATGTCATTCCTTGGTTAAATAAATGGAATGTTATTTAAATAGGAAAGAGCATATATAAATTAATATTAGTAATCTCCCAACAAATTCTGGACTCCGATTTTTAATTTGGAGTTATGATGTAAATGATAGAGATAAGATTCTATAACATATTTATTGAAGATACACCATCAATCTAGAAGCCATCAATTCCCCTATACTTTATTTGAAAATATTGCATAGATATTTTATCCAAAATTGTTTGATAAGTATGTTGATTGGTTAGATTACAGTGTATAGAAATATGCTATTTTTTATAGCTATTATATATTTAAACCCTATGAACAAATTATTAAAGGCCAAGATGGTGAGAACTCATTTGTTGGAGAATGGTTACAAAATTAGAAGAAGAAAGAAAAATTTTCAAGTCACATTGGAGAGCATAATAGTATACATAATAAGACTAGACAAAAATATGAAGATTTAATGAAAAATCAAGAACATAGTCTACCAGTTTTATGGTTAAGCAAAGGTGATAAGAGCAAAAATGATTATAAGATCGTATTGACTGCAGCAATTGATTATGTTTGATTTCTACTATGTCAAGGCTTATCATTCCGTCGACACGATGAATCATCCAATTCAGATAACCGAAAAAATTATTTAGAGCTAGTTGATTTTTTTGCTAATTATAATGAAGAAATTAAAATAGTGACATTTGTATATGCATACACAAATCTTAAGTTAACTTCACCAAATGTCCAAAAAATATATATATGTCATGCTATAGCTATTGAAACATTAATATCTATCATAAAAGATATTGGTGACTCATACTTCTCAATTATAGTTAGTTGATAAATCTCGTGATGTTTCTACGAAAGAACAATTAGCTATTACAATGAGATATCTTAATAAGTTAGGACAAGTCATTGAAATATTTATAGACATTAAACATGTCACATCCACTAATACAGTTACACTGAATGCAGCCATTAAAGATATACTCACCAAACACTCGTTGAGCATGCAGAGGATACGCGGTCAAGGTTATGATGGGGAATCTGATATGTGAGGGAAATTCTATTGTTTGAAGGTATTTACTCTAAATAATAATCCTCAATCATTTTATATTTATTGTTTTACTAATCAACTCCAATTATATTTGGTAGTAGACGGGGCGGAACCAACTTCAATTTTGAGGGGGGAAGGGCAAATACAGCACAAAAATAATTAAATATTTTAAAAAATAATACTATATATATATATATATATATATATATATATATATATATATATATATATATATATATATATATATATATTTAGGTCAAATTAGGACAAAAGAGTTTTTTAGAAGGGGCAAAAATAATTTTTTAGGAGGGGCAAAAATTTTTTTTTACTCTCCTATAATTTTTTATTTTTTTAGTTACTCTTATAAAAAAAAAAAATTTAGGGGGGGCAATTGCCCCCCTAACCATAATATGGTTCAGCCAGTTGTAGTAGTAACAAAAAATTATTGGCAAGTAAAATATTTTTTTGAGTTCACTTTTAAAATTATAAATACTATCGGGACTTCTTGTAAGAGACCATATACACTTAAATCTATTCAGCATGATAAAATACTTTTTCATCTTAAGAATGAAAATCTCATAAGCAGTCAAAGTTTAAATCAAGAGATTAATTTATAAAAATGTAGTGATACTTGATAGAGTTGACATTTCTATTATTTGATTAGTCTCATGCATATGTATTCTTCTGTAATCGAGTTTCTAGAGATTATTAAGGAAGAATGGGTACATGATCAACAATTGGTTGAAGTAGATGTTCTGATTTATATAATGAAATATTTTGATTTTTTTTTTCATAATACATTTAATGATTGATATCTTGGGCATTAAGAATTAGTTATCATAATCATTATAAAGAAAAGATCAAGATATTAAAAATGCGATAAAATTGGTGCAAATATCTAAATAATGACTACATATACTAAGGGAGAATGGATGGAATATTTTACTAGATAAAATGTCACATTTCTATAGTGTTTTTTTTTTTTTTAGTTATTGTTTCAAACATGAATGCTACATACAAAACTCGTTGTTGATCAGTGCATAGGGGTAAAGAAATAACAAACCTACATTAGTTTTATGTTGAGCTATTTTATATTGTAGTCGACATGCAACATCAAGAGCTAAATAATTATTTTTCTAAATTTAGCGTTAAATAACTTCTTTGTGTGACATGCTTAAACCCAAGTGATTCTTCTCATGCTTATGATGAGAGAAAATTGATATGTTTAGCAAAGCTATATCCAAGTGATTTTTCAAAAAAATGAGATTTTGACTCTTAAAAGTCAATTATCAACTTATATTATTGATATGCTGACCAATAAAGAGTTTTCCTCTCTAAGAAGTATTGCTGATATTGCAAAGCAAATTGTTAAAGTTAAGAAGGATGATGTGTATCCTCTAATTTACATACTTATTACTTTAGCATTAACTTTACTAATTGCTACTACTAGAATGGAGAGAGTATTTTTTGCAATGAAAATTATCAAATATCGATTGAGTTGTTGGATGGGTGATGATTGGCTCAATGATTATTTTCTGTCTTACATTGAAAAGCATATGTTTGATTTGATTCCAAATGAAGATGTTATCCAATATTATAAAAAATTCAAAATAGATTAGTAAGATAGTAATGATTTTCAATTTACCTATATAATGAAATACAACATTTAGCTATGAACTATGTCCTCTTTTATTTATTTTTTAGTATTAGTATATTAATATGAAAATTTTGCCCCCTCTAAAATGAAAGGACGATTCCGCCCCTATTGGTAACACTAGGCTATTGTAGCAATAAATTTTTACTTACAGTATATACTGTAGTAATAAAAATTTGTTGAGTTACGATTGTCTAGTGTTATAGTATTTTTTTTACATTTTATACTATAGCAACAAAATTTATTTTATAAAGTAATTTATATAATAATTAAATTTATTTTTTCTAAAAAATAATAGGTGAAAAATTTAAGTTATTGTAGCAAGTCGACCATTAAAATTTTTGTTATTATTCTCTGTTATTGTAACAAATTTTTTTTACTGATTAGATTAGCAAGTCACCAATTAAACGAGCGATTTTATCTAGTTTTAAAATTTTATTTTACAATACTTAATTACAAAAATAAATTTTTTAATCATATCTATTTTAAAATTTTATCCCAAATAGATTTGGCATCATTATGTGATCGTCCATACTCAGGGGCGGAGCCAGGATTTTTTTCTTGTGGGGGCACAAATCATTGAAGTAAAAAAAAAAACCTCAACCTTTTTTATCCGGGCTTGGGACCGGCATAGGCGGTTTTAAAATTTTTTTTTTTTAAATCATTAGATTCATTATAAAAAGAAAGATACAATATATGATAAAGCAGAAAAAAAAACTTACAATTGAGAATATAAAATCTTGAGATTCTTCTTATCTATCATCTATAATTTCTCCCGTCTAGTCTTCATTTTTTGAAATCGTTGTACAATCAAGTCGTTGTCAACACTATTAAATATATCCTTTTCAATATAAGTAAGTAAACAATCATTCATCCAAGAGTCTCCCATACGATTGCGTAAACGATTCTTTATAATGTTCATTGCAGAAAATGCCCGTTCAACTGTTGCTGTAGCAATTGGCAATATTAAAGCAAGTTTTATAAGTAAGAATACCAAAGGAAAAATATCATTCTTTCTGGTCTCCACCATTTTCTGAGCTAGTTCTCCAAGTCCTTTTAAATTCATAAATGCATCATTCGATCTCATATCAATAATAAAACTTTCAATTTGATTGTCTAATATGATGAGATCCATTTCTGAAAAATCTGACGGATAAAATTTTGCAAGACGAATCAATCGTTCTTTATCAAATGCTGAAAAAGACTGATATGGATTTAAACATGCCACACACATAAGTAATTCTGTGTTAATTTCATCAAACCTGTTGTTGAGTTCTTGAAGTTGCATATCTATAACAGTGTAAAATAATTCGATTTGATAATGATGTTTATTTGTTATACTTTCCGTATGACGCCTTGATCTTCCTTGCATCACAAATGTGTCAATCATGTTTGGAACATTTATGTTATTCTTCTCACAAAATAATCCAACTTCTTTAAACAAATTATCCCAACCATCATTTCTCATATTTTGAAGTCTTTGTTTGGAAACTTTAACCAAAGTCATAGCATTTATAATATCTTGATCCTTTCTTTGCAGCACTTGGGATAACTCATTTGTAACTCCTAATATGAGCTTCATCATATGCAAATTGAAAGTAAATTCAAAAGTTTGCATAGATTCAAGTAGAGAATACGCTTCGCCTCTTTGTTCACTACTAGATCCCTCATGTATCAATATCTCAAGAACCTCCAATATAGACCCAAACAGTAGAATTAAGCTGATGAGTGAATTATAATGAGAACCCCAACGAGTGTCTCCTGGTCTTTGAAGTGCAATTTCTTGATTTAAACCGCGACCTTTTGTAGCTCCTCCACTTTCTAGTTGCTCAATTATTTTGTCATAATGTAATCCTCTTAGCATATCTCTTCTTTTGCATGAACTACCAATAATATTTAACAGGCTTGTCACAATATTAAAGAAAGAAGCAACTTGAACATGATTTTTTGCGACTGCAACTAATGCTAACTGGAGTTGGTGTGCAAAGCAATGGACATAATAAGCTGAACAATTTTCTTTCATGATTAATGTTTTTAGTCCATTAAACTCACCTCGCATATTACTTGCTCCATCGTAGCCTTGTCCACGCAGTTGTGCCACACTTAAGCCATACTTCAAAAAAAGTGATTCAATTGCCATCTTTAGAGTTTGAGCTGTCGTGTCCCCAACATGAACGATCCCAATAAAACGTTCAATTATACACCCTCGTGAATCAACATAACGTAATGCAATAGCAACTTGTTCTTTAACTGATACATCACGAGATTCATCAAGTAAAATCGCAAATACATCATTTCTTAATTCATTGATTATAACATTTGAAACCTCAATTGCTGCAGCTTCTGTTATTTCCTTTTGGATTTCTGGAGCTATTAGTTTATTATTTCGAGGAGCATTATCCAAAACAACTTTATTTATATCTTCATTATGGCTAGCAAGAAAGCGCAAAAGTTCTAGAAAATTCCCTTGATTTTCAGAATCATCTGATTCATCATGGCCACGAAATGCTAATCCTTGTTGCAGAAGGAAACGTACACAATCAATGCTTGCAGTCAACCGTGTATGATAATCTATGCGATTTTGATCAGAAGGTCTTACAAAAGCAAATCTGATATCTCTTTCTTGATTCATCAAATCTTCACATTTACGTCTAGCAAGATTATGTGCACTGTTGATATTACCAATATGAATATTTAATCTTTCCTTTTTTTTCCAATTTTTAAAACCCTTTGTGTCAAAACTGTCACCACTTGCCTGTTCACTATTTTGGGATCTATACAGATAGCAAAACAAACAATAAACTGCATCTTCGCTTATACTATATTCTAACCAAGATTTGTGCTCATCAAACCATGCAGGATTAAATCTACGAAATTTATCTCCAATTTTTGTGCGTGGGAAGTCATGATCACGTGGTTGACATGGCCCTTTCAGTAAGTAATGTCTCCGAACACTATCCCTTTCATTAGGGTGATAATCCATAATTTTTTTTCTCAATGCAGGATCGGCGGGGATATCAAAAAAATTTGTTTCCGCAGAGCTTTGTTGAATTTGTATATTATTTTCCTCACATATAATTTCCCGATCAACTCCTTCAAATTTTCTTTTGAAATATCTTTCCATATCTAATTTTAATTAAAACTAGATTAAAAACTTTATGTTTGTAACAAAAAAAAAAGAATATATGCTAAATAAAAGATAAATAACTAATAAAAATTACCTTTCAACTGCTACGGAGGTAACAAAATAGTAGAGCACTTGCAATCCGTTGCTTATGAAAATGTGCCTGAAAGCAAAAATTACAATATTTACCTTAAGTCCTTAACAAAGATGTAGCAGAAAATTATCAGAAAAAAAAATCTCTAAATTCTAATGGTAGTTTTCTCACAGAATCATTACAATATAATTCTCTTAATACATCATTTTTCAAAAAGCTGCTTGACAGAAAATCACCGAAGGATTAAGGTTACCTTCTGAATCAAAAAACTTCAAAGCTGGCGCTGGTTTGTCTAATAGAAAATCACCGATGGTTACCTTCTGAATCAAAAAGCTGCTTGACAGAAAATCACCGAAGGTTTTCTTTTGATTTCTGAATCTAAAAACATTAGAACTCATAAGGAGAAGAATATTACCCGCCAATCTGTCGTCTTCGTCGCAAGCAGTCGATCCACGGTGAAGAAGAATGCAGCGACGCTCACGATGAAGAAGAAAGCAACGGGCAACGGCGTTTCTTTTCCCCTCTCAAACCTGTATCCTGCGGCTCTTTTTTTTTTCTGTCTGCCCGCCTTTTAGGGTTCTGCTTGCCTAAAATAAATCAGCATTTATTTTCTTGCCTAAAGTTACCTAAAAAAACTACAATAATAATGATATTTACTTAGACATTAATAAAAATTCAGTGGGGGCCCGTGCCCCCAGGGCCCCCAAGGTAGCTCCGCCGCTGTCCATACTTGCACCTTTTTTTTTTGGGGACATTTAGGTCGCCTCCAATTGAACTTGAAATAAGTATGTGTCATTCATTGTCAACTCCACTTGAACTCAAACTTCAGCCACATTTTCGTGCCATGGTGTCACACTGTTCACAAATTTTTTTTTTTTTTTGAGAAATAAGAAAATTATTCAATAATGATTAAATTTTAAAATTTTGATCCCAAAATCTTAGTTTAACTTATGTTATTAATTTTAAATTTTAATATATATTTTTATGTAATTAATTTATTCAATTTTAATTTTCCATTTTAAATAAATTTTTATATTAAAAAAAAAAGTTCGATTGAAAATGAGTTATTGTTTAATTTGATCATTACTATATATTTTGGAGTGAAAAATAATTTTTTTCTTTTGTAGATGCTCAAAGATTAATTTTAATTCAAACTCAATAGTTAAAACTTCAAATCATTAGATCAAGAAGAGCGGGGAACACAACTCCCCTTGGCCTATTGGTTGAGAACTTAGGCTTCCAACTAAGAGGTCCAAGGTTCGAGTCCATGTATATGCGTTGTGTGTGTAAGTTTGACTTAAATGACCTAAATGTCCCAAAAAGAAAAAGAAGAGCAGGGATATATCCCTACTTTTAAAGCGATTATAATAATTTTAAATCCAAGTTCTATACGGCGGATCAAGTGAACCGCGAGATCCCGCACGTTAAGGAGCGTACCGGCGGCGTCGGTTTTAAGTTTTTTAGGGTTTTAGACGGCAATCCTTTGCAGCTACCAAGTCTTGTTGACGGTTGGGTATTTTCTCCAATGTCTTCAGACGTTTTTTTAGTTTCTGTGCAATTCTTTTTGTTTTTTCCGGGAAAATGCTTCGTCCGATGTTCTATGTTTTTTTCTCAGAGCTGCCGATCTGATCTTTGTTTCTTGCATTAGACGGTCCGTCTGCTCTTTTTTGCTTTTTTTAATATATTTTTTATGTATCGGAGGTGAGCGCTCTGATTTTTAATTTTTAATCGGGGCACTACGCGTTCGAGCTTCGTTATCTCTGCTGTCTTGTTTCAATCTTTTCCAATCTGATTTGTGGCATCTCTGTGGTTTTTTTTTTCTTCTTAGATGGGCTATGGTTGATGATGGCTATTCAACTTGTTGACGATAGGATACTATTTTCTTGATATTATACTGGTCTAATCAATGGATCATGCTCTCTTCTTGACTTATTGTGTTTTATCTTTATACCTTGTTTATAGGGATTCGATGACTACATGAAAGATTACACAAAGAAATAAATAAAAAGTACAATGCTTTATAAACTCCCAATATAGACTGTCATAGACATGCATCACCATCTGAGTAGCTAGCTAGAAGGAGAATGGTGCTATACTGCTTTGATAAGTTGCGTATGGGCGAGATCAGTAGTATCAAGTAAGTATAGGCGAGTGTTATGAGCGAGTCTATTTGTAAGTAACAAGCTAAAGGGGGCTTGTGACTAATGGAATCGATGGTGGCCTACTCTGAAACATTGGAATTCCCTAGGAAAGAGAGGCGAGTTTGTTTTTGTTGCCGTAAAGATGAGTTATGAGGCTAGATGATCATGATAGAGCAAGTTAAGAGCCTCATAAGTAGATGTTTTACTTTAGCTGAGATTGTCGAGCATGAGTGAAGGTACTCGTCCTGGATAAGGTGAGTAGCTCTGATTATGGGTCTTCCTTCATGAGGTGGTTGGCGAGTCACGTGGTTTGTCAAGATCTTTGATTGTCATTTAAAAATCTGTTATTGCAATAGATTATAAGGTAGAATTTGATATTGATCGGAGGTGATTTGGCTCTCGTAGGAGTCCTTGAAATATAGTTGATTTTTTATTGCTTATAATGTCAAAATATGAAGCAGTATTTCCCTTATAATTTTATTAGCCAAATGTCTTTGGATTTGATTTTTGGACAAATATAACTTTATGGCGAAATATGAGCCGTAATTACTCATATTCGTATTATTCTGTGCGGATGTCAAACGCAGTCCGGAGATCAACTAGAATGTACCACGTCACCCTTCGTTCGGTACCGAGGCTCAGTACTGCTCAGTACCGCTGATGTGGGTGCACCTAATTCATCTCCAGACAAAGAGCTGCACAGAATAATTTCTCTTGATTCTCACGTTCAAGCATATATAGCATTTTTTCCTGCGGTCTCCTTGCTCAATTGGTTTGGGAAATGCCCCCTCATTTGAATACATTTTAGCTTTGAGCATTAGATAATCCTCTCATTTCGTTCGGTCATTCCTTCTAATGTAAGCAAATACTGTGAGATTTAAATTTGATTTAAGATCAACATTCTTATGTCTTTGTTATCAACAACTAAAAAAAGAAGACAAGTTTGTATGATAGATTTGAATAATAATTTGAATACTAAGTTAGAACCCTATATTTGAAATAAAACATGTACATAGTTTGAATAAGGTTTTGCCCATAGCTTGAGGATTGAATAAAAGTTTGAACAAAGTTTGAACTTAGATTTGAATGCACAATATGATGTAGGGGTGCAACTGAGTCAAGTCGACTATTAAGCCAGCTCGGGATCGACTTGTTAATGAGCTTGCGAGTTGAGCTTATCAAGCTCATTAGTCGAGCTTGAACAGAATTTCGAACTTGTTATATTATCGGGCTCAAGTTCGATCCAACCAAAGCTTGACTCGATTACTTGCGAGTTGGCTTGGATGTGTGAAGTAATGGCGGGCGGACTTGGACGAAATCTCGGACAAGAAGGCGGGATTGTAGCACGGGAGTGCTCAAACGTGGGTTGGAAAGCGGGATCACAACGTAGTAATTCGAAATAGCAGGTGCACTAGGACGTGAGCTCGGTTGCGGGACAGAATTCTGACACGAGACTCTAGGCGTGAGACGTGGGATAGAGCTCAGACGAAGTTCGAAAGCGATACAGATTTCGAACGTGGGCAGACAAAGTTCGAATGCGAGACAGAGCTCGGACGTGGGACGTAGGATAGAGCTCGAACACAAGTATGCTGAGACGCGGAAGTGATGCGAAGGTGCTCAAATGAGCCACTCAACTAGCTCGTTTCAATGACACAAGCTAAGCTCGAGCTCACCTTTTGAGCTCGACTCCAATTCAAGCTTAAGATTTGGCTCGCGAGTCGAGCTCGAGTTAGGCCTGACTCAAGCTCGACTCGACTCTTTTGCACCCCTAATATGATGTTTGAGCTTAATCCAAAACATATTTGAATCTAATTCAAAACAATAGTTTGGGTTTAAACAAGATTTGAACAAAGTTCAAACCTAGGTTCGAGGCAAGTTGAACCAAGTTCAAATTTCTATTTCTAACTTATGGTTACATAATAGCTTTGAAATAGACATTTGAAACTCGGTTCAGATTGCGTTCAAAATTTTGTTCGAACTCCCTATCATTGGTTTTAGTCCAATTCAAACTTATGTTTTGAACCTAGGGTTCAAACATTAGCTTCGAAATAAAGATTCAAATTTTGTTTTGCACTATATTGAACTTTATTTCAACCATTTATTGTAGGTTTAAAATAAGTTCAAATATTGTTCAAACTTTTGTTTCGAACTTTGGTTCAAAATAAACATTCAAAAGTAAGTCCTCATTGATTTCAAGACTAGTGGACCAAATCTTTGAACTTATTATATGTGGTTTGAACCCATTTATTTTGCATGAACTTGCATTCAGTTTATTTGATTTATGATGAATACAAATGTCAAAAGTTATTGTTCTTGTGAAAGCTATTTTTATAGTTAAGTAGAGAATTAGAAAGAAAACCCAGCTTAATAATCACTTAATGGGTATAATAGAACATTATAATATTCTATTTATGAAGTTTGAACCCGGTTAGCAAATGGGTTGGGTTCAAATTCGGATTTTTGATCCGTTTGAAAAATGGACCGGGTTTGGGTTGACCAAAAAACCCGAAGTCAACCTGAGTTGACCCAGGAATGTGACTGCCTATCTGCCTCGAGTTGCGTCAGCTCCGCCTTCGTGCCTAATCTAGTCGTGTCAGCTCCACCTGTCCCGTTCCCACTTACCCATCCCATCCCCACTGATGAGTTCGACAAGCTGTATGCGCTGCGATTGTTCGCTGGTCTTGTCGCCCCGTCCTATACTCCCCGCAATTGGTCGCTAGCTCTGCCTCGCCCACATGGGCGTAGGCTCGCATATGGCCGCTGGCCTCACCACCGGACCCATCACCGACTCACCTCACACGTTTGGAGTTCGATTTTGCGATCCTCACTTATATCACGGGTCGGGTTAACCCGGTAACCCACATGGGTCAGGTCTGGGTTGACAAACCTGGCCCATTTATAAAATTGGATTAGGTTAATGTCAACCTGTTTACAAACGGATCAAATCGGATTCAACATGAACCCGACCCGTTGAGTCGAATTGACACCCCAAGATTTATATTTATGAAGAAAATAAGGGAGTGTCATATCCATGTGAGAGGGGAGTAAGAAGCTACTGAATCTAATAATCACATCCAATCATATTAAGATGTGGTGATAGAGACTCAAAATGTTAATCCATAATGTATGGTTGTGTACAAAGAATGAATACATAATGTTGTATTTAAAAGAAAATATAGAAAAAAAAATGTTTAATTAGACATTTCTTTGAACCATCTAAAAAAAAGGAATAATATATTTCTATCTCATAGCAACCAAATAAGAACTTGAAGGAACACATCACCATAAAAAGCTTAAGGGTTTATTTAGTTGATAATATAATTTTAATTTCACTTATTTTAAATATGAAAATAAAACCAGCCATTTTCTAGTTAGGGAATTTGGAGAAACATTCTAAAATTTGAAATCATTGTTTGTCACTCAACACATTCCATCACATGATGAATTTAGTAAACTTCAACATTTTGCAAAATATGATTTTTAATATCAAGCAACCAAATGAGCCAAAGAAAATTCCTAAATTCTCAACATGAACTAAGGCTTCGTTTGGGACGGCTTTCTTATTGTTTCTTATTTTTTTTTACTAAAAAGTTGTTTTAAGAAGTAGTAAAAAGCCATCCCAAACGAAACCTTAGCCGTCCCCAACGAACCCTAAGGCTTCGTTTGGAACAACTTTCTTGCTATTTTCTAAAATAACTTTCTAGTACAAAATTTTCTAATTCAAGAAATTTCGATACTACAAATTTGCTTTAAAAAACAGTAAGAAAGTTGCCCCAAATGAAGTCTAAGAATTCCAATTATTATAAGAAAAAAAAAAATCTCATCACCCATCAACCTAGCAGCCTTTCTCCTAAACAAACAACTTAGATGACTATTTTCATTACTTAGTTGATCAAACAGTGAAGACGTCTCAGATGTGTCATTAATCCAGCAGAGGTGAGCTAAGTTTCTACAGAAGCTTCAACTATAAAATACAAAATAGTAAAATTTTGAACATACAAACTAACATCTATGTATTTTTGCTATCATAAAGCCAGAAAATAAACCAAACTTTTGATGCTCACAATGTTATATGTGACCATTAATTAGTAAGGACTAAGGCTTCATTTGGAAAAGCTTTCTTACTGTTTTTTAAAACAGTTTTTTAATATAAAATTTCTAATTTAAGAAATTTTTTACTAAAAAGCTACTTTATAAAGTAATAAAAAAATTGTTTCAAATAAAATCTAAGGATATTACTGCAGTGAAGGAAGGAAGTTGGTTAATAACAGAGTGGCGTTCAACAGATATAGATATAGGCCAATTGGACAGTTTAACATTATTCAAAAAGTTGGTATATATGGAATGGGAGGCGGTTTTTACCACTACACTGGAGAAGAATGAGAAGTTTCTGGGCAAGTTTTCCCAAGAAAAAAAACTCACAAAAAAAAAAAAGAGAAATTTCTGGGAAAGTACTTCTCAGGAGATGAATTAAACTTTATACTATCAGACAAGAAATAATTGTTGGGCAGCACTTCCCATGAAATTTCACAACATAATTAACAAGAGGATCAAACATTGTAGCACAAACTTACGCTGCAACTGCCTCTGGCTCTGGCATGGTGTCAGCAGGGAAGTCTTCATACCCAGAGATGCCGGTGATCCTTATCCTTGTGTTAGGCTGTTAAGAATCAAATTATTGTTTTATGCGTAGACAAGTTTTTGAAAAATAAAATCTTGAAATTTAGGCTTCATTTGGGACGGCTTTTTTACTACTACTTAAAAAGTTGTTTTAAGAAACAGTAAAAAAACTGTCCCAAACAAAGCCTTAGAAGACATCATTATTGATAACTAGAAGATTATGCTACCTGCCGGTGTCCTATATTTCTTCGGTAGTTCTTCTTCTTCTTATACTTGAAAACAATAACTTTATTATCCAGTCCCTGTAAGCATTGCAAGATAAATAAATAAATAAAACTGAGTGAAGCAAAGGCAGCAATTAACTGCAACAAAAATTCTTCAACAGTCTTATATTACCTGCTCTTCCACCACCGCATGGACTACAGCATTGGTTACAACTGGTTGCCCAATATATGCTTTTTTTGGGGTTCCAACTAACAAGACTTTGCTTAGTAAGACCTGCAACAAAAGAGAAAAGAACAGAAGGATAGATATCATGCATAACAGAGTTTCATAACTGTAAAACCAAAATTTTTATTTTAAAATTTACTATTATTAATTTATTGTTAACTTAATATTAACAGTTAAATTAGAATTAATTAGTAAATGATAAAGGTTAAAGGATTCATATTTTAGAATTGATACTAATTAAAGTCTGTGTGTTACTTATAGGCTTTTAATAGTATAACGTGGATATATGATTTTTTTTAGCTAATAATTAATTGAAAAGAGGTATCACTTGACTGAAAAGAAGTTATAATAGCAGTTATGCGTGGGCCTCATTGTCCAGATCTTATTTTGCTCCACGGGAACCAACAGAAATCCTTTCTCTGTTAGGATTTCACGCAAGCCACCAGGATATCGGATAAGGGATTGTAGTGGAAAAATCGGTACAGTGAAATAATGTTGGCATAGTGCTTGAACTGTGAAAGAAATAGGCATTGTGCAAAGCAGGAAACAACCATGTTGACCTGTGTAACGAAAAAAAAAAAAAAAAAAAATTGCTTACCTGCTCTGCCAAAGCCATCCTGCGCACGTCGCACACGTCCATGACCTCCTCCCACGTCGTACGACCCGCTCGCGTCGTTAAATGGCCGAAGAGACGAGGCCGAAGCTCGCTCTTTCACTCTCTCTCGCTCCCGCTCTCTCTCGCGATCTATCTCCCCTTCACATCGCTTGCCCGACTCCTTAGTTGTTGTTCGACTCAGCTCCCTCGACGACTTTCCCTCTGTGAGATCGGAAGTTACGGCAACCTGAGCAAAAGCAGGAACGGGAGTTCGCTCGCGGTGAAGGAAATTTTCTCCCCCTCAAGTGCTTTGCCAGCTCCCTCTTGGCTGGTCGACTCTGCCCCTTCGATGATTCCCTTCCAGTCGGTCGGAAGTTACGACATTTTGATCGTAAGCAACAACGTGAGCTCGCTCGTGTGAAGATAACCTTCTCCCGATCGTGTGCTTCCTCGGCTTCTCCGTTGCTGTCCGACATTGCTCCTTCAGCCCTTTCGGGCGCTTCTCCGGCCAAATCTAGTAAAGCTAGATTTTAATTAATTATAATGATTATTAATTATATTTAATTATTATTTAATTATAATTATAATTAATTAATAATTAGTAATTAATTATAAATTATAAAAAAATTTTAATTAATTATAATTAGTCATTAATTAATTATAATTATAATTAATTATTATTATTATTATAATTAATAAAAAAAGAAATGATTGCACCTCCCTTGCCTCGTGCCATGAGCCTCCACCGTTGGGTCGCCAAAGTATAACTTCATGAACTTAAATCCCTCTCTTACCTCGGTGTGCGTGTTGAGCCGGCAAACCGCTCATACACGCTTTTCTCTAGCGTGGTGGGAAGGGAACCTAGTACAACACCTACGACAAGGTAGGTGAGCGACCCCTCAACTCCAAAATCCTGTCCTCGATGTGTGTGACGAGTCGGTCAACCACCTATACACGCTTTTCTTTACGTGGTAGGAGAGAACCCGGTGCTACGCATGCAACGAGGCAGGTAAGCCTGGTGCACGCTTTTCTTAGTGTGGCTAGGACAACTCTTAAGTACTCGTACGCGGCTTTGTACCTGCGGGGAAACAACTGCTTCTCTCTTGCAACAGGTACCTATAGAAGACCCATACAGGCTTTTCTTAGGTGGTGGGGACAAAGATTTTACGGCCGCGATGTCCTCGTACAAGGGCACCTACCGTACATGCTTTTATCTAGCGTGGCGGGAGGCCCAGTTTTCTGTAGTTTTTTCCTAAATGGGGGAGACGCTGAGAGGCTATCAAAATTCCGACTGAAGACACAGAGGACTTGAACAAATTTGGACAAATAAAGGACTTGATTTGGATAATGAACTGAACGTAAAATCGAGCCTAAGTCAAATCAACTCAAATTTAAATCGAAAATGAATTTGGACTTGCAACGAATGACAATGAATTGGACTCAAACTGGAACAATATGTGGACAACAAGGACTTGTGGACATTGAACTTGAACTATACAATATCAAGTGGGATTTGAACAAGACTTGAATAGCAGGGGACTCAAATTTAACATCAAGTTGGACTTGAACATGAACCATACGGAATGAGAATTTAACTTAGCAAGTACCAATCATATGAATGCAAATGCTGAATAAAAACCTGGATCTTTCTAATGAATATCAATAATCAAACAAAGAATTGCGGATCTGAGCATGACTTGCTTATAATTGATTCAAGAATGAACACCAAATGCATGCAAAGGATTCATGGTAGAACACTTTTAGACATAAGCAACATACAAATACGAAAGAGGAATTCTCTACAAACACATTTGACATGCTTGTGAACAAGAACATGTGTAATAAATGTGGTGATATTCCAATCATCATGCTTACAATAAAAATATGAAGCTTTCAAATGAACACAGACGTTTAACGCAAGCAAAAGAACTAGTGGCAGAAGGTCTTCAAACATAGGTGACATGCAAATGAAGACTTAACTTCAAGAAAACACATTAGTCCTCCTAGCGTATCAAGAAGTGATAATGCAAATGTGCCACATATATGGTGGCTATCCTGCAAACATGTATAGGGAGACTACAACAACACTGCTGCAATCGACATAAACATGTATACGAATATGCTCAGCCTTGCAAACGATGAAATTAGAAGGGAAATGTAATTTGATTGCAAAGAGATGTACAAAGTCCCTTAGTAATAGTGCAAGCTGCATACAAATGACAGAAATCAATGTGTAAAGTTCACACAAGTCATGCAAGAGAATGTGAAAGTCTCTATGACTAACGTCAAATGTCTCGCAAATATATATAGTAGCTCCTACAAGTATTAGAAGATATATAGGTAAATGTGGTAACTCACCTATCAACATACATGAAGAAATTGAGAACAAATACAAGCACCCACAGGAGCTCCATATATTCAGTTTTAGATCTACTCAAGCGAAAACCTTTAGACTATAAGGTTGACCTCCATAACAAGTTTTCCTTCAACTCACTCTCTAGTCTTATCAACAAGAAGAATATCATCAGCAAAAAGCATACACAAGATAAATTATTACTTGAAAAAAATAATAATAATAATGCTCCCAAGAGAAATATGAGAGAAACACCATAATGTTGCCTCTGTAAAAGTGGGGTAGATGAGACAAAACTTGACTTCATGCTAACTATAAGAAAAGAGATTGTTAACTAGAAGTGAGAAACATAATTAGTTAGGTTTGACTTCCCTTGATAGGAATCCAAGGCAAGTATATTGAATTTCGACAGTGTCTATGGCTCTATGATCTCCACAAAAAATAAATATATATTTAAAGGCAATGTTTGACACCTTGTTGGGTGATAAGGGAGGGAGTCCCTAAAATACTCTCCTCAAAGAGGTACAACTCATGTTCAAATCAAGTTATTGCAATAAACTCTAGGACTACAATGGCATCGGTGCACTAGGGAGATGACTAATTGGTAGTCTTGAGAGGATTGGGCAAAAGGAGCAGCATAAGGGAAGTGCTCGAAGATTCCTTTGGTCATTCTTGTCAAATGATCCTCTCCATACATTGCAAGCACTCAAAGGTGGCATATGTTATGCGGTTATGCCACTGGCCATACAAGGACCTTTCCCTATCATTAACATGTTCCATGAACTAATAATTTATCTTTGGCACATCCACATGTATGGTTTTTTGTCTCAAAGACTCTTCTTGATCAAATAGATCTAAATAAGGCTTCGTTGAAGCTTAAACAAAGACGAGCAAATCAAAATGAGTTATAGGAAGGATTCAAAAAGATATATTCTAAGTAAAACTAAGAAATATTATAAGGGAGACTAGTGAGTTTGATTTTTTTCTAAAAGTATAACATTGTGATATGTTTATGCGCAATGACCCGTTATTTGTAAATGAGCGCTAAGTTCACAATACATAATTGACTAAATAATGTAACTCATGAAATATATAACCAAGACTATGTGTAGCCTAATGGGTAGAGGATGAGCCTAACTTGTGGATCTTTGCAAAGCAGGAGCATTGGGTGAGTTCTAGTTTGAGAGTGAATATCCTTAAACAAGTTCTCATGGCAAAAACCTCTTGTCGGCGTGCAAGTACTTGAGGTGAGTGCTCAAGTTCAAAGGTTGAATAGACTTGAAAAGTTGGTGACTTTGTAAGTGCCATGGGTGAGTTAGATATGTGAATATTAAGGATCAAGTAAGGTTTGTTATTTGAGCAACTTGACAAGATTTGGATCGAGGCGGTTTGTGGCTTTGAGCGACTTTAAGCATGGCAAGCATGAAGTTGTAGGAGATTAAGCTAATGCCCAATCAGTGACTTGTTAAACTCATTGATTCATGCTCTCTTTGTACTTCGTCAACATGTCCCAAATGAATATGGGTGTATAATTTTAAAAACTAACATCTAGAGCATCCTATGATAAAGCGAGACAATTTTATTTGCAAAACAAGAATTTTATATTTTGTTGCATTTACAGCAACAATTTTTGCCATGTGTCTAATTTTACTACGCATACTCAATCAAATATAATAAGTTTAATGAATTTAATTTTGGAAAAGAATTGTATTAAGATATCTTGAAATATTTTGTATCAATATAACATATAAAATGATAAAATGCAGAACATTTAAATTATAAGATATTTAAATAAAAATAGAAAACACATTTTTGTCTTTTCAGAAAACTGAAACATCCTCTAATTTTAAGAATTTGACTTTTGCATTTTATCTTTTTATCTTCTTATCATGATACAAAATGTATAATGATATACTATAATTTTTTTTCCATTTAGTTTACTATTGATGCAAGGTTAAAGCAAAAGGTTTTCATGATTGGGTAATGTAATTCTAAGGAGGATATTAAGATATCTTGGTGTGTTTTGTATCAGAATAAGGGTTAAAATAATAAAATGCATAACATTTAAACTCTAAGATGTTTAAATAGAAATAGAGAACACAATTTTGCCTTAAAAAACGTAAAAATTCCCTAATTTTAAGCATTTGACTATTGCATTTTATCATTTAATCTTCTTATCATGATACAAAAACTATAAAGATATCCCACTATAAGTTTTTTTTCCCTTTAGTTTACTATTGGTGCAAGGTTTAAGCAGAAGGTCTTCAACTCTTCATAATTGGGTATGTAATTCTAAGGAGGATATTAAAATATCTTGATGTGTTTTGTATCAGAATAAGGGTTAAAATAATAAAATGCAGAACATTTAAACTATAAGATGTTTAAATAAAAATAGAAAACACAATTTTGTCTCTCAGAAAACGTAAACATTCTCTAATTTTAATCATTTGACTTACATTTTATCTTCTTATCATGATACAAAATGAATAAAGATATCCTACTATAAGTTTTTTTTTTTTTTTTTCCTTTAGTTTACTATTGGTCCAAGGTTAAAGCAAAAAGGTCTTCATGATTAGATCTAGGAAAGATATTATTAGGCTACATGGTTCTTACCTCGACCTATTCAAAATATAGGAATTGGGTATGAAACCCCTTATGACAATAAAGCCAAACTCTTAAACATTGAGACATTTTTTAACGTAATAGGTAGAGTTTCATTAGAAATTTCAAAGTTCATATACTTGTACAGGAGCACTCTTAAGACTAATGATCACTTGAGAAGTTACATCAAAGGGATAAAAATGTGAGTTCATTAGGTCAAAGCAGATAATATCTCAATGGTTAAGAATTTGGGCTATAACAAATGGTATCAAAACAATATACCAATTGAAAGATGGGAATTCCACCTTTAGAATCCTATATGTCATGCGGATGATTATAGGTTAAGGAAACTAACAAAGGCTTCAGTTATCAAAGTGGGGGATTGTAAAACTCCTTACGATAATAAAGCTAAACACTTAAACATCAAAGCTCCTTTTGACATAATGGTCCAAAGTTATGCATGCTCGTGCATGAGCACTCCTAGGATGGGTGACCGCCGGTGAAGTTACACCAAGAAGAAAAAACCATATGGTCATAAGGTAAAAGCAAACAATATATTGATGGTTAAGAGTTCTGGCTGCTGCATTGAGACACTGCAATGAAGAAAACTATTGTCTGTAAATATTTCCTAGACTACTTGTAAAATAAAATGTTGTTTGATGTCGGCAAATGATACTGCATTATATCTAGTTTAGTTAACGGAATTATCTAGAAACACGTTTATCATAAATGACACGAGCCAATCCTCATTACTTGGTACTGCCTTTGTTAAATGATAAAATAACTCAATAGCTCATTCACAGCCAAGCCCAACACCAAGCAACTGACCTTATCATTAACATTGGCACCCTTCAGCCGCTGCGTGTAGATAAACCTTCCAGGAATGACAATGTACTGCCTTGAGCCAATCTGAAAACAATTCAGCAGTAGGGAGACGAATTAGAAACTAGAATCAAGGAAAACTCAAAAACGCTCTGAAGAAATTGAAATTCCGGAGTTCAGCATCTCACCATCACAACTGCAAAGACATCCTCACCCTTACGAGTAGAGCTGGCAGCAGCAGCCTCTATCTGAGTTTCGACGGGATCCGGCGCCGGAGACTCCTCCACCGGAATTACGTCCTCCGCCTCCGCTGCCGGCGGGCTCCATCTGGAAGAACGAAGAGGAACAGGGGGAAAGAGGGGTCGGAGAGAAAGAAAAGCAGAGCTGCAGAGAGCGGAGGAGCGATTCGAATGAAAAGAATGTGAAGGCTGCTGTCGAGGTTCTCTGAAGATAGCTAAATTATGTACTCGAGCGGTGGAGGAGAGTGTGGTGAACGCTGCGACACTGCCGAGCAAGGAAGCCATGCTTGCTCTTACT
Organism: Dendrobium huoshanense; assembly: GCA_016618105.1. Classification (NCBI taxonomy): domain Eukaryota; kingdom Viridiplantae; phylum Streptophyta; class Magnoliopsida; order Asparagales; family Orchidaceae; genus Dendrobium; species Dendrobium huoshanense. The sequence goes on along the minus strand of CM028359.1, from coordinate 83,149,737 downwards.
CCAACCCAGTGCTGGATGTCAGATATGGATGAAACGCCGCCTAATAACCTAAAATATGTTAAAAATTACTCAAATGCAAAAGAAGTGTTGAATGGATAACAAAATCCTCATCTTCAATTAAAGGATCTTTTCCCTAATATAGGGCTTTTCTCATAGAACCTCATTGACTAATTTTTAAGGACTTAGCTATGACTTGATATAGAAACTCTAAAACTTTAGGATAACACATACCATATTTTGGACACTTGAGACCCTTACCCTAGTATGCCTCATGTGGCATGCAAGACCCTTTAAAGCCTATCCTCATGTGGCATCAAAGACCCTTTAAAGCCTATCCTAGGGCAAATTATCACGTTCGGTGTCCGGATTCGTCCGAACACCAATCCAGACGTGCCACGTCACCAAAATGCACCGGAACTTAGTGTATTCGAGTGATGTGGCGCGTCTGGATTGAGTGTCCGGACGTCCGGTGACCGGACGTAATAATTCGCCCTATCCTCTAGACTCTCCTAAGCTAATTTAACGACCTTCTTAACCTTTTACAAATCTATTTGTAATAGGTTGAAGTCAAATCTAAAACTTAAAACTCCAAAATACCGGTAGGGTAGTTTTAGGGTTTCAAATAGGGGTATTAGTTGAGTTATGACTCGTGAGCCGACTCAAGCTCTATTCGATAAATGACTTGTGAACTTAGCTAGATGAGCTGACAAACTAACTTGAGCTAGACCTAACTGTACTCGTTAGCTTGTGAGTCAGCTCGTTTAAAATTTTATAATAAAAATACAGTTAAGATATATTGCTATTCAGGATTTTAAGTGCAATGCAGTTAAAAATCTTTATAACTAAAATCTCACATTCTTATATTAAGTTATTCTTCATTATTTTTTTTCTAATATCTCTTTTTATCATTTTATTATAATAATTGCTTGAATCATAAGCCTTTTTTTTTTTCAAAATAAATGAGCTGGCTCATGAACCAGCTCAAACTAGTAGAATAAAGCTCAAACTCCCTTAGTTAATCAAGCTCAAGCTCAAGCTTGGGATGACTTGAGCTCAACTTGACTTGTTTACACCCTTAGTTTTAATTGAACTAGTCATGATCTAATTAACCTTAGACTTATATAGAAGATATCCAAGGGCATTAGGATACTTTCTACTTACTCTATATAGATAATGGATCACACTAGGTCAACCTTAGGTTAACCCGAAGTCAAATCCAAAACTTTAAAACCCTAAGCAAAATCTATTTAACCTAAGCCATATGGCACTCCCTAGGATCTAGCCTAGGATCTACCCTATGAACCCTTGGCTTGCTCTTGGACCCTAGGAGATGCCTAGACCTTAATTCAATTCAAACTTCAATCAAATCCAGACTTTAAACCCATTCAGATCTTAATCTCCAGTTTAATCTTAGATCTTACCTTTGATCTAGCTTTAAACCTATCTAATCATTTATAATTCCCTAAATGACTATAAATGATTTGGATAATTCAAACTTGATCTATCAAACTCAAAATCCAGGTCAAATCCAAAATCCAGACCCAAATCCAATGCTAAAGGGCCAAGTCCTAAAAGCCTTTTTCAGCAAATTTTCAATCGCTTCAAAAACCAATCAAATGACCTCCGATTCAGAGTCTGTCAGTTGCATACTGATGGGACATGTCTCTGGAGGCAACCCTCCAAATTTGAGCCCATTCTGAGGTCTCTAACCCCAGAAACTTAATCAAAATCCATAGGCTGCAAAACCTTCAAATATTTACGGCCTATGCCACTGGATCTGCCATCCAGTGGATTTTGACCTTAGGGCTCTCTTCAAAGCCTCTAATTACTTCCAGACCCTTAATTATGACTCACTGAACAGTAAACTGCATTTTGGTTGACCCATTTTTGACCCCCAGTTGACCAGGGGTCAAAATGACCAAAATACCCCTATGGGGCTCAAATGGTGATTTCAAACCAAATGAACTCCGAATTGAACGCAATCACCTCCAGCAAGTTTCAAATATCAAACCAAACTTGTTGGACCCATTTCCAAGCTTTGGGTCAACCTGGTTGACCAAGTGAACCTGGTTGACCTAAGAGACCCTTTAAGGATCCAAATAGGCCTTTTGACCCAAATGACCTCTCCAGGCCATGGAACCACTTCCATTGGTCTTGAAACGTCATTTGAAACCTGTTGGACCCATTTCCAAGCCCTGGGTCAACCTGGTTGACCAAGTCAACTTAGTTGACCCAAATGACCCTTTAAGGATTCAAATGAGTGTTTTGACCCAAATGACCTCCCCAGGCCATGGAACTACTTCCATTGGTCTTGAAATGTCATTTGAAACCTGTTAAACCCATTTCCAGACCCTGAATTCAGTCGGTTGACCAAGTCAACCAATTTTGGCTTAAGGGTCCATTAAGGGCCCATTAAGCCCTTTTGACTCAAATAACCAATTCAATCCTTGAAAACACCTCTACCAGACTTCAAATATCATTTTAAACCTGCCCAACCTGGACCCACCCCTTGAGTCAACCTAGTTGACCCAGTCAACCTAGGTTGACTCAAAATTCCCTTAAGGCTTCAATGGGTTATTTCAACTCATTGAACCCATTGAGTTCACTTCAAAGCTCCAAAATTAACTTCAAACATAGCCTAATCATGTTTTTGGATGTTGGCCAATCAAACCCATTTAGAGTTGACCAAGTCAACTCTAAGGTTGGGTCAAATCCATCCCAAACCTCATATTGAACTCAAATCTCAATCCCTTCATTTGACCTTTGCTCTAAATCAAACCAACTAGCTCTTGAGGTCATTTGGCTGCCACCTCAACAGTCAACATGGTCATTTGACCAGTCAACATATGGTCAACAAACCCTTAAGTGGCCAAATCTCTTGGCCTAGGCTACTTCAACTCATTTGAACTCCTAATAACCCATCACTTCAGCTCCTGAACTCCTCCCCATGCCAAGTCAGTTGCCACCTCAGCACCCTTGACCTTTTGACCGGTCAATTTGGTCAACAACGGTTCATGGAGGAGCCCCATGGTCAAGTTCACATGTGAGGCTCCCTCCAACTGATCTAGGCAACTAGGTTAGTTCCAAATGAGAGTTAAAGCTCTCTAATAAGCTCCCTAACCAAGCCCAGCCCTGGGTTTAGCCTTAAGAGGCAATGGTCCCCCCCACCTCCTTAAAGTTGGCCAATGGTTGGAGGGCCTTTCCCAGCCTTTCTCCCTGCCACCTGACGGCATGGGACACTTGTCCATCATCAGGGAGAGCCCCCTGATGCATCCCAGCCATCCATTTGGCTTGGGGATGTTTGAATAGGGCAAAAGACTCAAATGAAGCCTCATTCAAACCTTATCATTCTCTCACCACCTCAAGCCCCTCCAGTCGAGTTCTCTGCTCCTTCAAACCCTCAACCATCTCCTCTTCATATTCCGACCAAAACCCGGCCATCAAACCCCGCCGGCGAGTGCATTCCGGCGAACTCAAGCTCAAACCGGTCTAAGCCTTTACCAGCCCGATCCGTAGCCTCTCAAGCCTCGAGTTCAACAGGACAAATAAACGTGGACAGTCTACAAATTCAGAGAATCCAAAAACGGTTCAAACCGTCCATTAAATCGAGGTGAAATTCTAAACCTAGCTTAGGACACTTAGGTTAATTTAACGTTTTATTTAGTGCGTTATTTCCCGCGAAATAAACTCCCCATGATTTCTGTTCGTCTACTCTATCTAGGTTTAAAATTTCATTTAATTTAGTAGACTGGATCGAAAGAACAAGCCATTTTAGTGGTTTAGGGTTTCGGCTCGGCTGGCTGATCGCTATACGCGCTTTGGACCGTTGATCTCACGATCAACAGTCCTGATCTGGCTGTTCCGCCGTTCCAGCCAGTAGAGGATCTGAAACCGCGTCGTTTCGTGCGTTCGGCTGCATCCAGGCCGTCCGTTCGAATACACGGATGATCGAATGGCGGGCGGGATCTGCTGACTCATTTAAGTGAATAACGCGTGGACCCCAGTCGCCGCCGCGTTTTCAATCTGGCAAATCCCGTCGCACCGTGTGGCAGCCCCAGCCGCCGCCGGGCATTTGATCGGGTGACCCCCGTGCTGCCACGCGCCCCCAGCGGCCTCTGCTCCTGATCGAACGACCCAGAAGCGGCCACGTAGCGCTGGCGCCGCCAGTTGGTTTAATTAGTTTTAATTAATTTTTTTAAAATCAGAAAATTTGATTAAATCATAATAAATTAATTATAAGTCCAAAATATTAGTATAATATATCAAAATTTCCAGAAAAATAAGATCTTTAATTTAAAATTAAGTTTAATTAAAAATAATATATATATTTTTATTATTATTAAATACTTCATATTTTGGACTAATAATTAAATATATATATATATATATATATATATATATATATATATATATATATATATATATATATATATATATATATATATATATATATATATATATATATATATATATATTTGATTAAAATATTTTGAATAATTCAAAACTATATTTTAAGATATATTTTCAAAACTTCAGAGGTATATTTATTTTTAAATACAATATAAAGATTATTTTAAACATTAACTATTCTCAAATTACTTTAATTTCATTCAATTAATATAAATCTTCAAATTTTGATAAAAATTCATTTTAAATCATAAATATATGTATATACATTAAATTTTTCAGAAAATTAATGATCTTAATTTAAATTTTTTTTTTAAATCTAAAACTTTATTTATTTTGATTAATTTAGGTTATTTAAATATTTTTAGTATTTAATTATTATTTAATTAAATATCTTGAAAATCAAAATTTTACTTTCAAATGGTTTTGAAAAATCAGAGGACTTCTCAAGCACTTAATAATTATTTTAATAATATTTTTAAATTATTCCATTTTAAAACTTATATCTTTATATATAGATTTCTATATATAAATATATATTTTAAAACTATTTTAAAATTATATTTATTTAAATCCTTGAACATTGAGAGGGCCATTGAAATTTTAAACATAGGTTGAGTGACTGAATAGAAATTATTGGGGAATCTTGATTAATCAATGAATAATTACTTTGATAATTATTCATTGATTAATCCTTTACTTAATTAAGCTTTAATTGATTTGCATGCTTAAGTTGTGCACACATCACTTAGCCTAGGCACTCCTAGTTTTAAGGACTTAATTGTGTTGTTATGCATTTTCTCTTGTATGTTGCCTAAGGGTTAGTTAAAACTTTGATTTGAACCTATTTAAACTTAGTGTCATTAAGGACAATAATTAAGGACTTTGAATAGACAACTTAGAAAATGCATTGCAATTAGGATATACCTTATTTGAACTTGAAACTTTGAACACTTAAACTTAGTGACATTCTCAGCTTTAGGAAAAAGTTTCACTGAATTTAGAAGTCATTAAGATCCCTAATTAATTTTCCTAAGTTTAAGCCTTAATTAAGCCTTTAAACCTTCCCGAAATTGTAATAAATACATTTTAAACCCAAAACTTATGTTTAATCCCTCTAACTGACCATAATTCAACCCTTAACCAATGAAAATTAAAATCAAAATTTTTTTACAACAATTTAAACCTTAATCAAATTTTAAGTGAAAATCAATATTTAATTCATATAATTAATTAAAAAATATTAAAAATTCTAAAATTTTCCCAAACACTTGGGAATCTCTCCTTAGGTTATTCCTGACCTTTGGAGTTGATTTCAAGGAGTTTGGATTCATTTGGAGGAAAATCATAAAAAAGGCCTTCTAATTAAGAAATTTCAAAATTCATTAAATAGTCAAATTTTCAAATATCCATAACTAATTCCAGAAAAATCAAAATCACCCAAACTCACTTGCATTCAACTCCTAATAAGGTCTAATATTTACTAAAAATATTAAATTCTAGAAATCTGCAATATTTCAAAAAGTCAACAAATTGGTCAAACCATAGTTCAAAATTAGTCCAAAACTTCAAACATTCGTAATAAAATGCAGAAAAATCCGATTTCAACGTACTTACCTTCTAACTGATCGTAGTAAGGTCTAGTATTTTAATAAAATATAAACATTCCAGAATTTGAACTTAATAAAAAAGTCAATTTTCAACCCCTTAATTAAATGATTAAAATATTCAAAAAATCCATAAAATTCAAAATTATTCCAAAACTCCAGAAAATGTTAACTTAATGTTTAAAACATTCAACAAACCTTTTAAAACACAACAACCATCCTAAAGATGAAGTTTATTGGCTGGACTACTCCGGGCTGCGGGGCTAAGTGTCCTAAGGAGGCTGGTTCCTCGAGCCTGGTGGCACAACGCAACGAATGGATTCCAAGGGGTGTTAAACCTTAAGAATAGATTAATTATTAATTATCTAACCTTTTAAAACCTCTAATTTAATTATATTAATTTGATTTATCGGCTGGACTACTCCGGGCTGCGGGGCTAAGTGTCCTAAGGAGGCTGGTTCCTCGAGCCTGGTGGCACAACGCCACGAATCGATTAATGGCAAACTCAAATTAATCAAACTTTAAAAATCAGCAACCAAACATTTCTAATAAAATCCATCAACCCTTAACCCTTAATCAATCTAACTCACTTAATTATACCGGGTACCACTGGGTAACCCAGGCCTACGAGGATATTAACTTAGCCCCAAGGAATGTGAAATAAACTTCACGGCCTCGGTGTGAAACAAAGGTGATATCCAACAAATAATTAAGTAAGTCTTAAAATTAACCTCAAGCCATTAATATTTGAATTCAAACTTAAATCCCTTAAACCTTCCAACCAATCGAACCTTAGATAACTTTAACTAATAATCCCAATTAGGATACATCAAAACCACACGACCTATCTCACACACTTTAGATGGTTTGCTAGGGTCACCGACTCTAGTTTTAGGATAGGCCGGTGTTTCACTTTCTGCAATTGTGTGCCGAGTTTTCGAGTTTTTACTGCATGTTGTTTGCTAGTGTAGAATTGATGTGTTTATTTACTTACTTCCTGCATTCTGTGATTGATTGTATGTTAGATTTACCCCTAGGTTAGGAGCGAATTATACTTGTGCAATCTTATACAGGTGGTCATGCTCATACAAGGAGCTAAAAATTAAAGGGGGCAGTTAATAAAAAAAATATATATACTCTTTGCACAGGTACCTGCCGCGCTTAAGACCCCCTTTAAATAAAAAGAGCATGGCCAAGTGTGGCTAAAAAAATGCATTTCAATTTTTCATATTATAACTGCTTGGGAATATATACAACTGTTGATTATTAGGATAACCTTGCAGGATCGAGTCTAGATTTTCTTATTTCTCTCAATGTAAATTTAATTCAGTTAAGGTTGTAATTCTTTAAAATGATTTAAGATTGGGATATGAATATCCAATTTGAATTCCAAAGAGGTGAAGACATCCCTAAAGGGGAGAGTCTTCTTCCATTTGGAATTCAAATTAGGATACTTTGCGAATATCCAAAGAGGAAGGATAACACCCCGATCAAGGGGGAGTTTCTTTCCATTTGGATATCCTGAACCGACGAATCGAGATGTTCGTGAGAAGATGAAGGATTGGAAAACGAAAAGAATCCCAAGTCTCAAAATCATTCGATTTAGGATTAGAAATCCGGGTTGTAGTCAGTGGTGTCCGGCCACTTTAATTCCTTGTAATTTTTTTTGAGATGTAATAATGAGTGACACTTGCCATATGGACATTCAATTTGATATATTTAATTGATTTATTTAATTGATTTCGCATTAGAACTCCTGTTTTTCTAGTCTTTTTATTTGCATGCCGTGTTTGATTTAGCCTGGAATTCGAATTTAGGCTCTTAGGGGTCTGTAAAAAATTCTTCTACTTTAATTAAATAAAATTTTTAAGATAAGATAGAAACTCTAAACGGTCTTAAGAAGTAAGCTCGGACTCGCCGAGGGTTTTTCATGCATTCATATTATACTTTCTCAACCTTGTTAGGCATCTCCCCGCCTGCGGGTTCTGGCAGACCACCTGGCCTATGAGGGTGCCGATCTGTCAAGGGGATGTTATGCAATCTCTAGGGAAAAATCTATTTTCTAAGCCAAAATTTTTAAACTGCTACATACAAATTCTGCATTCAATCGAGTCAATTAGCATGCATCGCATTAGCAACAAATTTAAAAGAGTCTAATATTTAATTGCATTGCTTAGACATCAAACCCAACATAAGTTTAAGGGACCATTTAGGATCTGCTCTAGATGTCGGTCCCGTTCTCAAATACCTTTCTTAAATAACGTCACGACCACTCTACATAAAAAGACCGGACTCATATTTTTAAATCGTTTAGATGGTTTAGCTGGCTCCCCAATCCAGGCCGGGGTAAGTCCAGATATGCATTGCATTAGTTAGGTTCGGGGCGCTAACTTTTAGTGCCTAATTTAGACTTAGGTCCTGAGGCTGGCTCGGGCCATAAGACCTCAACTTTCGGGAATTGAATCCCAAATTTCTAATAAAATTGACCATTCAAATTAAAAATCTCTTTCAATCAAATTCGAGCCCAACAATTAGGATAGACTGGGGTGTTTCTGAAGTAATTCAGAATCTCAAAACACCTCCTACACTTCTTCTTTTGACTCCAGAAATAAGTGTTCAACCTTGATCCAATCCCGATTGAAAATTCCAACCTTTTTCTTCCTTTGATATCGATCTTTGAAAATCTTAAATAAAATTTACACCGCTATTTTAATCGAGAGTTTTCGTAGGAAATTTCGATTTCCTACGATATAATTAACTACGAGGGCTTGCTCTCGTAGGAGATTTAGTAACCCATATCTAATTTTTAAAATCAAAATCTTTCAAAATCTCTAACTAATTATTTTTGGGAAATTTAAAATACAACGATCATTATCGTCATTTTCAAATGATCGATAATGATTGATATCTCCTTTCTTCAGAAAGGTATATCAATTATTATCGTGGATTTGATTACGAAATTAATGATCTTTCATCCAGATTAACATAGCCAAATAATTTTGAATTTGACTACAGTAATTTGGATAACTTTAATTTTGAAATTTGAACCAATTGGTGAATGATATTCTCCCCGTTTGGGATGATATATCGTTCCTAACGTTGTGTTAGATTTCAAAACTAAAATTCAAAATTTAATCTTCCCAAAGATAATTAAATATTTTTCAAAACTATATATGCTTAAATATATCATTTTTCAATCAAAACAGACTCGAGCTCGACTTGACTCGTTTACACCCTTAGTTTTAATTGAACTAGTCATAGTCTAATTAACCTTAGACTTATATAGAAGATATGCAAGGGCATTAGGATACTTCTAGGGGTGTCAATTTCGGGTCACGGGTCGGGTTCGGGTCAAACTTGAAATTGACCTGGCACTATTATAGGTTCGGGTCGACCCGACCCGTTTTTGCAAACGGGTCAATTTTCTGGACCCGAACCCGACCCACTTCGGGTTCGGGTCAGGTTCGGGTCAACCCGACCCCACTTGTTTCAGCCGCGGCAGCGGGCAGCCAGCGACAGCGGGAAGGCGGGGGTGGCGCATTGGCGGAACGCGTTAGGGCAGACTGGCAGAAGCGGGCAGCGCCCCAGGCCCGCAACGGTTGTGCGCGGCAGCTGGGTACAGCGGGCGCGAGTGTGAGGGCACGCGGCAACGGGGCAGTGGTTATGTGAGGGCCCGCAACAACGGGTCAGGTGGGCAGGCAGTCGACTGAGCGATGCTGGGCAGGGCACGCTCATCTGCGCGACACGGGTCTGACGCGAGGCAGGCAACCGGGTTTATGTGTTATTCCGGGTCAATTCGGGTCATTTCCGGGTCAACCCGAACCCGACCCGATTTTGCAAATTGGTCGATTTTCTAGACCCGAACTCGAAGCTCGAACCTGAGAAATGACCCCAAGATCTGGTTGGAGTAGTACTGAAATAAAACTTCTAATTTTTATATTATACAGAGCCACTATTAAATGCAATATAAGACGGAAGACTACCGAATCTCAACATAATTTTTCTATATATCATCCAAAACATATATAATCTGAAATATATCTATAATAATGTTTGGCAACAGAGAGCACAACAAAAGAATAAAATAAAACTCAAACCTGCAAAAATCAAAATTAACAAAACATACCTACAACACATATCAGAGTCTGTTATCCAAACTACTTAGCTTGCTCCTTATCCTTTCCCAGGCTTGAAAACAAAAGCAAAAGTAGGAATAAGCTAGCACAACTCAGTAGGCTATCGTAGCCTAAAACATAAATCAATAACCAAAATCAAAAGAAGTGAGAACACTGTATTAAATCATATATTGAAATTAAATACAATTAAATAAATATTAAAATGATTTGAATTATAAGCAAACACTTCATAACGAATCTCACCTCAGCAGTCTATTGGCTCTAGCATAATAACACTTAGGTAACATAATATCACTAGCATAATAGAATCCTACCTCGATCGCCCACTAGCATCGGCATAACAAAAGCCCACCTCGGATGCCCACTGGCGTCGACACAACAGAATCTCACCTCGGTTGCCCACTGGCCCATGCATAATATAATCCCACCTCTGTCGCCGGCCACTAGCACCGAAGTAACAGAATCCCACCGCGGTCGCCTATTGGCACCGGTGTAACAAAATCTCACCTTGGTTTCCCACTGGCGTCGGCTTCATAGAATCCCACCTCGGCTGCCCACCGGCCCCGGCTTCACATCACAACACTTTACAACATATTTTTTAATGCATTTCATTAATTAAAATATAATTAGATTGAATTCAAAAATTGCCAAAATATCCCAACGGTAGACAATCGGAATACAACTGAGTAAAAATTCATAATTTCCAAATATAACCAAATTACCACATATTGTGTAAAATATCATTCTGAATCTTTAATTGCACTGAAGCACTATCTTTAGATGTTAAAATAAATTTCTAAGTAGATAAAAATCGCTGCTTTTTCAAAATCATCATGCAAAAAATCTAAAATAAATACTCAAAATGCTCATAATCACAATCTCTATAACATTTAAAAAGTTACGTGGTAAAAGTTTTACCAAAATAAAGTTATCGTCATTTTTTAGTAACAGAAATATAAATTTGAGCAAAAAAAATATCAAAATCACATAATAATATAATAAAAATATTTTAATATAAAACTAATGGAAATTCTTTTAAGAATTTCAACAATAATAAAAAAAATCCATAAATTAACTTATTTTATTTAGAAAATTCATGAGAAATTAGTTTTCAAAATGGACACCTGATTATCCCAAAACTTATATTTGTACCGTTAGGTGCCAATTTTTTAAGGAATTTTATCAGAGCCAAAAAATTATGAAATTTTTTTTAGTAAAACTAAAACACAATAAAAGGAATGTTATGGAGAAGACAATTTATGATTTGGGCTTATAACGACTCCAAAATAAATTATTGACTGTTGTAGGTAAAAATGCAGTTTTTAAATTTTGAGTTATAACATGAACACGATATGACTTATATGACATCGGATCATATCGGGTTTGACTGTGACATGGAAGACCTTCAAGCACTCAACCTTAGATCGAACCCAAGAAGGAAGTCAATCTCCTTTGGTCCCCATTTTAGATCAAGTAGCACCAGTAAATTCTTGAGTTTCCTCTTCACATAGCCAAGAACATTGTTGGTAAGCAGTTGATTTATCTTTTAAATTATATAGCAATTCATTTTCTCTTGTTACAACCAAATGGCCGCGCTGCATTTCTTCTCTTTCAAATGGACATATTTTATTTTCTTATTCTTTTCTTTATATCAAAATGAATAAAGAACGAAATTCCTATGATTAACTTTGGTTTATATAATGCCTGATTTAAAAATATTATATCTAAAGTTTGAAATAGAAAGTTTCTTGGAGTGTAAATTACAAGTGTCATGCAGGCTTTAGTTTATGTTGTTTGAGACAAAATCTTCATATATAAAAATATGTAAAAATATGAATTGGTTCATGGTTTATTTCATATAATAAGCAATCCAAAGCATTAATATACCTTCCTTATTATGTGATTTATGGTAAATTGGAGATATTCATATGTATGTGCATGCACAAACTTTTTCACCAATTGGTTATGAGGAATTCATATATGTATGTTTTCAAGATTCAACCACTTTATAACTTGCGACTAATTAAAGAGCTTATATGAGCATTCATGCCTCAACATCTATATAAATGGTGGTTAGAAAGTGAATTTGATATATATACTTATGCCTCAAAACTATGTATAAATCTAGCTTTAATAGACAATATGCATGATTATGATGTGGAGTTTACATTCATATTTGGTCTTTAGCAATACCATTGCATTTAATGTGAGAGCTCCCAATTATGTTGAAATCATGTCTTGTGTTTTAACTTTCATATCTGGTTCATGATTACAACAAGGTCATATATATGTTACATATATTGCAATGATGCATATGCATACATGTTAAATAGACAAGAAGTTTGGTTGCTAATTGGAAACATATGAATTCTTAAAAGGAGAGGAAGTTGCATTTATTACTACGAATCTTTGTCTCTTTTTCCATCCACTCTTCTCTTTAAGAAACTATGAATGAATTCCAAATATGCAAGCACCTCTTTAAAATCCGAAGTCCATAAGAGGAGTAAACTCAAGCCAGTAAAGAAGCCCAAAAAAAGATAAGTCCCTCTTGCTCCAAATGAATTTGTTTTATTCATTTTCAATTCAAATAATCACCTCACTGATCACTATTTCCCTATTATTTGCTCTTGTGTTTTGTGATGAATGGTGGTGACAATATAGATAGCAAAAGCATAAGGAGTTCAATCACCTCCATTTCTTTCAAATGAAGGTGCTATGACCTGATACCATTGGACCCATTCTGATAAATTAAGTATCTCATAACTTAAAAGCCCTAGGTCTATGAGGCTCCTTTATGTACTTTTATGCTCTCCAAAATCTTAGGGCTCTGTAGAAACCCCATTTTTCGTTTTATAAGTTTAATAACTCATCGTTTGCATGAATGCATTCTCACTATTATTAATGATACTTATATATGATTATTTGAACTTAGTTTACATCCCAAAATAGGTTGCAAATATAGAACTTTAAATATTTAGGGGTTATTTGATTAATAATTCAAATCATGATTCAATAATTATAAACTCTTACAAGTTAAAATTTGGCTTTCAAATGATAAATAATAATATGCATATATAAGTAATCAATCCATAAACTAGCCATTATAATCAAATGAATAAATTAAATATAAGATTTAAAATAACACAATATTAAGGATAAATAATCCTAAATATATAATTAATTAAACTAAAATAAAATGCCAATGAAAATTTAACTAAATTGAATTCAATCTTGCCATATATATTTGAACTCAGATTAAATTTAATTAAGTAAAATTAATAATACATACACTTGAATTAAATAACATATATAATTGAATTTAAATTAAAATTGTGAGACAAATCAAATTTAAAGTTAAAAGTAAGTAAAAAATCAAGTCAAAGCCATTAGAAATACATAAAATTGTAAAATTAAACTATTCTAATTATATTGAAATCACTTTCCAAATTAGTTTTAAGAAGATTAAATGTATTTAAAAATTAATAATAAATGAATTATCCAAAAAACAAATAGGAAAGAAAGAAAAGAAAAAGACAAAGGATAATTGGATAATTTGTAATTTGAACATTGGAATATTCTTCAAAAATCAAAGAAAGAAAAATCCCAAATAAATTAATATAGATTCATAAAAAATATAATAAAAGATAAACTAAATAAATATTTTTTAATAACATTTCATTTTTATCCCTGAATTGAATAATTTTTTTAAATGAACTAGATATTAAAAAATGTTTTAAAAAAATTTGAAATAAATTTCTATAAACATACAAACTCATAATGAACAATAAACTAAATAAAACCTTTAAATATCTCATTTTTATCATCAAATTAAATAAATTCGCTAAAAGTCCTAAAAGTTAGAAAATTCATTAAAAAAAAAATAAAAAAAAAATATAAAAACAAAATTATATTAATTTATAAAACTATAATTAACATAAACCTACATCAAATCTAATCAAATTGAATCTAAATAAAAGTCTCCTTTATATATTCTAAAAAATACATAAAGAAAAGGAAACAAATTAATATAAAATAAATAAAATTAAAAGAAAACAAAAAGTCAACTCTAAAAACAAAGATAAATTAAATATAGTTAAGTCCCAAATAAACTTATTTAAAATTCATCTAATTAACATTAAATAAAATCCTTATGCTTTAAAAATCATTAAAATTGGCATTTACTTTTATTCCACATTCTCACGTAGGATAATTGCATAATGCTTGTGTATTAGGACTTATTAGTGAATGAGATCCATCATATGATAGACTCTATTCTCTAATTTGCTCTCAAGAATATAAAATCACAATTCAAATGACAAATCCAAAAACCTTTAATTAAATCTTAATGCACTAATAGTTTAACTTAAAACAAATCACTCGATTTAAACAAATAAAAAGAAACTAATTAGTAAATAAAACTTAGACACTAATAGGTTGACACTCGTACAACTTGTCACATACTTAGAACTATTTGTTATGACAACAAATTCTTGCTTTAGGTTAGGACATTATTTTTCTGTGCATTTCTGAAATATGAAAATTAGTTATGTTTTAGTTTGGCATGATGCTATTTGATGTTGCTGGATGACTGGATGTGATTGACTTTGTGATGGTATTCTATGATCTATGATGGGTATATTAGATTATCCATATGTTAGGAGCGATCTAAATATTTGAACTTGTTAATCTAATCTTTTGCAAATCTACATGAAGGCTAAGTTATAATGAAAATTTAAAATTAACATGATCCTGTGCAATTGCTTATATTGCTTTAGCCTCAAATCATTAAAAACATTGCTTATATATGTTACCTATCTGTCTATGGGTCATATTGCGTTGGGTTGTTACAACACTTATTTTGTTATGACCTCTAATGATTTATTTGCATATACATATGGTTGATAGAATGTCTTGTGGGATCCATCTCACAAAAATAATTACACATATTATATGAATACAAAAGGTTTTTTAGGATGAGTGATGGTCGTTGAACATATTTTGATAGCCTAAAATTTATTTATAAGGTTTCAAAATATTGGGAGATGTAAGCTTCAAAGTCCACTTAAGTATCATAAGATATCACTAAAATATTAATGTCAAGCACATTTAAAAAATCATTAATACTAAGACATTTAAAGGGTAAACACTTCTCTTGAAGCCTCTCAAGAACTCCATCTTAAGAGAATCTAGGACATCTGGGCACTCCTACCATTGCAAATCCTATTGAAAAAATTACAAATATTAGTTTTAATGGTATTGAAGGCTTAGGTTGGTAAATTTCATTGAAGGAATACATTATACACAAAGAGATGAACC
Organism: Dendrobium huoshanense; assembly: GCA_016618105.1. Taxonomy (NCBI): domain Eukaryota; kingdom Viridiplantae; phylum Streptophyta; class Magnoliopsida; order Asparagales; family Orchidaceae; genus Dendrobium; species Dendrobium huoshanense. The sequence continues at coordinate 83,134,271 of CM028359.1, read as the reverse complement.
AATAATATATTAATGTTTATGTAGTAATCATCAATTATAACAAATAATAATTTTAAATATCAGATATGTTCTATATGTTAATGAATTTTATATTCAGTTTTGAATCACAAGAACTACCATGAAGACAATATTTTTGTCTCCTAAATGAAGGAGAGTTCTCATATGCTATGCGCTCATTTCATCCTTACCAGAATCATTTTCATTAAGTAGACTCAAAATTTTCTCTTGAGCTTATTGTAGCTAGAAACGATATACATGATGTATTAATTTCTTTCTAAATAATGATTATATATTGTCACCTTACCTTATATTAGGCATCGCTCACATGATGAAAACTTTAAGCATCTATGCCTATTTCCTATAATTATTATAATTTTATACCTCCACGTAGAGTTCCCTAAATGTAATTGTTTTTGAAATCTATGTACCCCTCACATGTGATCTTATCTCATTTCAAAATGTCTTTGTTTTCACTTTTCACAAAAACCATCTTCAATGATCTCCATGAACTTCCTACATGGACATGTTTGTTGTCTCAAAGTCGTGACACCTTCATCTCCAAGAGGGGAACTGCCAAAACTATCTTTAATGGCTAGCTCAAATTTCTTCACCATTTAATCTTCTACCTCATATTATGATGTCTTCACCTTCAGAAGGATGATTATCTCATTCATCATCAGTCGTCACTTTTTTTTTTTGATCATTTTATCTATCAGCTCAATGTTGTGTTATCTTTGTCTCTAAGAGATTGGCTATTAAGGAAATCCTCAATGGCCTAATTGACCTTCTTGCATTATTTAATCAACAATCTAAAGGCCGTACTCCCTTTGCCTCTAAGAGAGAACCATCCTAGCCATTGTCAATGACCACCATCATCTTTGACACTACCTCGCTTAATGCCTTAAGATCATACTATCTTTTCCTATGTGAAGGGGACTAATACTATAACCACCATATTTCTTATCGATTTTCTTTCTCATGATCATAGTTATTTACAATAGTTTACTTGTACCTATTTGAATAATGATGTTATTTATAAGTCATACATATTTACTATTATGAAAGTTACTTCAATCATATAAGATATTTCTTCTCAAAATTTTTACAAACAAAATTCATATAATTGAATTCATTATTTTTTTATTATTGATGTGAACATTGATGATAATGAAGATGATAAAGGTTTTTATATTGACTAACTTATAGTTAAAAAACAACACCATGAATTTTTTTGGCAATGACAAGCATTTCTCTTATACAAGATGTCAATTAAATTTAGGAGAGTTTTACATAAATATACTTAAAATTATTATATTTATATATTTAACAACTAGATCTTACTATTTACATATCAAACATTTTTTTAGATAGCATAAAAAATAGAATCTTTATTTAACTTCCCATTGCCCTTTCCTCTATTGTGAAATTATCACCAATTTTTTCATTGTTCTGGATTTTTAGTTGGCTTACTGTCGATCTTATCGATGGTCTCCTCAGTGAAATCTTATTGCTACTTCATTTTATATTGATGGTCTTCGCTTCGAGAGATCTAATCATTACTTCCTTTCATCTTCTTTGTTAGAACAACTCATGCCATTGACCTAGTTGATTGCCTCTCCAGTGAGATCCCGTCGTGACTTTCTCACTTCTTCTTTCACGTGCGTAGAACAAGATTAACAAAATAGTTAATTAAACAAATAGTGAGTTTAAATGTTAAATATGTAAAAATGTTTGTTTTTAGTATTTTGTAGAGTTTGTAATTATTGAATTGTTTAAAACTTAATGATAATAAATAATATTAATTAACTAAAATGATATTAAATCAAGAAAATTAATATTTAATTTGATTAGACCAAAATTCTTATATTAGTAAGTTTTATAAATTATTAATTTATGATTAATGAAAAATATTATGGTATGCTAATTATATTTTAATTAATGTAATTATAATTGATAAAAAGTATTAATATTCAATCATCTTTAATGATCAACGTTAGGAAACTAAGAAAATAGCTTTGTTTAATTGATATTAATTTTACTTTATTTAATTAAATAAGAAAGTTGTTTAATTTGTTTAATAAAATATTAATTAATGATGAATTAAAATATTATATTATATTAATTATGATTTAATTATTCTAATTAATATTGCTATAAAATAACTTAAGAGAATCATATATATCCTCAGATCATAAAATAATCAATCACATAATTAATTTATTTGAGTTAAATAAAATTAAAAAATTAAAATAAGCTTTAAGAAACAATAGCCTTAAACGGCACTTCCAACCAAGCAGCGCCTAAAATGGCTGACGCGGGCACAGCAGCGGCCACAGGGTTGCGCCGGGTAGGCACACGAGGGCAGGCTTCCTGGTCCTCAAATCTCGCTCCGAGCATTCCTATGAGTAGTGATTTACTACAGAGAGAGCACGAGGCGAGTCCCGTCAGAATTGGGCTCGTAGCTCTCAATTACGGGTCGGCGGTCGTCGCTTCCCTCTCATCCCCTAAAATTAACGGAGGAAATAGGTATTCGTGATACTGGCTGCGGTGGCAAAGAAGGGATGGGAGCAGTACATGCTTCAGCTCCAGATTCATCCGCTTAGGACTAAGGTTCTTTTTTATTTTTCTCGATGAAGAATCATTTGATATTTTGATGGCCGTGTTTCTTTATGTATGGCCGGCTTACAGGCTATCACCGCTGGCGTTTTGGCTGGAATCAGCGATTCTGTGGCGCAGAAACTGTCCGGCCTTCAGAGGATTCAACTTCGGAGGCTTCTGTTGAAAGTAGTAAGCCAGTCAGACCTTTGAAGATTGTTTTTTTAGTTTGATTGGCTAGCATAGTTATATATTGAGTTGGCTGAGTGAGTATGGGGTCATCTGTAGATTTTTTTTTTTTTTGTGATTCCGTGAAGGCGGATTCAAGGAGAGGATACGACAAGGAAATGCAAGGAGTTTGCTTGATAGAATTTCAGCTGATGAAGAATGAGATTTGTGAAGAAGAGAAGATGATATGAAACTATGTTGCCATGGTTTGCATATACTCATAAGTAGGGGCGTCAATAAATGACAAGATACAACAACCTCAAATTTGACTAAAAAATAGGGTTCGCCTTGATTCTATTACTTTAAAACTCAATTATTATTCTGGTTAGGTTTGACTTAACTTGAATAACCCAAAATGAACTAGAAATCGACCTGATTGCTATTTGAGTTCATGTTTTGAAAAAAAAAAACTAAAAAAGGCCTTTATCCAACCATGTTGGGTCGGCTACTTGGATCCTTTTTTTTTTTTCCATTGTGTCATATTAAGAGTCAGATTCTCATTTACATCTAATAAAAAAAGATTATTTTTAATACTTTCTAATAAAGTTTTTTTAGGTCCGCACACTTTCTTAACATAGGCCGATTAATCGATTATAATACATCTACTTTCTTAACAAGGTCATCGGAAGACCGATATTTTATGCGATCAAAGGTGACTCTCTCCAATCTTATCTGCCACTGGAGCTACTCTAACCTTTTCACATATATACTCATTTCGCATTGTATCTCTAAATATAAATTCATTTATTCACCTGAGCATCTTTGTCTTTGCAACACTTAACTTAATTTTATGCTTCTTTTTTCATGGATTATACGCCATAAAGTATTGCAGTCTCACCACCATCTTATAAAATTTTCCCTTAAGTTTTAGGTGTACTTTTTTATCACACAACAAACCCGATGCATTCCTCCACTTCAACTATTTAACTTGAATTCTACTAATAAAATTCCTATCTATTTCACCATAGCTTTGAATAATAGACTTGAGATATCTAAAACATGCATTGTTTTTAATTATTTGATGATCCAATGTCACAATCCTACCATTATATCTATTACTACTAAAATTACACACTATGTATTCGATTTTAGATCTACTAAAACAAAATTCTTTAGACTCTAAGGTTGACCTCCATAATTCAAATTTTGCATCAACTCCCCCTCTAGTATTATCAACAAGAAAAATATCATCAATAAAAAAAAATATATCAAGGTTAATACATCAACAAAAAGCATCATCAACCCCCTTCATATTTAATCTTTTTATAGTTCACACACTCTTGTTCATCACTTTTATTCTTAAAAATAGAAACCAACACACTCCTTAACTCATTTGACATCTTTTTAGTCTTCAAAATAATATTAAAAGCTTAGTAAGCAAAGAAATTCCTTGATCTCCTAAGCTTTTTTACACTTCTATTGGAATATCATCAGGTCTTATTATTTTTCACACTTTATTATATTTAAAGCTTCTCCAATTTTGGTTTTACTAATATATCAATAAAAATAAAAATTTTTATTTTCATTTACGGTGCTAAGGTCACTAAAGCCAATCATACGCGGACAACCTTCATTAAAAAGTTTATTGAAATATCTCATCCACCTTTATTGAACATTTTCTTTTAATAAAAATACTTTTTGATTTTCATTTTTAATGTACTTCATTTGAAATAAAAGCTAGATACACATTGTTGAAATAGACATATATATATATATATATATATATATATATATATATATATATATATATATATATATATATATATATATATATATATATATATATATATATATATATATCATTAGGTTAAATTGATTATTTTCAGGTTAATTGAGTCATGTTGATAAAAAAAAAAATGTATGATCCATATAATAAATGAGTTAGATAGGTCAGTTTCAGGTTAGGTTGGTTTAAATTGAGCAGAGTTCAAGTCAAACATGTTGGTCCATGTAATAGATTGGTTGAGTGTGGGTTAAATAGATTTATATTGGGTCAACTTCAGGTCAAACGTGAACTTGACCCCTCAACTTGAATTTACACCACAAACCCATAGGACCCTGATGAGGGTTAGTGGTGGAATTTAAATCACTACTGTGATCAATTGGTATATAAGAGACTTTTTTAAGATAATTAGAATTGTAAATCTTAATTTGATGGAGTTAATTTAAGTAGGGAGTCAAGTTTATAGAGTTTGGATGGTAGACTAACACTTCCTTGCAATATGTTATTGAAAACACAATTTTCTACCTAATGGTTCTTCCTGTCAAGAACTCTAAAAATAGTGAATTTGTACTTGCTTTATAGTCAACTTTAATTCTGGATATTTTGATAAGAAATGTACATAACTTGGTAGGTCTAATGTGCTCTAGAAGTAGTGTTGGTCAGTTATGTCCAGAACAGACCAAAGTTAAGAATTTGGTTGGGATTTTCTATGGATTAGATGGAATTCAAAAATTTTACTTGGAATAGTTCAAAGACTTCCTCAAGATGATATCTGGAGGGCTTGAGATATTTTAATGGAGTTTTAATAATTTTTTGTGATTTTTTTGTTGACTAAAAATAGGTTACATAATTGAAAAACAAATAAGAAATTAGACTAAGGCTGAACTTTCTCTAGAATTTCGACTAGAACAACCTCAAATAAATTTAGGATTATTGACACATATTATAGATATTAAGGATTTGGAGATTTTGGTCGACTTTTTTTAGATCTTGATTGGTCAAATGCTTCCTAGAGTTGAACTAGTTCAACAAAACAAGAAATATGGCCAACACTTAAAATAGGGATTTGACTTGAATTTTGAGGGAGGGAAAATGATTTGAATTTTTTCAAGATGGAGTACAAACAGTAGAACATAATGATCGAAGATTGCTGTAAAAAAATTATAGAAAAATTAAAACCCTACTCATCAATACAGAGCTCTAAGAGGATCTCCCAATCCTCTTGAGCTGGCCGATCACCAAGCCACCAATTTTTTTGGATTTTTTTTTCCAGAATGTGTAAGCAACCAAAAGCTACTTCATTTCAATTAAAAGAAGTTTTTATACAATTAACACTATTTGAAGAGATACATCCCATCATTTAAATTCAAAACAAAGAGGGAATTGGACTAGAGGAGGGGCCAACCTCTTGCTGGGGCCGGCTTATAACCATCTATAACCACCCCTAATTCTCACATACACACTAGCAGGTTTGGCCCCTACTTGACTATGACTTAAGCTTAATACATTAAACACTAGTGAATCAAAATACAATCTCTTGAAGTTCATATAATGCAAACAACACCACTTGAAGAAACATTTCCCTTCATTTAAATTAAAAAAAAAAAAAGGAATTGGAGTGGAGGGAGGGGTCGACCACATTACCACCTACAACCACCCCCAATTCTCACATATACTCTAGCATGGCTGGCCCCTTTGTCTTGACCATGATTCAAGCTTAATATATCAAACACTTGCAAAACAAAATACAATATCTTCAAGTCCATATAATATTAAAAACACCATACTCATGAAAGTACATAAAATTATAATACTAAATGCATAAAAATATATAATGATGTAAATCCTTATATTTTCTTCATGACTTGAGCTTCGTGTGCTCTTGCCCTTGTTCTAGTGATAGAACCAAATCCATGTGCTCTTTCTCTAACTCTAGTGGTAGGATCACCTCCATGTGCCACATTATTTCCCTTGGATGTCAAAAAGCTCTTCTTTAAAGTGTTAATGTTCAAGTAATCAACTGCTAAATCTGGTGCCAGCTTCTGCAAAATCTATCCAGTGAGCCAAATGTCCTCAGTGAGTGGTTTGTCTATCCACCTCACTAAGAATCTATAATCTTCAAGCCGGTCCTCCTCACATATGATGATGTGGTACTCCTTAAAAAATGAATGTAAGTTTGACTCCGTCAAAGAATGAGTTTGGGTTCCTGCAAAAGAAGTATCCTATGCATTTTTAGGTTGGTTAACTCTTTTATGTGAAATAAAATCTTTCATATTAAAAGCTGAGTTGATAAACATATCTTTAGGCAAATCAATAGCATATGCATTAGTGTCAGTTTTCTTAATCATTTTGAAAGGACAATATGCTTTAGCTTGTAACTTTCTAACTAATGTGGAAGGATATCTCTTAGGACAAATTTGAATTAACACATGATTCCTAAAGATGAACTTTTAAAAGTTTTATATTTATTTCTAGATTCAATATATTTTATATTTGTAATTTCTAATTGATTCTTTACATTAACATGAAGGCTTTGAAAATATTTTACAAATATAAATGCAGAATGAAAAAATGCATGTATGAGGATGCTAGCAAGAAGAGTTGGCTTAATTGAATTGCAATCATATATTATTTTCATAAAAGATGACAGCCAAGTCATACTCATATTAAGCATAGTATTTTGAATTTGTTGATGTTTAGGTTGTATGTCTAATGTAGGTTTTTAGGATGGTGCCTAAAATAATGTGTGGAGTTTTCCTTACTATTATAGTCGGGTTAAATGGATAGAGCTTAAAACTTTATCATTGAATAGAAATAAATAAGTGTTCTCTCTCCTAAAATATATGACATCTCTTTCAAATAATCATGGTCTTCCTAAAAGTACATAGGCTACTTTTATTTGAAGTACATCGCACCATATATTGTCCACATAGCTACCTATCTTAATGGATACTAAATATTTTGATATGATGAGTAATGAAGTGTCATTCAATCAGTTCGCTGTGTATGGCTTTGGATGGGGTTGTGTTTTAAGGTTAGCTCTTGAAAGTGTGTGTGGATACTGCATTCATGACGCTGCCCCCATCAAGAACTAATTTGGATATTTTATTCTTACATTCAATAATGATGGAGAAAATACTTCTCATTATCCAATCTTCAGTACTATATGTTGTCAGACATCTTTGATGTTGAGGTCAATTTCTACATGTTGACCTATATCCTCATCAGATAAAGGGTATCATAATTGGTTTTATTGTAACTCAACATCAACTCCCCCTTTTTTACCTCTTTCTTATTATCATCTCATAATATAATTTTATCTTTGCACTGATTTTGCATGTCTCTTTTTGTGACACTTGAAATAAACAATCTCTCTAGGCTTAGAAGATTTTTTTGGTGAAACTCTTATTTGGTTGGGCAGTAGAATATGTAGGTTCAGACTTAGCAGTAAAATTTTTGACATAATAAGATGATGATTGAAAGGATGGATTTGACCCTTTAGATCTAGATGAAGATGCTACCTTCTTATGCTTTTCTAAGAGAAAAGCATAATGAAAAGCATCCTTAGTGGTCTGTTAGACCGGTCCACTGGACCGGTCCAGCCGGTCCGCACGGGACCAGCAATTTGCAACTGAGGCGGGATCTCCGCCTTCTGCGGAGATCGAGCGGCCCGTCCGCCCACGTAGAGCCGTTTAGGAAGTTTTTTTTAGGGTTTTGAGAGAGAAATTTGAATGTAGGGACTGTTTAGGGATTTCCTTTTGATTTGTATGTATTAAATAGCTGATTTTCCTAGGGTTTGAGGATCTTGAATTTGGCTGAAATTTGAGATCTATTAGATTTAGGTTTTCTTTGGGCTCTAGCGGCATCTAGAGATTTGGGAGAGATCGATCCTCCTCTCGAATTGAGGATCAATTGTATCTTGCGATTTTATTCATTGTCTAGTGGAATACAAGTCTTTTCTTGGGTTTTCTCTCAGATTTTCCCGGACAAGTGCTGTTTTTCTGCTGTAAACAGCAGATTTCTGCTGTTTTCCTGCTGTGGACAGCCATTTGGCTGCTGTTTGTTCGCCGATTTGGGTTAGGTTTGCTTGCGAACTCAAGTATTACCTTAGGGTTACTTGCGAACGCAAGTATTTCCTATCAAATTGGTATCAAAGCGTCGTTTTGGGACCACCGGCGGCTGAAATTCTGAAATTTCAGCAAGTTTTCGTTTCCGGAAGAAGATTTTTTGGGATCCGTTTGAAGAACGATGACCGGGAAGAAGGTAGACGTCTTGGAAGGCGAAGTCGGTCAATTGAAAACCGATTTGGAGGAAAGATTTTTTGATTTTCAAAATCAAATTACCACCAACAATGAAAGGTTGGAGGGAAAATTCACGGATGTAAGAAATGATGAAGAAATTATTGGAGTTGAAGACTAATCCGACGGCGTCGGAAGCAAGAGAGACTACTGGAGACCACGGTGTAGGAGGAAATCCGAACCCGCTTAGGTGGAGGAGGAATCAGGATGTAGAGAAGACGACATGCCACCTCTAGAGCCACTTTCTAGGGAGGAGATGAGCATGGGAAATGATCGAAGAGGTGCTGATTTTAGCGGAAGAAGAGGGGAATTTCAGCGTCGAGGTGTTGAATTTCAGCGTCGAGGTGCTTATTTTGAAGGTAGAAGAGGGGAATATGACGAAAGTGCAGATTTTGGTGGAAGAAGAGAAGAATTTCAGCGTCAAGGTGCTGATTTTGAAAGGGGAAGAGGGGAATATGACGACGGATTCGGATACCAACGTCGGAGGGAGGACCGGGACACTTGGGGAGCACCTCATATTCGAGGAATGAGAGGTTATGGAGAGTACCGGGGTAACGGAAGGGATCCGAAGGTGAGGAAGTTGAAGATGCCCATCTTTGAGGGCGAAGATGGCCATGGTTGGATCTATAAGGTGGAGCGTTACTTCGCTGTCAACGGGTTGACAGATGATGAGAAGCTGACGGCGGCACGATAACATCTAGAAGGGATGGCGTTGGCATGGTATCAGTGGCGAGACAGGAGGGAGCCTATCCGGAACTGGAGAGAGTTCAATGATTGTTTATTAGAGCGTTTTCGAGCCGATGGGGGAGGAGACTTCTATGAACAATTCTTTGCTTTGACGCAGGAGGGGACTGTGGCCGATTACCGGGACAAATTTGAGTACCTGGCAAGCAGATTGGATCACATTTCCGAGTCTGCCTTAGAAGGGAACTTTATGAAGGGGCTGAAACCAGATCCGAACAACAGTTAGGGTACTGGAGCCGAGGAACCTGGGAAAGGCTATGGAGCTGGCGCAGTTGGTAGAAGATCAGAAGAAAGCATAAAGAGGGGCTCGAGGAAACTGCTCAGGAGGCTCTTACAGGATGACAACCACTCTTCTAGCACCCAAGGGGCCTGCATCAGGCAACAGTAATGAGACCACCCGGGAGAAGCCAGTAGGAGGAGGGAGTGGGGAAAATTTCAAAAGACTGACAGAGAAGGAGATGCAGGATAAGAGGACAAAGGGGTTGTGCTTCAGATGTGATGAGAAGTACATGCCGGGGCATAGGTGCAAGGACCGAACTCTTCAGGTTCTCCTTGTCTGTGAAGATGAGGAAGACGAGGAGGGAGGTGGGACCAGATCTGAAGAGGAGGAGAAGCTGTATCTGGATGTGGCAGAAGTCTCTCTGAACTCTGTAGTGGGATTCATTCCGAGTCACACTATGAAAGTAAAAGGAGAGATAGCTGACCGTGAGGTGGTTGTGCTAATTGATAGTGGCGCTACCCACAATTTCATTTCCACTCAGGTCATTGACCAATTGAGAGTGAAGTTGGTGGACACCGGTTGCTATGGAGTGATGATGGGTACATGGAAGGTGGAGAAAGGTCAGGGGATCTGTAGAGGAGTGGTGTTGACCATCCAAGAGATTCAAGTAAGGGAGGATTTTCTCCCACTAGAGTTGGGAAGTACTGATGTCATCCTGGGAATGAAATGGTTGCAAACTTTGGGGGAAACCAAGGACAATTGGGGAGCACTCACGATGAAATTAATAGTTGATGGGAAAAAGGTGGTTATAAGGGGAGATGCAGGGCTATCCAAAGCCAGGACATCACTTAAGGCCATGGTTAGGGACATACAAGAGGTGGGGGAAGATTATGTGGTGGGACTACACAGGTTGGATGCGATCATATTGGAGGAGGGAGGGGATGTTTTTCTGTCCGTGCAACCCTTGGTTCAGCAATACAGTGAGGATTTTCAGTCACCACGAGGATGGCCACCTCCGCGGGAACACGAGCATATTTCCACCTTGAGGACAAGGTGGATTTTTGGGAGGGGAGTATTGTTAGACCGGTCCACTGGACCGGTCCAGCCGGTCCGCACGGGACCGGCAATTCGCAACCGAGGCGGGATCTCCGCCTCCTGCGGAGATCGAGCGGTCCGTCCGCCCACGTAGAGCCGTTTAGGAAGTTTTTTTAGGGTTTTGAGAGAGAAATTTGAATGTAGGGACTGATTAGGGATTTCCTTTTGATTTGTATGCATTAAATAGCTTATTTTCCTAGGGTTTGAGGATCTTGAATTTGGCTGAAATTTGAGATCTATTAGATTTAGGTTTTCTTTGGGCTCTAGCGGCGTCTAGAGATTTGGGAGAGATCAATCCTCCTCTCGAATTGAGGATCAATTGTATCTTTCGATTTTATTCATTGTCTTGTGGAATACAAGTCTTTTCTTGGGGTTTCTCTCAGATTTTCCCGGACAAGTGCTGTTTTTCTGCTGTAAACAGCATATTTCTGCTGTTTTCCTGTTGTGGACAGCCATTTGGCCGCTGTTTGTTTGCCGATTTGGGTTAGGTTTGCTTGCGAACTCAAGTATTACCTTAGGGTTACTTGCGAACGCAAGATTTCCTATCATGGTCTAAGGGACTTGATACTCAACCTCATATCGTATCTCACTCTTAAGACCAATGGCAAACTTATTGGCTAAATGCCATTCCCGATCCGTGCCATTAGTCCTAGCTACTAAATCCTTAAATATGTTTATATATTCTGTCACTTGTATATTGTCTTGCCTAGGGTCATCAACTATTCATGTAGCTTCTTGTCATTAGCTTCTAGAATAGTAATAAGTCTGTAGCATTTCTTCTATCTTCACCCACGGAAGATGGTGTCTTCCTAATCTTTCTTCCTTAATGAAGACATTGGTCCAATAAATTTTTGCATGACCTATGAGTTTCATTTTAGCAAGGATAGTTCTTTGGCAACCATCTATTTAGTACTAATCAAAGAATTCATCCATTTATGTGTCAATCTAAGAACCTGTTGGGGTCATAGACTCCATCATAAGTAGGAGCATCTATCTTAACTTTCTTGATTGGTTCAAATAAGGTCTCTTGATTTCTAGGGTGGTCATTCCTATGGTTGTTCCTATATGGTTGTCTTCTGTGATGAATTGGCTCCCTAGGATTTTTCTTGAAGTCTTCTATTATTTCAGTGTCTATAGGATTTGGTGCTAATGGATGAGTTTATATCCTAATATTTAGGTTTTGAACTTGGGTGACTAGGTTGACTATAAACTCTTGAAGCCTTTTAATCTTTTCATTATTTTGTAACCAGAATCTCTGTCTTTTTGACTTGTATTACCCACCTATCCATCAAAGAGCTTTAAATTAAGCTTTTAAATCATTCTCCTATGATTTTAACAGTATTATGGGACGTTCACGGGTTTGCATAGAGTTTTGCATGATGACTGCTCAAATTCTAACGATGAGCCTTAGTTTGTGATATTGTCATTGACCTTTTTTGGTGCTGCATCACAATTGGGTGTGATGGACAGTTATGGATTCAACAATTAGATACTAACTAGATATGTCTGATAAAGAGTTCCGGATTTTAAAAATAAGAAACACAATCAATAACACTTAAACAAGTGGAAGAAGAGAGCTAAATGAAAAAGTTGGATGAGATTGAGAGAGCGTAGAATGGTTATGATAAGTGTTGGGGAAATGGGAGAGGGGTTAATATGAAAATGAGGGAGGGGAGAAGTCTTTCATTTGACTGATTACTTCCCCCTTTATTAGTAACATGCATATTAAACGTTGCCCTAAATCATCCTTCAAATTAAAGGCTGGTCAGTGTGTCAGCCTTTAACTAGTCCCATGTTGATTAGTTGGACTGACTTGAACGTGGGTCAGCTCTGACCCATTGGTGTGTTGGTGTGGGAGGTGGGCTAGGTCATGAGGATAATCGTCAGTCAAGGAAGATTTCTCCTTCCCTTTGATAGGTGATTTTTGGTTGCACATGATGGGGTGAAACCATACTCATTTTCTTAATTTCTTAATAATAAGTTGGTTTTTTATACGAAAATATTTTAATATCCTTTAAAAAATTGTTTGGTTAAATGCCCAATTTTTTTTCCAAATGCATTCTGCAGATCATTTAGGCTTTTTTAATTGCCATACTTATCATTTCTCATTAGATAATTGTCATGAAGGATGTCATAAACCAATCAAAGTTGTAATTGGCAAGCATTGTTTTTGGTTCAGCATTTATGTAGTGTGTGTGTGTGCGTATATATGCTTGTATGTGTATAAGGGTTATCTTTAACTGTGGTTGCAGTAGTTTGCCTAATCGTTTTTCCGTATCAATTTTATTAGTACTTTATTATATTTTGAGTGGTGCTCTTCACACCCATTCTGCCTTGACCGGCCTAAGCCTGTGGTCAATCAAAATTGCACTAGAATCTTGGTCGGCCATTAGTTTTACGGTTTGAGGGGACCTGAATTTTTAGAGTATTAATCTCATTCTTTAAAAACTTGTTCTGCTATATTTTCCTATTCTCTTTTTTTTTTTTCCAAAATTTATTTCATTAAGAAAATTATTATGTGGATCGAATTTTTTTGTGTTTCTTTCAATGCTGTTTAAAAATATTGTGAATTATTACTTGCAGATTATTAGAGATTATTTGAATGATGAAGTTATATATTGCTAATATTAAGAAATCTAGATATTTGGATTTGCATATGGTGGACCTTTTGGGCATTTCCTGCACAAGCTTTTGGATAAATTATTCAAGGGGAAGAAAGATAACAAAACGGTTGCAAAAAAGGTATGGTTGCGATCTTGAGTTTTATCTTTATGGATTTTTTTTTTTTTTTTTAAATTTTTTATCTTTAAAGATGGCTTTTGTAAAGGTCGTAGGAATAACAAGATATGATTTACTGATATCAACATGATAAAAATATTAAGCGAGCTTATCCTTCTGTAGGAGTGCTGGAAGTGATAGTCCCCTAATATAAGGCATGTCCAGCAATTGTACAAACACAAACTAGGTGTGCCATGAAGAGCATTAAGGGAATTTTCTGTACAACAATATTATGTTTTTCCTATAGATTTGAAGTTCTATGAAATTATAGCATCCTGGATCTTTTTTATAGAAGAGTGGAGAGGTAGATGTGGGTATTACTTATACAGTTAAATTTTGTATTTAAGATTGTGGCACAAAAGAAAAGATCATAAATATGTGATTTAGCCAGCTATGCCGTATGGGTCCAAATATTGGGCATGGCAAAAGTTATTAATAGCCAAATTGAGCATGACAGAAATGAGAATATTAAGATAGATGTGTGTAAAACTAGGAACATTAGAGCCATGAATGATTATATTAGAGAGATGGTTAGAGTAGCATTTATTGAAGAAGAGGCATTGCATAATAATTTTAGGTGGTTTGGATATGTACAAATAAAGGTAGAAAATGCATCTCTAAGATGGGTAGATAAAATTAGTGTTGAATGATTAGGAGGAAAGAAGGTTATAACAAACGTAACCCGAATAAAAATTGTGCAATTTTTTTTTTGCACAATAGAAGAACACCTATTACAATGTTTAGTATGAAGGGCTACATAATGGCTATTTATAAAACTGAACCTAAATAATTGGATTAATGCTAGTTGAGATGATTGCGATCTAATTCTGGCTAACTTGGTTTCAAAATGAATTATTCACCTGACAGATACAAATTTTTGTTCTGTTTTTTTGCAGGTTTTGCTGGAACAGATGACGTCCTCACCTTGGAACAATTTCCTCTTCTTACTGTACTACGGTTTGATTGTTGAGGGTATGTTTTTTGGGCCTATGCATTTACACACCCTGCACGATAGTTGCCTAAGACATGTTAGTACTGAAATGCTTGCACACAAATTTTCAGTATGCAAAACATGGCGTTGACATGTAGGTGTTTTATTTGCTTGGTTTCTCTCAAATATTAACATCAATCTCCTCCATAGAAAGCTACTACTTCTATGATTGAAAACACCGGCTCCTCCTAAAACTGTTACCGAAACACAGAGACAAAGTTTGAAAAGTTATCTTGATTAAATCAATTCATTTTTTGAATGATGTGCTTTTGTGGTGTTATCCTAAAATTTCTTTATAAGAAATATATTTTCTATTGAGTCAACTTTCTGCATTTTTGTTTCTAATTCCATATCTTTCCCAGCTGCAAATAATCATTTTAACTCATTGTCGCTTGTTCAAGTATGTAAACTGGACTAGAAGAATAAAATCTGATGCCTTTTGATATGCCAATCCATTTGTTTTACAGTTAATTTTTTGCTTTTTCAAGTCTTTAACAATAAATGTAGAATATCATGTGTTTTGTCCTGATGACCTTTGTTTTGCATCTCTTTTTGTTTGGGAAATCGGGCCTGAAATTACTATGGTCAAATTAGAAGAGCTTACCGGTCAAATATTAATTTCAAATTCCAAGTAAAACTGCATCTTTTACAATTAGAGGAAAAAAGCCGTACTTGACCTTTTGAAATCTTTTGAGGTTTATAAGTTCACACCTGGATGACCAAGAAAAACCCAGCAGCATAATGAAAAAGAATAGGGGCACTACTGAAAAAGCAACAATCCACAAAGAACACTACAGGAAAATTGCGCATTCTGGCGGCCAAAATCCGCCGAAAATTAGCAAGATATGTCGGAAATTAGCATTTCCGGTGGTTTTTTGACGGAAAATTGGTTCAACGGTGAATCACGCATCAGAAAAATGTTACTGGCAAAAAATGATCCGCCGGTAAATACGTGTTGGAAAATTCGTTAGAAATTAAATCGACGGATTCTTTTTCATCGAAAAAAAAAAACATACAACGGCCCAGCTAGTCCGCAAGCCCACCGGGCCTGCCTAGCTAGGTCACAATCCCAGCCGGCTTGCCCACCCAAACCCCACTCGCCTTCCCAACGGGCGACCCGCCCGCTACTCCTAAACCCGCCCACGCAAAGGCCCCATCCTCGCCTGCAGCAAGCGGTTGACTCGCTCTCTTCTCCCCGACCCGCACGTAGGCCCGCTCGCAAGCGAGCATACGGCGGGGTTCGAACCCCCCCTAGTTCACGGTACACCACGCCAACCATCAGGCCAGTTAAGCCAAACTGCTAAACTCTTTTTTTTTTTTAAATTTAAAATACAAATGCCAAATATTAAAAATAGTTATTACATTAAAAGAAAAACATTTTTTTAAGCTCATATAATTTATTTAATTAGATTGCAATGAATTATTAAATTAGTTAATTTCATTTAAATAATTTAATTTGATAATAAGTTACTAAATTATTTAACTTAATTTAATAAAATAAATAATTATAAATATTTATTATAGTTTTTTTTTTCAGAAAATTTTAATTTCCGTCGGACTGTCGGAAATAAATCCATCGGAAAGTCATGCAAAAACTGTCCGAAGGACGGAAAACTTTCTGTGGGAAAATCCGCCGGAAATTCCGTCGAATTTATTTACCCCGAAAATTTCGTCTGGAAATTAGCTTTTTTTAGTGGAATATAGAATTATCTGCCATAAGACATACTGCACTATGTCCACCAACAGAACAATTAGAGCACTAGTCCTCAATCAGTCCTACATACTTCCCGGAGACAATATGAAATATTGGTGGGAAAAGGGTGAGGTTAGACAAACACAAGTGGAGACAACTGTTAGGAAAATAACTTACCAAGGCATTTGGATGATATTATTCCACAACAAGGCTCAATAATCACATGCATGATCGAGTAAGATAATCCAGAAGAAACAAGTTAAGAAGAAAAGCAGAACCATATGCTTCAATACTAATATGAATCTAGTAGCTGTCCATATGGATTATCAACATAACTGGGATGGCTGATGCTACTATCAAATATCAAATTAAACCCCACGTAGGGCAAGTTTGCTTTGTTATTAGTGTTCAGAAGTAATTGTATCCCACTTCATGAATTGAGCTCAATCATTTGTTTGGTTATGGAAGTGAGTTCTTATTCTTTTAACTCACCTTCAAAATAAAATAAGAAGTTTCAATCTTTAGGGCTAGATAGTCAAATTCAATTTTCCTTTTTTAAACCTTTTAAGAACAATAAAATAATAATAATTTAATGGGATGATGGGCTAGAATATTACTTATATCTATAATAGTAAAAATAATAAAAATAAATTAATGCGATGATAGGTAAAAATGAAACTCGTTGTAGTATAATCAAACACAAGAATTTCATAAGGAGTGAGAACCTGTAAAAGAAACAAATTTTACTTTATCTCACTTCAATGTGATTCATATCAAGAATTGATATCTGGATGCTTTGGAACATGTATGATGAAAAAATAGGTCTTGGGTCGGAGCCTCCCATGAAGCTTGTTGATCCCCATTTTGTATTACATCCTTAGTTGATCCTAGTTGTACGTCACACATGTCATCCAGATCATCACCACAAACATATTGGTCCATGTGGGCTCCGAAAATTCCACTATGCTCCCCGGCCTCTCCGCGAGGGGAGGGGTCGTCAGAAGGCTGCCGTATTTTTGAGGGGAATAAAAGAATATTTTCAAAATAAAATTAATCAAATAAGATTGCAATATATCAAAGACTTGAAAAAAGTCCCGGGGTTGATTCGGTCTCCCAAAGTCCTTGGCCATCGAGCTGATCTGTCCGAGGGATTGAAGACTTGAAGACTCTTTTTTGTATCGATTTGCTACCATCCAAGGCTGTCGAACCCACTGATCCGCCGCAGTGCCCTAGAGCCGCTGACCTCCTGCGCTGACACCTGATCTGCCGCCGACGAAGACGGTGTACTCTAGGCTCCCGCGACCCTTGCCTGAGCCCGGCCCCCTGGTCTCCGACTCATGCCCGATCGGGTTCTCCTCCTCTATGTTATAATATAAATGTAATATTATATATATTATAATATATATTAACATATTATATAATATTATATATATATATATATATATATATATATATATATATATATATATATATATATATATATATATATATATATATATATATATATATATATATATATATATATATATATATAATCATTATTATTATAATATGATAATATAAAGCGAGTACCTTGGGTGAGTTTTCAGGACCTGGATCGTACGGCAAGTCTATGCTGGCGAGTCCTTAGGAACAAGGGGCAAGCTCATAGCAATGTTTGTCTCCCGAAGGGTGAGTCTCTCTTGACGATGACAAGTCAGGGATGAGTCCAACTAGCAAAGTTGTAGTCATAGGTTTCAGATGTGTGCACTTCTTATAGCTTGAGTGGAGATGTTTGAAGTAGGCGAATTGCCTTAGTCGTGGACAACAGTTGTGGGTGAGTGGGTTTTGTTGGGGCAAGTGATCCTTAGGTCTTGAACATGTTTGGGCGAGTCATTTGGAGGAGCTTGTTGAGAATGACTACTTAATATATTCTTCAAGGAGGAGCCTACATGCTGCGATAGCTACTGGGGAGAGTGACCGTTTGACCACGGGCTAGTGCCAACTACTCTACGGGGTCACATTCCCTTCAGGCGAGTGACACTTTAACCATGTGTCCCTCTTGATCGAGTTACTTAATGGGAGCCTGCTAGGAGTCACCTACATAGGCATGTATGAGTAAGCATTAAATCTTTTGGTCTAGAAGAAAGTTATTATACATCTAATAATGGAGAAACTAATATTAATGGAGAAACTTATATTCTTGCTATGTATTTTAAAGAAGTTTATTAGAAATTAATCTGACTATCAAATTATTTTCAAAATGACAGTTATGAGCACCTTATGACTTGAGTTTTGAGGATTCACAAGGAAGGTCTCAATGGCCCCTAATGCTCTCTCCCTTTTGTTACATACTGATTCATGGGTTTAGGTTGGAAATTAGTTTTAGGAATAAGTGATGACAAAGTGACACTTCCCTAGTCACCATATTTTTTACGTGATCTCTGGGACTAAAAACACCTTTTTAAAGGCATCTTTATGTTAAATCATCTTTGATATTGATGTAAAAAGCACTGAAAATCTTAGCTAAAACCAATATTCATAATTTCAATATTAGCGTTGAAATTAATTACCAACCCAAACTATATTCTTAAGGTTAAAAAGACTAGGAAAATGATTAGTTTGAAACTTTGCCCTAAAATTATAGAGAAAATTAGTTTGGCTTCTTTTTAGTTTTTAAGCAAATCTAAACAATGAGTGTGATGATTGTGACAACAAATATGTTGGCAACTGTGATGTATCATTTGTGATTTCACTGATGTCCGTGGCTGAGGCTAGGGTTTAAAGGAGAAATAAGGAGTAAAGGCTAAAACCCTAAATTTATACAGAATTGCTCGGGTAACCATTAACACAAAAATCTTTCAATTATGATTTTCATGGCTTCCTTGTGAAACTCTTCCTTGGCTTATCACGTCGCCTAGAGAAAATGAGCCACAATAATGAGATAGATCTCAAAGAAAAATCTTAACAGCATTACTAAAAATTTGATGGAATAACTCAGCATGAACATGTCATGCATATATGTTACTACCATTTATTCAATCCATTCATTATAATCAACCTTTTCATTTATTCCACTCACTCATATTATGAAGTTTATTTTTTAATGAGATAGCTAACTAAGCTATGTTATCGATCATGATGGTTGCATTGAAGAACCTAATAGTGGCAATGATGATAGCAATGCCAAATATTTTTGGCTAATTATTAGTGCATTAATATGACCATTTTTTTTTTGAAATATTTGAGATTATATATGAATAAATTATTTATTTGAAAATTTATGTGGATAATATGATCTTATTTTCTTTGCACATTTTGCTTATTTATGCATCAACCTAATACCCTCATGTTTTTTTTTCCTAACCCTGACAAACTACAGTCATGCATGTTGCTTATAATAGAAAATTAGAAGGAATGTTTTTATTTTTCGCAATCCATCTCCTTTTTTGAATTTAATAAATTCTTGAATAGAAATTGATGTTAGACTGAGTTCTGCAATGCTATGCTATTAGCAGCTAGTCGATGATCTTATTGAAGTAGTATTACAGTTTTTCTATATGAACTTTAATTGCATTCAGGGCTTATATATATATATATATATATATATATATATATATATATATATATATATATATATATATATATATATATATATATATATAGAATGGTGAGTATAAATGTATAAATTTGATGTAGGCGGGATTCCGGGATTCGAATGACTTTCAAAATCTCTATCGACCAAACTAGCTGACACCCACCATAAAATATATTTTAGAAAATAAATATTTATTTCAATTTATGTTTTGTCTAAATCTGAAATGTTCACATTCAAAGATATTTACTTAGTTCAAATCTAATATTTAATTGTAAGTACGATTGACTAAATGATGAATATAATAAATTCACTATTTTTATATGCGTTTTCTTAAAGCAACCAAAATCTATTTGCTAATTTTAATCATTCCCCACTTTGTAATAATACAAACTAATCAAAAAATAGTTGCTTTGAAAAATTCATCGCCATCACCATCATCATTTAACCATATCCCAACTATTTAGAGCCAACATCTGAATCCTCATTATGAAGTCATTCCTACTAGGGTTGTCATAATTGGGTCACGGGTTGGGTTCGGGTCCAACCCGGAACTGATCTGACACTTGTTGATCTCTGTATAAAGAACCAAAAGGAAAGAAGGTAGAAAGCATGCATACATACCTAATACCTGTCGGATCCACATATCCCGCCGAAAACCTCCGCAAAACTCGTAAGAAATCCTGCTATGTCACTGTTCATCCGGCACCGTTTCGGGATTTCTGCCTAAAACTCGCGAAAGCGCCTCGATCGCCTCTCTCCAACGTCTATAAAGGCTTACCGTTCTTACTCTCCCACGACTCCTCCCACGCGATTCCTTCTATATGCTGCACACCCAGCGCCACAACCACTACTCTTGCCCTCATATGACGCCTTCCTCCACCCACATCTAATTTTCTTTCTCCAACAAAGCCGCTCGGTCCGACGTCTAACCCGACGCTAGCACTCACGATCCCGGCCTCTTCACCTGGCGTCGAAGCCGTTTGCACCCGAATCCCCCTAGACCTCTCTCTCTTCCCTCATGCCAACATCGACAACCCCGCTGTTGACCTTGATTTTGTAAAACCTCTAGGCATGGTGGTTTGAGTTGATCAAGTCAACCTTTGACTTGGTCAACCCAAGCCTATATGGGTCAAAATTGACCCATTAAGTCCTTTTAGAGCCCAAATCAAATCCGATATTTTTCATGGCTCAAACCCCTCACTCCTTTGACTCTCTTGACTGATTTGACCAAGTCAATCGTTGACTTGGTCAAACCAAATCTTAAATAGGTTAAAATAACTTATTTAGAGCCCATTATGACCCCATTTAATGCCCTAATCAATTCCAAACTTTTTGGAATTTAAATTTTCCGCCTAATTCACTCCCTCTCTCTCTAAATTTGAGGCTCGATCTCATCTCCACCGTCCAAGAGAGGAGAGGGGATTTAAATAGTGAAATTTAGGTTTTGGGAGGGATCTTTTTGCTCTTGCTCGATCTAGAGACCACCTCAGGCTCTGAGATTTGGCGAGAGTGCTCCCACATCCTTCCTCCACCTTCCCCCACCAAATCCCGCCGGCCAATCCCGTCGGCGGCGAGATCCCGGCGAATCCGAGGTGTTTTCACGTTCCAGGCTGATTTCCATCCGATCGAGGGAGATTTGGAGCTCGGCGTCAACTAGAGAAATATTCCAGCCGCTTTAACGAATCCAACGAGCCCAAGAACGTGAAAATCGGACGGTTAGATATCTCAAAATCCTTAGAATAGCTCACATTACATGGGTCTAAATAGCTTTTCGAAAAGCACTTTCTAAGCCAAACGGATACTCCCCCAAGATTTCTGTACATATGTAGATCCTACGTTTAAAATTTCATTGAATTTCGTCATGTATTTTGAGAGAACGAAGCGAAATAGTGTTATAGGGTTTTGGTTCA
The DNA here is from genome assembly GCA_016618105.1 of Dendrobium huoshanense. Classification (NCBI taxonomy): domain Eukaryota; kingdom Viridiplantae; phylum Streptophyta; class Magnoliopsida; order Asparagales; family Orchidaceae; genus Dendrobium; species Dendrobium huoshanense. The sequence goes on along the minus strand of CM028359.1, from coordinate 83,112,419 downwards.
TCACTTTTGATTTCGCTGTTCTGTGTTTGGGCCAAACAGCGGATCCTACCCTCTGCCTACGTGGATAAGTGGCTCAATCATTGGCGCGGACCGCGGGGCCAACCCGGTGCTGCCAAGTGTCGCGCCGAGAGTTTTTCTGTATTTTCTTTTTATTTTAATTTTTTTTAAGCTATTTTCACTCAATAGTTCATAATAAATCCAATTTTGGTCCGATTTTCGCGTGTAATACCTCGAATCGACCGTATTTGCGCCCTCTTGAATTTAAAATTATTTTCATTTATAAATATTAATTATATTTTTAATTATTCTAAAAACAGTAAAGAAGCATTTAAAAAAATATATATATTTTTAATTAGTCTTTTATTATTATTATTATTATTATTATTGTTATTATATTACTATTACTAATGTTTTACTATTTTAGTATTATTATAATTATGTTTGATTACTATCATTACTATTATAATAATAATAATAATAATAATAATTATTATTATTATTAGTATTATTACTACTTAAGTATTTTAAATATAATTTCTTTTTACCTTTATATTATAATTATTTCAAATAGTTCTAGTTATTTTATTATTATTATTATTATATTTTAAAATACTTGTAGGTTTTAGGAGTCTTAAACTCATACTTCATTATATTATAATAATTATTTTCAAATATTTAATATTTTTTTGAATTATTTTAAAGCCTTTAAGTATTTTAAACTTCGAAAAATCTTAACTTCCCCGTTTTGAATCCGTTTTTAATGCACAACACCTTGTTTTGTACGTATTCGAATTATGCATAGCTTGGTGTCATCTTTGTTTCAAAAGATTAGGTCTATCTGTAGTTATTTAGAAAACAGCAAAACCCCTATTTTAAAAATACCTTATAATTGTATTTAAATTTTCCAAAAATCATATCTTTTTCGTTTTAAATCGGATTTTGACGTATAACCCCTTGAATTTCTCAGAAAAATGTGTACTTTCATATAAAAATAGTTTCATGCAGCGATTTTACTGTTCTTGGCAGATTTCTATTTTACCCTATGGTTTGGTTATTTTAATATTATTTAAATTAACTATTATATTAATTATTTTTAAACTACAAATTATTTTCAAACTATTTTGAAACCTTGCTTGGGTGGTCAGTGGGTCTTCCTATATATTTATATAGATATGAATTGACCTATTTTTAAATTAAATTATTTTCAAAGATTATATATATTTATAATTATTTTGAGTATTTATGAAATTACTTATGTTATTAAATTCCTAATTCCGGGAGATCCGCTATTTTATGAAATTTTAGGCATGACATGAAGACAAAATCATGGGGGAGTGTATTAGTGGATGATTGAGTCCTAACCATTCGCTAATCCCTTCATTAGGTATTTTCATTTTCTTGTTGTTCGTAGATTGTATGTGTAGGTCGCACCACGAGCACTTAGCTTAGGCTCTCCTAGATCTAAGGACATGGCGTGTTTACTACTTTTATATGTTATTCCCCTGCATTTATTACCTTGAGGGTTAGTTGAAACATCACTTTAAACTCCTACAACGTAGTGACACCCTAAGGACAATAATTAAGGACCCGTCTAGCAAACTTAGAAGTTTTCTAGGAGCTAAGATAGATCCCTGATTGACATGAAAACTTCAAAAATTAAACTTAGGGACATCACAAACCTCCCAGAAATTTCTAGGAATTTTTAGGAGTCTTTAGACCCCTTAATTAACCAACCCTAATTAACCTGTTAAATAAGGCCCTAAGACTTTCCGAAAATTACAATAAATACATTTTAGGTCAGAAAATTACCCATAATACCTCAAACTGACCAGAATCTGATCCTTGACTTTAAATAAATAGGGCTCCCTAGTTTGACTTCAGGTTGACCCCTAATTTGACCATAGGAGAAATTTACCATTTTGCCCCTAATAATTCATTAAAAATTATTAAAAATCTCAAATTTTCTCCAAACACTTGGGAACACTTTCTTAGGTCATTCCTGACCTTTGGAAGTGATTCCAATCAGTTTGGAGTTGATTTGGATCAAAACAATAAAAACAGCCATTTATTAGGAAATTTAGAAATTCCTTTAATTACCCGATCTTTAGAAATTCATAACTAATCGTAGAAAATTCCAAATTAGACAAACTCACTTGCATTAGACTCCAATTAGGATATAGTATTTATTAAAAATCTTAGGATTCCAGAAATTGGCTTAGATTAGAAAGTCAACTTTTTGGTCAACCATAGTTCATTTAGGGCCTGAAACTTAGAAAATTCATAACTTTGCCTAGAAAACTCCGATTCCAGCCTACTACCTGTCTAACTACTCGTGTTAAGATCTAGTATTTTCCTAGAGTATTAGGAATCCCAAACATAGCTTATTTCCCATAGTGACTTTTTGGACCCTTAGCTTAGTTCCTAGGAGGACCTAGAACTTTCTAAAATTTGCTAATATCACTTAGACTCCCAACAAACTTGAACCCTAGATAACTTTAATTAACTACCCTGCTTAGGATCTATCCAAACCACACAAGCCTCACACACATAGAATTGTTTGCTAGGACACCACTTCTAGATCTAGGTCAGGCCGCTGGGTTTTACTTTTCTACTGTGTGCCGGAGCTTTCCGTGGTTTTCATTGCATGCTGTTTGAAAAATGATTGGTGTGTTTGCTTACATTTTCTGCATTCTGTGGATGATGTGATGAGCGCTAGATCTACCCCTAGGTTAGGAACGCTATATATATATATATACTGTTCTTCCGTGCAGGTGGTCATGCTCAAGCTAATAAAAGGGGGGCACCGTTATATTTTCTAATATTGTCTTATGCAGGTGCTTGCTCAGCCCCCCTAAATAAAATGAGGGCCAAATTAATAATTATAACTACACAGGTGGAGCTGCTTAGCCCTCATGATTAAGAACATGGCTTGGCACAGGGTCAATGGTTTGAGCTATTTTCATTTTCATATATAATTGCTTGGGAGTTTTCTTTAGGATAACCCTGCAGGTTCTTTAGATTTCTTTTCTGCTTTTCATTTGAATGTAATATTTGTAATAATAGTTAAGAGTTGTGAAAATGCATTCTAAGTGGGATATTCTTATCCAACTCGAATTCCAAAAGAAGAAGACATCCCTAAAGGGGAGAGTCTTCTTCCATTTGGAAGATCGAGTTGGATGGCTTTAGATATCCAAAGAGAAAAGGTAATCGTCCCCAAAAGGGGGAATTGTCTCTTTGTTTAGATATTCAAGCCACGACGGATCCAAGGAGTCCAAGGAGGAGAAATCCAAGGAGTCAAAGGAAGAGAGATCCAAGGAGTCCAAGGAGGAGAGTTCCAAGGAGTGCAAGGAGAAGAATGTTGACCTGCCGTATAAAACAAAAGAGAGAAAAACAAAAAAAATTTATTACCTGTTCGGCGCCGAATTCCGCACGTCGCTCGCGACTGATGTCGCGTCCTCACATCTCCGCACGATTTAGTGTCGTTAATAGGGAGAGGGAAGAGAGGCATTCGGTTCTGCTTTCTCTCCCACGATCACTCTCGCTCTCTCCTTCTTTCGTTCGACAAAGCTCCTTCGACGACGTTCCTTTTGGGTCGGATCGAAAGTTACGGCATTTTGATCGGAAGTAAGAGGGGAGCTCGCCTGCAGTGAAGACAACTTTCCTCCCTTTCTCGTGGCTTCTCCGTTTCCTGCGTGGCCGATCGACTTCGCCCCTTGCACGACTTTCCTTCCTGTTCGGTCGGAAGTTACGACATCGGGATCGGAAGCAACAGCGGATACTCGCCGGCTGTGACCTCCCATTCGCACGCTTCTTCGATTCTCCGTGGCTGTGCGACCTCCTCCTTCGACGACTTTCCCTTCCAGTCGGAGCGAAAGTTCGGCATTTTGATCGGGTGCAAGAACATAGCTCGCCGGACTGTGAAGGTAACTTTCATCCTTCCTCGCGCTTCTCTGCTTTCTCCAGCGACGTTTCCTTACCTGTAGAATCGGAAGTTATACATTTTGATCGCAAGCAACTATGGGAGCTCACTGGTTGTGGAGATAACTTTCTCCCTTTGCGTTCTTCGCCGGCCAAATCCCGTGAAACCACCAAACAGAGAGAATGGGGAGGGAGAGTTATATTTTGTTTTAATTAATTTCTTTTAATTGTAATTATTTTAATTAATTACAGTTATTTATTTTTAATTAATTATAATTATTATAATTTTTTAGGTTTAATTTTAATTAAATTTATTATAATTAATTTAATTAATTATAATAAATTTTAATTAGAATTAATTTTAATTAATTATAAATTATAAAATTAATTATCATTACAACAACAACAACAACAAAATTAATTATCATTAATTAATTTTAATTAATTATTACTTATTAAAATTTAATTAATAATAATTAATTATAATTAATTGTAATTAATGATTTTAATTAATTTTAATAAATTTTAATTAATTATATTAATTAAGTATAATTAATTACAATTAGTTAAAAATAATTTCTTGATTAATTTTAATTAATTAGTATTAATTATAATTAATTCACAAAAAAATGCTCCCCCTGCTTTGGTTTCCGTGCCCTTCACCGTCGACAGTCGCCGACGACTCCCCGCCGGGTCTTAAAGGTATAAAATTCTAACTTAAACCCCGTTCTCGACGTTTGCAGCGGACCGGAGAACCACCTATACGCGCTCTTGTAGCACGGTGGGAGGGAGCCCGGTGCGAAGCATACGACGAGGCGGGTAAGCCCTATACACGCTCTTGTAGCGTGGTGGGGACGGACCTCGACCTCGACCTCGACACCGACACCGCCGACGACTGCTACGCAAAGGTATGATGTTCCAAATCTCATTCTCGACGTTTGCAGCGGACCGGGGAACCACCTATACGCGCTCTTGTAGCACGGTAGGAGGGAGCCCGGTGCGAAGCATACGACGAGGTGGGAGAGCCCTATACACGCTCTTGTAGCGTGGTGGGGAGTCACTGCTGTTCTGGTACGTCACTGCTGTTCTGGTACGGATACTGCTGAAGGCCCCATACACGCTCTTGTAGCGTGGTGGGATGAAAATTTGTACGGCCGCGGTGTCTACGGACACCTACCATACACGCTCTAGTAGCGTGGTGGGAAGGCCCAGCTCCCCAATTTTCCCCCAAACGGGGGATATGCCGTGGTGCTGTCGAAATTTTCACTGAAATGTACAAAGACTTGAACAATTTGAAGACCTTCTTGGGCAACAATATAGAAGATCTGTACTCGAACAAAAATGTACAGAACTCGAACTAAATGAGCAGAGGACTTGTACGAAGAACAGAGGACTGGTGGACCTAAATTCAGAACAAAATCTAAATGGTTTCTAAAGATCAAACTCAAATGAAATAAAATCAAACTGGAGTCCAATTCAAATCATTTGAACAAGAAATTGTACCTCAAAAGATCCCAGAAAACTTTGAACAAGCACTTGAACTTGTTCTTGGAACTCAAACTGTGCAATATCAGGGGACCCGAACATAGAACTCAAACTCAAATTGAACTCAAGTTGGATCCAAATTTTACATGAGCAATAAAGAACTTGAACTTTCAAGAACAACACACAAGACTCAAGCATGAGTTGAACCTTGGACTCGGGTTCAATGGAATACATAGAACTGGGCTTTAGATGAATGAACAAATCAAGATCTAAGTGCACAGTCGTCCAAGCTAACAATAAGTTGCAAGTAGGAGATGAAATCTCGATGCACACAAAAGATGAATGCAACGAACTCCTACGACAATGCCTGCATATGCCTGTTGATTGAGAAGGCAATATGAGAGACCAATAATGGAAGGAATGTCCCCTACAAGCAAGTGCAATCATCAAACCACCCGAGATCGGTGAAAGGGTGGATATGATGCAGAACCAATGGGTCTTTTACAAATATTTTCGGGAGGTTGTAGAGGATACAACCGGTCCCCTCCAAATAAGCACGAGCCACTTGTGGATAACAACAGTGAGAACCTCGTAAGCACAATGAATCACTGTGGACACAAGTATGAATATCACCTACGACAGTGGTGATCAAGATCTACAAGCACGTCGGGTACACATGCAACCCGATGTACGAAAAGGACACCCCCTGGCAGAAGGAAGGAAATATTTGAACAAATTAGAACCAAACTTCCTGGTGTTCCAAAGTCTCTTTTTGGTTCTATAATTAAGAAGAGAACAGTTCGGGTGTCCACAAACACCGGAAATAGCAAGTCCATTATGCCGAAGAGCCTAAAAGGAGTTCATCCCAGATCAACAGTATTTGACTCCAAAATCTAGAAAATCCTTCCCCGGTGATTGAGAAAGGGGGAGTCAACATCAAAATCCAACGCCACCGGATCTGCAACACTGTTACAAGCAGACAGAAGGCGTCTACAATCTACAATCCAACGCCACCGGATCTGCAACACTGTTACAAGCAGACAAAAGGCGTCTACAATCTACAATCCAACGCCACCGGATCTGCAACACTGTTACAAGCAGACAGAAGGCGTCTACAATCTACAATCCAGCGCCACCGGATCTGCAACATTCATACAAGTAGACAGAAGACGTCCACAAACTACAACGCCATGCCACCGGATCTGCAACGTTCGTACAAGCAGACAGAAGACGTCTATAATTATTTCAAAGTACCCCTACACGTGCACCTTAGTTTGTATACACATAGGTACACAAGGGGTAAATACAATCTCAACCCGCATGGGCCCTGGCGAGTGTGTTATTGGTACACACGTGACGCCTATGGATGCTACGCGGGTTGACAAGTGAATTCAAACTCGAATCCGATCCTTCTATACGAATCAATAGAAGTCGACAAGATTCGAACTACCTAACAAAATACACGGTTGTAGCGAACGGTGTATTTGTTTAAATACATTCTTTTTAGGCCTTCAAGGACTAAAATCAAAAAAATTCATAAACAAAAGGCACAAAGCCTATGAAACCCGATCCTCTATCGACCAGTAGATAGAGTCGACAAGGTTCAATCTAGAAAAAGGAAATGACCCCAAACACCCCGATGATGGCCGTGTTGAATGCTAACCTCAACCGGAGGGGTTCACAAATACTTTCAAATGCCACCCAAATACTCCAGAAATCCAAATCAATCCCAAATTCCAAGATATTTAAGTTTGAAATCTATCCATTAACGCTTAAAGCAAAATCCATCCACCCTCCGCAACAGTTTGTCGAGGTGGACAAATCAAAATTTACTTCAGCTCACAAAGAGCAAAATGCCTAGTCGAAAATATCACTAGGATCCATTCTCAAAACAATCTCCTGCTAGTAAGGACGTGGTGCGTGTCCTCTAACCGGCGGTTAGCCGCCAAATGGCACCGCAGGATAAACGGTTACGACGACCCGGGGCCCTCTGAACCGAGTGGTTTTGCGCCAAATGGCACCACGATATACCGGTTATGGCCAGAGCCAATACGCTCCTTATTGGCATCAAATCCTTGAGATATGAATCAATAGGAAATGATTGATAGGGCACAAAGCCCTCTGTTAGCTAAGGTGGATTCAAATTTGTCCCCTTAGACAAACATCCAACCCCGGTCTACAAGGTCCCCTTGGACGAAGCAACCCATGGCTGCCGACAAGGATCCTTCTGTCAGGTTGGGTCGACTACCTCCTCTGACTAAGTAGACCAGGGACCACGATGGCCCGGGACGACGGAACCATGGGATCTTGATCGGGTCCATCATCCATTCCCCCACCATCCGCTTTAAGTGCTAGAGGGTGCAATTTCTATTTTAAATATTAAATCTTTCCAAATACCCAAACTTCCCAAATTCTCAAATTCAAATCCAATTTTTAATACCTAAACCCATTGCTGCTACTATATGCCAGATAACACGTATTCTATACGTATCTGATCAACGACTAGCCTTAATCGAAAGTTCTCTCCTGTGATCGGGAGGGGTAATTAACTATAGGGGCTTGCGCCTATAGGAAACCAGAACTCAGATCATAAAGTCCTCGCAAAATGAGGGCGAAATCTCTGGGTAGTGTCTTATCTACAAACTCATCTGCCTTCCAAAATTTTCCTCGGAACTTAGTTCGTTAAAACTCCCTCGCCGAATAAGAAAAGCGAGCGGAGGTCGAGGTCGAATTTTCGGAGCCCACAAAGAAGACACCCAGAAGACTGAAGACCAATATCCCACTCAAATGCGTATGTCATAGGCTTAGAAATCCGGGTTGTTGGCAGTGGTGCGCGGCCACTTTACTTTCTGCATATCTGGGTTGTAATAAGGGCAATTTGTCTATGGCCATTTAATTGATTATTATGGATTTATATTGATGTGCTTTCCTGATGTGCGTAGTAGAAATACCTGCTTTTTCTAGGTTTCTTTCTTGCATGCCGTTTTTGTTTTCGCCTGGATCGTATTAGGCTCATTAAGGACTATAAAATTCTTCTACTCGTAATTAATCTCTAAAAATTTAAGTTTTAAATAACATAGAAACCTAACGAACCTAGGGAATTGTCGGAATCGTCCGGGGTCGCATGCATATTATTGCATTTCTTCTTTCCTTGCTATAGACATCTCCCTGCCAGCGGGTAGAGTCCGGATAATCTGGCCTATGAGGATGAAGTGCCGGACCTAGGGAGACTCAGTCTTTTCAATTTTTTTTTTCTATAAGCCTGTTTTTAAAATTTTATAACATTCATGAGCTGACATTTCAACTAGCATGCATTGCATTAGTAACCAACTAAATAAAATTTAATTGCATTAGCTAGAAGCATTTGACCCACATAAGTCCAGGACCACTTAAGAAATTCTCTAGATGTCGGTCCTATTTCTAAAGAACTGTACCTCCCACCCATCTTTCATAATTGACTTGATAGCATGATTTTAAAACCATTAGGTGGTTAGCTGGCTCCTCCAATCCAGGCCGGGATAAGTCCAGGTTTTGCATTGCATTAACTAGGACACGGGTCTTAGCGTTTCGTAGAACACTAAGCCCAATCTAGATTTAGGATTCGAGGCAACTACAATCGGTCTCGTAGTATGCCTTAAATAGTAGGTAGGTCCCTTCCTTTCAGGGACTATAAATCCTACTTATCCGCGTCACAGGATGACGCCACCTCTATCTCTTCTCTCACGCATGTGATCGATTGCTTGTCTTTCTTTCTCCAGTTTCTTCTTAGTACCCTAGAGCCTCCGAGTGCTGGTATGAGCCACGCATGTTGATTCAGCCCTTCGGACCTTTCTTCCATTTGAGTAGGATTTCCTAGTCTATACCCTCGTGCCGATCCCAATTTAGGAGGGGATAATGTATAATCCTTAATCGAGAGTTTTCTCGGGCTCCGGCCTGTGATGTAATTAACCACGGGGGCTTGTGCCCGTGGGAAACTCGGTCCCACATCTACTAAACCCCATTTGAACTGTTGTATCGGATGGGGGAAACCCGTGATTAGGTCGTGTATATTACTACCCATCGAGGTGTATTGGCGACAACCTCTATCCTCAATGGTTAGTTGTATGCATGATCCAATCTGTCCCTTCCAATTGACCCGTTCGCGCGGTGCTCTTTCGGAGGTCCACACCCGCGAAGGTACGTACTTTCCTAAACTTAGATTCTCGCCCTCGGAGTTAGCGGTGGACCGGAAAACTGCCCATACACGCCTTTATTGCGCGTGGTGGGATGGGACCCCGGTGCAGCGCCTACGACGGGACGGGTAATTACCTTAAACTCGAGAGCCCATTTTCTTTGTTTGCGACAAACCGGGAAACCGTCCATACACGTCTTTATTGCGCGTGGTGGGATGGGACCCCAGTGCGGTGCCTACGACGAGGCGGGTAATCACCTACAAGCCCTATTGCACTTAAACTTGAACTTGCACTTGCATTTTATTTGAAAATCAAATGATATGAACAAAAATTTGAACAATTTGAACACAAGCAAAGACTTGCAATTTAACTACAAAGGACTTGAACTTGTACTTGCAACTTGAATTATAATGAAGCTTGAGAGTGGATCATAACAAGAAACACTCAATAAAGATTAAGGAATTATCATTCCATTAGGAGTTGCAAATGCTAATCAAAGAGGGTGATCCGTCTGAATTTCATCCAAGCAAGCAAATATTCACCCATGAAGTCATTACAAGCTTTGGTATAAAGCTTATTTGGGCAATTATAATTAGCCTACAATGATAATCTCAATTGAATGAAGGAATGCAATGTATTTGCAAGCAATATTAGATGAGTTGTAATAAATAGAAAAATTCCTGTGGTAGTAGAAGATTCATCAAGAGTAATGGAGTCACCATCAATGCTTGCCAAGCCATAAAACTTCCATGAAGCTTCTGAATAAATGGAGGGCTCTTATGCCACAAAATGCAAACATCAACATGCAAACAATATTCTTCCTACAAATGATGATGCACAACATAAAATAAATGCAATGAATGCCATGAAGTCTCTACAAGTGATATTTATACACAATCAATGCGGTATGCCCACAAGTGAAGTAAGAGAATTGTGGAGGATACAACCCTCTTTCTACCAATGTTGAAATATATCAGCCCTATCTACAAGCTACGATGGAAGATGTATCAAAGGCTTAATGGATCTTCTACTTACAAGGAAGAAGATCACAGCAGATGCAAATGCTAATTGGTGATGATGAAGCGTTCATTGCATATACAATCCTATGGGTAATGATCGATGGCAGACGAGGCAAAACCCCTCCAGCAAATGTAAAGTGCCTATAAGTTGTTATAGCAAAGAATATTATAATACCCCCCTCAATCAACAATCATCCAATGGAAGTTAGGTACGCCTTCCTCTTACAATTAGAGATGTACGACATGCAGCAAATGCAAGTACCCACGGGCACCTGTAAAAGATTTGCAATACATATGAGTTCTCTACGAATACAAATGTATGTACAACATCCACATATGGGTAGATGCAGAAAGACTACAGTAAATGCAATATCATGTAGTCAACTTCAGTCTAAGAATGAATACATCTGCTTACAACAATAGTGGATACCACGACACCCCAAAAATCAATCACCGTTCAATGGTCAGCAAATATTTCGGTCCAATTCACTGCAAGAAAGAGCATATGATATGCAGTAAATTCAAATACCTACAAACAACCGTTGGAAACCTCTCATCTATGCATAGTGTTATCTACAAGCAAATAATAAGGCCTTCAGCAAATACAAGACCATACGAGTGGAAGCAGGAGATTCGTTAGTGCACTACAATCTACATGCAGAAAGCAACAAGTAGTACACGACAGTCTACCTGTACAAAGCAGCAAATAACTCAATTCAGAAGCTACAATACTCCACCGGATCTGCAACCTTCATATAAGCAGACAGAAGGCGTTTATAATCTTCAATGCCATGCCATCAGATCTGCAACATTCATATAAGCAGATAAAAGGCATTTACAATCTACAATGCCACGCCACCGGATCCGCAACATTCATACAAGCGGACAGAAGACGTTTATAAATATTGTAAATGCCCCATGTACATGCACCATAATATATATGCACATAGGTACACAAAGGGGCAAGTATAATCAAACACCCATATTGGCCCCGACGAGCGTGCTATTGGTACACATGTGATGCCTAGGGATGCTGCACGGGTCAATACATTTGAACCCGACCCTCTTAAGCAGGTAAATAAGAGTCAACAAGGTTCAATCAATAATCATAAAATACCCCCAGACATCCGTATGGGCCTCGGCGAGTGTGTTATAAGTACACACGTGACATCTAGGGATGCTGCGCGAGTCAATAAGTGTATTCAAGTTCGAACCCGATCCTTCTATGCGGGTCAATAGGAGTCGATAGGTTTCGAACCATCAAACAAATATACCGTTACGACGACCGATATATTTGTTTTAATATATTCATATTAGGCCGTCATAGCCTATAACAATATGAATTCACTAATAAAAGCACAAAGCCTACGAAACCCGATCCCCTATCGATAAGTTGATAGGGTCGACAAGGTTTAATCAAATGAAAATGATCCCAAACACCTCGATGATGGCCGTGTTGAATGTTTATCTCAATCGGAGGGGCTCACAAATACTTTCAAATGCCATTCAAATACCCAAAATCCGAAATCCCAAAGTCATTCAAATTCAAGGATATTTAAAAATTGAAATCCAACCATCAAATGCTTAAAGTAAAATCCATACACCCTTCGTAACAGTTTGCCGGGGTTGACAAGCAAAAATTTACTTCAGCTCACATTAAGCTAAATGCATAGTTGAAAATATCACTATGATCCATTCTCAAATAATCTCCTACTAGTAAGGACATGGTACGTGTACTCTAACCGGCGGTTTTGCCGTCAAATGGCACTGCAGGATAAACGGTTATGACCCGGGGCCCTCTGAACTGAGTGGTTTTGCCGCCAAATGACACCATAAAATAACGGTTATGGTCAGAGCCAATATGCTCCTTAGTGAAATTAAATCCTTGAGATATGAATCAATAAGATATGATCGATAAGGCACAAAGCCCTCTGTCAGCTAAGGTGGATTCAAATTTGTCCACTTAGACAAACATCTAACCTAGGTCTACAAGGTCGCCTTGGACGAAGCAACCCATGGTTGCCGACAAGGATCCTTCTGTCAGACTGGGTCGATTACCTCCTCTGACTAAGTAGACCAGGGACCACGATGGCCCGGGATGATGGAACCATGTGATCTTGATCGGGTCCATCATCCATACCCCCACCATCCGCTTTAAGTGCAAGATGGTGAAATTTCTAATTTTAAATATCAAATTTCTCAAATATTTCAACTCAAATTTTCCAAACTTCTAAAGACTTCAAATCTCAATACCCAATGCTGCTACTATATGCCAGATACTACTTATCTCTACATATCTGATTGACGACCAGCCTTAATTGAAAGTTCTCTCTCATTATTGGGAGGGGTAATTAACTATTGGGGCTTGCGCCTATAGGAAACCAGAACTCAGATCACAAAGTCCTCGCAAAATGAGGGCGAAATCTTTGGGTAGAGTCTTATCTACAAACCCATCTGTCTTTCAAAATTTACCCCGGAACTTAGTTCGTTAAAACTCCCTCCTCGAATAAAAAAAGCAAACAGTTGGGCGGAGGCCGGGGCCGAATTTTCGGAGCCCACAACACTGTTTGACTTGACCCGACCCGACCCGAATCCGACCCATTTTTTAAACGGGTCGATTTTTCGGACCCAGACCCGAACCCGACTCGCTTCGGGTATGTTTTACTAAATGTTTTTTATTTAATCTGATTTATTTAAACCTAAATCGAATTAAGATAAGATTTACTTCAGTCAATTTAAAATAAACCAATTTTAATTCAGTTTGGGCAACATAGTTTATTATTTTTTGGAAATAGGATTTACTTATTTCATAACAATCTTTTAAAATCCTCCTAAATTAATTAAAAACGGATCAAATCGGGTTGATTTCGGATTTCCGGGTCAACACGAAGTCGACCCGTTTTTACAAACGGGTCGAAATCCCTAACTTGAACCTGAAATTTTCGGGTCGTGTCAAATATTGACACCCCAAATTCCTGCTGCGTGCTAGATGAGGTCCACTAGTGCAAACTTCACAGTGTTCATTTTGCTTTGACCGTGATACCATTTCTCATGCACTGCAGGAAGACCCTGGCCTCAAGTTAAAAACAAAATTAAGAAAGATTATCCCTCAGTGCAGCTGACATCATGGATGGTATGTTGCTTCTCTATCTGCCCAATGAATTTTCTTTTGAGTCATTTTAAAACTGAACGTTTTGTATGTACTGTATTCAGTTTTGGCCTGCAGTAGGTTGGATAAATCATCAGTACATGCCGCTTCAGCTCCGTGTTATATTCCATAGCTGTGTTGCATGCTGTTGGTACTTTCTTAATCCCAATGAATCGTTTGCATGCTGTTTCTTACTGTTTTTTTCTGCTTCTTGAAATAATTTTTTGGTACAAAATTAAACTTTTAATACTAAAAAGCTGCTTTAAGAAGCACTAAGAAAGCTTTCCCAAACAAAGCCTCAGTTAACGTAGCTCTTAAATCTTTGCTTGTTTCAGGGGAATTTTTCTGAATCTTAGAGCCAGGACTATGGTCTTGAGCAAGTGAAGGCGCTGCCATTTCAGTTACTTGGAAGCAAATCACAGTTCGACAGTGTTAAAATACTCATATTATTATTCAGTGAAAATTGGTATGTTCCAATAATGGCATCGCAGCACTCCAGGTTTCTCTTTCTCCAATTCCTTAGTTCTTCTGCCTATCTTATGTAAGTTGTTTTCTTATTGTGATTATTTGGACTGCTTAAACTATTGTAATGCATCAAATATTTATTTATTGCGTTTTGGCATGTGAATAGTTTCGTCTATAATTTCTGATAATATTTTTATCAAATTTGTCAAAATGTGAAATATTTTCATCATTAGCAGTCAAATAGACAATATTATCGTTAATTTGCACGCGTAATTTTTATATTGACAAAATTATAGCTGATTTTGGATATTGTCGACGTTCCGATCGCAATGGCACAATCCGTTTTGTGAATGGAAGTCGTTTGTACAAATGCCGTGTGTCAATTTTTTCAATTTGTGTGCAGTTGCTTCGGGATACGTGTCGATTTCACCGGACGAATTGAGCAAATAGATGGTCATTTTTGTGTATTGATGGCGTTCCAAATGGGAAGACGAAGTCCGTTTTACAATTGGAGGTCGTCTGGGCAACGCCGCTGATCATTTTCAAAATAACTTTAGACATGGAACAACTTAAACCTAGGGGTGTCAATATTTGACACGACACGAAAACCCGACCCAAACCCGACATGGAAAATCCGGGTTGAACCCAACCCGATTTTAAAACGGGTCGGGTTCGGGTTCCAGAAATCGACCCGTTTAAAAAACGGGTCGGGTTCGGGTTGACCCGGCGGGTTGCCGGGCCAACCCGCCAACCCGCCAACCCGTTTAATTCAAAAAATTTCGAATCCCGCCTCTGCCCGCTGCCCGCCCGCGCTGCCCGCCGCGCGCGCCAGCGCTGCCTGCGTGCCCAGGTCGCCGGCGTGCCCGCGCCCGACCGCGCCCAGCGCGCCCGCGTGCCCGCGCTTGACCGCGCCTGCCTTGCGCCCGCGTGCCCGCGCCCGACCGCACCCGCCGCGCTGCCCGCGTGCCCAGCGCGCCCGCGTGCCCAGCGCGCCCTCGTGTCCGCGCTCGACCGCGCCCGACCTCGCCCGCGTGCCCGCGCTCGACCGCGCTGCCCGCTGTCCCGCTAGCGTCCGCCCGCCGCGCTCGCGTCCGCCGCCGTCCGCCGCCGCCGTTCCGGCGCCGGCCACCCAAACCGGGTCGGGTCGTGTCAACCCGGCAACCCGCCGGGTCGGGTCCGGGTTCGATTTTCCGACCCGTTTGTCTACCCGGGTCGGGTTAGGGTTGACCCGTTTGAACCCGGGTCAGTTCGGGTTCGACCCGAACCCGACCCGTGACCCGAAATTGACACCCCTACTTAAACCTTGCAAAGTAACTTAAACCTTGTTATTAGGATGGCATCTATGAGACATGACAAAAACATCCTCTTAATGGGCATTTTTCCATTTTTATTCCTTAATTTTTTAAATACCACTACTTATGTATCCACTGTATAATTGATTATACTAAAAAGTTTGATTGATAACAATATATTTGTGATATAAATAATAAGTTTTAACATTAATTTTTTTTTTGCTAATAAAATTTAGAAGGACAATTAATTGGTTATATAATTCTTTTGTCATTCAAATTTATTTATGTAAAGCATGATAATTATTCTAAATATGCAAATGCTTTTTTAATTTAAAATATTTGAAAAATGATGTATTTAATTAAAAATCCAATCAAATGAGAAAGTCATTATGGTATTTGTGTGCTAAATCATTCATGACAATAGAGAAATATTTTAATATTTTAATTTTGTACGAAGATCAATTATATATAGATAAAATTAGTTTTCAAGAGATATAGGCTTCGTTTGGGATGACTTTTTTATTGCTTTCTAAAACTCTTTAGAAAGTTTTAGTATAAATTTTTTTATTTTTATATTAAAACTCTGTTTTAGAAAGCAATAAAAAAGCCGTCCCAAACGAAGCCTTAGTTTTTATTAAAAAAACGATTAGGATGGCCATTAATTGAGGTTTGAATATCGACTTTCATCTAGATCTATGGGTCCCCCTTTCTATTAAAAGAAAGGTGAAGCCGGCCACTAATCTTATTTGTTAACTATCATCTAATTTATTGCTAGTGATCAATATTCAATATTTGTTATCCACTAACATCATCATTTTTTTTAAGGGATTTTTACATACATAACACTTCAAACTATTGTAAATACATATTTAACATCTAAACTTTTATATTTACTAATATACCACCTAAATTCTCTTTTTTCATATATTCTAACACTCCGTTGCTCTTGCCGTAAAAAATTCCTGTCAGCCTGGCGTCTTCCCTTCGACCTGCCTTCTCCATCGCTTCAGATCGTCGCCGATCTCCGACCAAGTTTTCAAGAACGTCCTTGAAAAATTTTTGTGTTTCTTGACTCAAGCTATTCATCGGCAACTGGTACGTAGTCAGTAGAGCCCGCACTATCAGCCTCTTTCGCTGCATTCAGTCTCTGGTGCTCAAAGGAAAGCCACGCTTCACTCCAGCGAATATGCCTCAAGAGAATGACTATATTTGATGCCGATCTCGTAATCTTAGCTGATAAACCCTGCAAGTAGATAGAACGGCAGGAAAGAAGAACAGAGGAATAACATAAAAATTTGGTTTCAAAGGATTTTGCTGTAGAAAACCTGCAAGTAGATAGAATAGCAGGAAAGAAGAACAGAGGAATAACATAGAAATTTGGTTTCAAATCATTGTTGTAGAAAACCTGCAAGTAGATGGAACAATAGGAAAGAAGAACAGAGGAAGAACAGAAAAATTTGGTGCGCAAACGATTTTCTTTCTCGTTTTGGGTTTCTTGTGAACGAAAAAAATTGGCGTGGAGCTTGTATTAAACGAAGAAGCTCGTTGAGAGCAGACGTCGTAGCCAAGGTGGCCATTGGCTGTCGTTCTAACACGATGGAGAAGGCGGGTTGAAGTGAAGATGCGAGGCTGATACAGATTTTTGACGGGAAGAGTAACGAAGTGTTAGAATGGATGTAAAATGACATTTTAAGTGGTATATCAGTAAATATAAAAGTTTATGTGTTGCATATGTATTTATAACAGTTTAAAGTGTTATACATGTAAAGATCCCTTTTTTTAATAATAATAATAATAATAATAATAATAATAATAATAATAATAATAATAATAATAATAATAATAGGGGTGTCAATTTTTGACACGACCCGAACCCGGTCTGAAAAAATCCGGGGTCGGGTCAACCCGAATCCGAAACGGGTCGGGTTCGAGTTTAACAAATCAACCCGTTTTAAAAACGGGTCGGGTTGACCCAGCAACCCGAAATTGATATGAAAACTCATTTTTGACCCGAAAACCCTAGATTGACCCGTTTTTGACCCGAAAACCCGAGATTGACTTGATTTTTTGACCCGAAAGCTAGCAATTTGGGTCAACCCCGGGTCATTCGTGTCAGGTTGACTCGGAGCTGAATCGGGTCGGGTTCTGGTCCAGAAACTTGACCGTTTTTTAAAAACGGGTCGGGTTCGGGTTGACCCGAATAGTGTCGGGTCAGTTCCGGGTTCGACCCGAACCCGACCCGTTGACCCGAATTGACACCCCTAAATAATAAAGTAATAATAATAATAATAATAATAATAATACAATCCATTAACATTTATCAAATGCTCTATCTCCCTTCTTATGAGGAGAATTACTCAATTTATCACCCATTTTATTTTGATAATGACTCTGCCATTAAAAATTACCATAATTTTTATTACATTATATTAATGTCTTTTTCCTGTTAGGGGATACCCATTAGAACATTGACTCGCATTAGTAGAATCATTTCTACTGATTAGCCTCCATGATTTCTTTTTTTTCAGACTTTTTACATGAAAATTCTCATATCTCATCTATATTTCTCTCAACTTGTCTATATGTATGTGATTTTTATGAAAAATTGAGATGATAAATCCTTTATAGTGCGTTAATAATTTCAGAAAAAAATATGAAATATTAATTAGTATAAGCACAAGCTATATTTATCATAGTAATTCAAGAGAATCTATACCTCCCCAAGTTAACAATAATGCATGCATGCTTTATCATCATGTGGAAAAAAAAAGAGAGGAGATTTACATTTACATACATACCACCTTATACTACTCTATTTACATATTTAATCCCTGAAACTTTAATATTACATACATACCACATATAGTTCATTTTCATATCAAATATAAGTGGTAGAAATGAAATATATGAGTGATAGGAAAAAAATATAAGTGGTATATTTGATATTAAAATAATATAGGGTGGTATGCATGTAATTTTAAATTTTGGGTGTTAGATATATAAATATGATGTTATAAAGTGGTATGTGTGTAAATTTCCAAAAAAAAAAAAAAAACTATGAGAAACAAACTAAAAATTGGCTTAGGATGTGAGTTGGGGTGCTCGCTTCATTATCATATATGGAATCATTTGTTTTGATCGAGATAATAATAAATATAATTATAAATTATTTTTTGTAACAAATGAAAATATAAGATTATGATGTTTGATAGAGAGTTATGAATAAGATTTAGGTTTCGTTTGAGACAGCTTTCATATTGTTTTTTAAAATGATCTTTTAGTGCAAAATTTTTTTGTAATAAAAAACTATTTTAGAAAGTAATAAAAAAGCTTTCCCAAACAAAGTCTTAATAAGGATTTGATTTAGGTTTTCATTAGGGACAATTTTTTGACTAATTTATAAAGTAGCTTTTTAGTACTCAAATTTTAAATTCCAGAGATTTTTGTACTAAAAAGTTGATTTTTAAAAGCATTAAAAAAATTGTTCCGAACAAAGCATTAAATAATGTGAAAAATCTTCTTGAGGCCACTTGAATTCTAAAACTATAAGTAAACAATATGGTTGAACTTATAATTATTTAAATTATGAAATAAATAGATAAAAAGTTATTAATAAGAATTTGTTAAATTTTCTAGTATTAAAATTTACTTGTCTAGATATCAATATTGAATCTAAATTTGCATGTGAAGCTATGAGATTTTATAAGAAAAATTTGAATACAAAAAATTGCATAAATCGAGTTCACCCATTGACTCTCTACTCATACATTTTGAGTTGGGGCTTATGCATTATGAATTGGCTACATTCATTACTATACAGAAAAGAAGAAAATATACAATAATCATATAACCTAATTAAGATATCCGACTTAAACAAGTCGTGTAAAAGTCTTTTACTTGAGTAGTTGCTAGGGTTGACTTGACAAATCATACTCGCCTACTTGGCGCGCGCCAGTTCATCAAATTTGGAGAGTTTCGTTTGAGTTTATTCTGACTTAATTTGATTTGGGCCTGACTTTACTTAATCTAATTTTTTAATTATTTGATTAAACAATTTAATCATATATATATATATATATATATATATATATATATATATATATATATATATATATATATATATATATATATATATATATATATATATATATATATATATACACGATGACCTCCACATTTGCGCGTGCATGGTTCAGATAAATAGTTAAATAATTTATTTGACTCTTTCCTATAGTAATTAGTAGTATACGATGATGGCTGGTCCTCTTCAACATGGACGCTTTCAAGGATTCTAATTCAAACATCTCAGCCAAGTCTACGTTGACACTTCTCTGCCCCTCCTTCCTGCTTGTATTCTTTCTATAAATACCCAACCCCCCATCCAAAATCAAATATACAGATCAAAACCAAAGGTTTGTTGAACTTCAGCAGAAGAGAGAAAACAGGCCACCGAAGATCTTAGGAAGAATTAAGATGGCCGCACTACAGACCCACTGCCTTCTTCGATCTTCATGCTTTATACCGTCGCGGCTCCCGCCGTGCCGTAGAAGATGGCGAGCAAGCCTTCAATCTCTCATCCCATGTGAAGAACTTACCATGCTAACAGAACAGTGGACCATCAAGAGGAACAAGCTGGTTGATCACAAGGAAGAGCAGAACAACAGCTTAATCACTGCCAAGCTTCTTGCCATCGCCGAGGCCGCCGCAGACCGCGCAGAAATGCATGCCATCATCGGCGAGCAGCGCAACAATTGGAACCACCTCTTCCTCCATTCTATCAACTCCATCAACCTCACCGCCTCACTCATGGCTGCGATCGCCTCCATCCCCGAAATAGCGGCATCCCAAATCCTCAACCTCTCCTCCGCCGTCCTCTTCACTTCAGCTGCCGGACTGATGCTTCTCGTCAACAAGATCCAGCCTTCGCAGCTTGCAGAGGAGCAGCGGAACGCCGCCCGACTCTTCAAGCAGCTGGAAAGATCAATCCGTAACTTGGGAGCCTGTACTTCAAGTGAATCCGACGTGGAAGAAGCCATGGAGAAGGTTCTCGCGCTGCAAAAGGCCTACCCGCTTCCTCTGCTCCCGGGAATGCTCGAAAAATTTCCCAAAGTAGTCGAGCCCACCAAGTGGTGGCCGAAGCAGAGGAAAACGCAAAGGAAGCAAGGAGTTGCTGGGAATGGGTGGAGCGGTGAGATGGAAAAGGAGATGAGGGGAGTTTTGAGAGTGCTGAAATCCAAGGATGAGGAGCAGTACGTAAGGCTTGGACAACTGGTTCTTAGCATCAACAAGTTCTTATCTTTCGCCGGCCCTCTGCTCACCGGAGTTGCTGCGGTTGGAGCTGCTAGTTCCATCGGCGGCGGTGGACATGGTTCGTGGCCGGCGGTGGTTGGGGGAGCGTTGGCTGCGGTGGTGAACACACTGGAGCACGGGGGGCAGGTGGGGATGGTGTTCGAGTTGTTTAGGAATTGTGCGGGATTCTATAGGAGGTTGGAGGAGGAGATTGAGTATAACCTGGGGGAGGAGGAGGAGGAGATGAGGGAACAAGGAGAGGTCTTTGAAGTGAAGATGGCGTTGCAGCTTGGAAGGAGTCTTTCTGAGCTCAGAAGCATGGCTTCCTATTCATCTCTTTCCTCCGATGATGCGGAGATTAAACAGTTCGCCGGAAAGTTGTTCTGATGAAATTCTCATGGAGATCGATAATCCAAGCCTTGTACATCCCAAATGACCTCACGATCACGAATTCATTTATTTGAATATTTTCTTAAGCCTTCTACATCCCAAATGGATCTGATGCATGGTGACGCAATTTATTTATTTATTATTTTTTAAAATTAAAAGGTGGAGCACAAATTAATTACTATAAAAAAATAATTATAAAGTAATAAGAATATTAAAAAAAAAAGCTCAATTGAATACAACGAGAGCTGCGACAAAAAAATATACAATGCTCAAAACTAATTGCTAATATAAGAAATAAAATGAATAAGGGGATTATATATATATATATATATATATATATATATATATATATATATATATATATATATATATATACTTTATAATGTTAACCTATTTGCCATTTGAGATAAGCTCACAGAGAGGCACACCATCAATAACATTAACAGGAGATGACTCTTCAATGAGAATTTTCGTGAGATTTTTCCCCGCACACCAAAGATCCCAGATCATAGAGAACTTTGCACCGCCATAAATTTTATATGTGATATAGGATTTTACAGATGGGGCTGATTTAGGAAAGTAATATCATAAAACATAATTTTTATCATAGATAGAATTCCATAAGCTACCATATTTGCAAAGCCACCATTTACCCACTAGATAATTGGAATTTTAAAGAATGCCAAACAAGAGAGCATTTAAAGGCAAAGTTAAGTTTAGTGAGAGAAGGTAAAGCAACTCCATAAAACTTCTTAGGTTTGCAAGTTTTAGTCTAAGAGAATAAATAAAGTTTTTGACATTTATATTCTCATGGTATAAGAACCCATAGCAAAACGGGGATATAATTTTCATATAGTTTTTTTTTGGTAATATTGCATTCCTGATCCAGTAGGAGATTGTATTTGATATAGAGAATTTTAGAACCTACAACCTACTAGCAAATGAAAGTGGCTTTGCTTCCAAGAGTCTAACAACTTTGCTCATAATAGAGTTAAAATCAGAAATTACTAGCCTTCGTATAACAATTAAAATACCTAAATTAGAGAACTCTATTATAGTTATTGTTATTGAGGATATTAAAAATTTATTGTTGATTTTGAAACTTTTTTTGATAGAATGATGATGCTTTTGGCTACATTGAAGGATAGACCAGGCCAAATAATTCTTTGAAAGGCTTAAGGATATTGCCTATGCTCAAAATATTTTGGGTGGAATCGTACCCAAAAACTAGTAAGGCATCTGAATGTAATAGGTGCGAGAGGTGAAGATCACCCATTTTGATGCCAATGTAATCTTCAAATGAAGTAGCTTCTTTAAATAGGTTAAATAAGTCGTCTATAATAATGTAAAATAGACATGGGGATAGAAGAAAACCTTGTATATATAAGGCTAGAAGATGAATTAAAGAATCCCTCAAGGTTGCCATTGATGCAAATTGAGAAATAGAATTTATTAGTGCATATGCTTTAACCCAACCAAAAAACAACTTAGGAAAACATTTTTGGACCAAGCTCTAAAAAAGAAAATATCTTAAAATAGTATCAAATGCTTTGAAAATGTCAAGCATAGCACAACATAAAACATATATATTTTTTTTATTTCCTTTCATCTCAAAAAGAGCCTCTTTAGTTAGTTGAATATTATCTATAGGAATTCTATTCTAGATGAAACCCGCTTAACTATAGTGAATTATATATGACATGATATGCTTAAATCTAGAAGTTAGAATCTTAGTAGTTAACTTCAAAAAGGTATTACAAAGAGAGATGAGTCTATAGTCATTGATGCTACTAGCATGAGATATTTTTGAAATTAGGGAAATAGTAGTGGCCTTAATTTTCTTAGAGAGATAAGATTTGAGAAAGAAAAACTTGATAGCTTTACAAACATATTCCCCAACCACATTCTAGTAGATATTATAGAATTCAAAGGTATAACCATCAGGATGAGACAAATAATTTTAGATGAAGAAATATATCTGCTTTGATCTCCTCATTGGTGATGGGGGCTGTGGTTAATGTATAAGATGATGGGTTATGTATGAGCCGAAAGGGGAAGGGTGATGAAGGTTGGATCGAGGTTTGGGTTCAAGTTTTAAAGAGGTTTTTTCAGTGAATAATAATAGCTTCAACAAATGCTTGGATGGTTACTTAGGATACCTGTAGGCATGTTGATTTCCCTAATTTTATTGTTGTTCTTTCTGTCATTACTTTTTCCATAGAGAAATTTTAGTTCATCCTCTCCCTTTCAAGCCATTTGGCCTTTTCTCTTTGAAAGATCCATGAGGCACAAGCTAATTAATAGGAATTTTATAGGCTCTCATTAATGTTGGTGTCTTTTGCATTTAGAATAGGATTTAAGGGGTCACTATCAAGCTAAGAGAAATAGTTATTTTGCACATCTTCCACATTATGAATGGTGGATTTGAGGTGGGAAGAGGATGACTAATCAAACGCTTTAATGTAAATTTTAAGTTATTGAAGCTTGGTATATATGGATGTGATGGGGTCTCCTAGAACTTGTTATGCGAAAATTTATCTTAAGAGCTCCTAGAATGAAGGGAATTTGATCTAATATTTTTAAATTAGAATATGTGGAAAATTTTTATGGGTGGTGGGGGAGGAGAATGGTCCAAGAAAATGGTGATTTCAACTTTGTAAAAGGAGAAAGGAAACAATTTCATCCATTCTTCATTTATAAGGGATATATCCAGTTTGATGTTTATGGGAAGGTCCATAAGATTGTCAAACAAAGTGAAATTTAAGCAAACTGAGGCCAATTCCAAGAGGCTTGCTTCAAAATCAGATTTTTAAGCTACCAAAGTTTGTTAACATGAATGGTTTTGCCACCAATTTTCTCATCCATGCTCATGCAGTAGTTAAAGTCTCCTAAGAAAATCCATGGACCAATAATTTGGCTCCCAAGGAGTTTAATGAAATCCCATAAAAGTCTATTTCAATGACTGGATTGGTAGTATAAATTACAGAGGAATAATTTCTTTATTGGTGTCATAAGTGACTTCCTTATGGATAACTTGGTCGGAAGTATAAAGAGGACTAAATAAAGTATTGCTTGCATTCCACTTTATCCATATTCATTTATATTTGGAAAATTTTTTTGATGATTGCCTTTGTTTTTAAACAACTCATGGGTTGTTTAAAAATAATATATGAGATTTGATGAGTAAAAATTTTAGTTTTCAAATTACATAAAATGTCAAGATTGTAAGAATGAAATATGTTCTTGCAATTAAGAATATAATCCCACATTCCAAGAGGCAAGGGAGGGTAGGGACATTAATTTTCCAAGGAGGAGGAGGTCTTTTTCCTAGCCTTAGGTTGACTTTGGGTTTGGGGTTTATTGGATGGTTATTTCCTTGCTCTAGACTTATTTCTTGTGGCTGATTTGATGCAAAACTTTGGCTAGAGGGATGAGAGGATTTAGTAGGTTTATGGACTGTAAGTTTATTTTGAATAGAGGTACTTGGAGGCTTATGAAGGTTAATTTTTTTTTTGTTTTGGTTCATATTTTGATCTTTTAAGTGTATTTCCTTATCAACATTTGCTAGTAATGTTCTAGAGAGGTTAAGAGACTGTTTTATGGTTACAGTTTGTTTAGAGTGAGAGGTACTAAGGATGTTAACTGGTTGTTCTTAATGGCTCTTTTCATATATGGTTTTAACAAATTTAATATTATTATTGGGTGATTTGGTGTTGAGAGATATAGATTTTCTAAGTTTTTAGCTATGACTTTGGCCTATGAGGGGGAAGTCATATTTTATTTAATATGTTGGTTTAGTGGGGTAAATGTTTGAGGTATAAACTAAAGAGCCATATCCAATGTAAGGTTCATGTTTTCAATCATAGAGAATACACAACTTTTATTCAGTCCCCTTGAGATGTATTGACTTCATTAGGTAGAATGACTCCATTTTTAACTTGTACACAAACCTCACAAAGGTAACATGATGCCCCCAGAATCTAATTTGAAAAAATTATTCATTTATCTTTTAATAAATAACAACCAGAGCTATATAATATCATATATCAATAATAAACAACAAAATAAATTCTATAATTTAAAAGATCAATGTACACATCTGTATTCATTCCTAAAAATTATATAAAATATTCATGATCTATACAATCATCACATATCTATCCCGTTATAAGTATAAAAGAATAACTAAAATAAAAAGAGCTTGAACCTAAAGGAATCTTAACCAGCCTCACACTCTTGATTCTCTGTCCTGACCTAAAATCATTTAATTATATATAATGAGCTAAAAAGTCAAGCATGTCACCAAAATCTATAATTGAATTTAAAGCACGATAAAAGAGCAATATGCATGTTAACGATCAAATTATAGTAGTTACATTTAGATGTATAAGTAAAATATAATAATAATAATGCTACGGCGAAGATAATTTATAATTTAAACTTTTATTGACTCCAAAAAATAATATTTGATAGAGTCTAAACACGGGCTATTATAGGTAAGAGGTATTTTTGCAACATTGAGGGGGTCAACTGTAAGAGGTGTTCCAACTATGTTAGTAATTTTTGATATTCTAATTGGGTTCCAGCAATATGAGGGAAGATTTAAGATTTTGATTCAAATCAGTACGGAGGTGAAGTTTCTAGACTTAAACTCCGACACCCATATATGGAGAATGAAAGGGTTTCCAAAAAAATTCATGGCTCGCCTATCCATGATATTTCATATTCTTCCACATAAAAATTTGAGAAGAAAGAAGACGTCATTTAAAGATAAAAGTTCTAGAGTACCTTTAAGCTTCAACGAGTTTTTAATATATGCAAGAAGAGCTTTATAAAAATATAATTTCATGGTGGAGTGTAATAACCCAAAAATAAAAAGTATTTTAAATATGAAAAATTGAATTTTTATTTGGATTAGAGCACTTCGATGCTGTGCTTGTGAGCACTGCAACATTTGGTTTGAGAGCACAATAGTGCCAAAAACTGCTATTGCGATGTTTGAGTCTCTGTTTATACTGTAATTCTAAAGTTTGTATGTAACGCTATGGCATTGAATCTGTGCTGTCAAAACTCAAACTCTTAACTATCAAGATATTGTCTGCTTTGACCTAAGGTCTCATAATTTTTGTCATGTAGGTGTAACTTCTTATAAGGTCACCCATCCCTAGATTTTTCTAGGATGAAAATGCTTAACTATAGAGTTTTTTAATGAAATTCTAATAATTACACCAAAAGATGCCAAATTCCATCTTCATCCTCTGAAATTCCATCTCTAAAATTGCTACTATCCAAATTCCACATGCATCCACTAAAAATCTAATCATAGTGGGACACCTAGTTATGGTGTTTAATTTCCTATATTTTGATTGAGAATTTAAGTCAATACCATACTTGAAAGCATCTTTCAAACATACAAACTCCTTAGATCTTATCTTTATGAATTTTGACCAATAACTACAATTTTCTTTGTGAACACTAAAACTAACAATATGAGCATAACAGTAGTACATATCATATACTTTCTTCTCATAATTATAAGCACCATGTATTCAAGCAAATGCTACTCAAAATGTTGATTCTAAGGTTGTATACATCATAATACACAATAATACACATCACAATACACAATAATACACAGCTATATACACCCAATACTTAGCTCAATATATAATAGTACACATCAGTACACAATAATAACCAGCTAAATACATAGCAATATATATTAATACAAAGCAATGCATATCAATAAACAACAATACAAAGTTCAATACACAATAGTACATAATATTATACAATATACACAGGTCAAAACACAACAATACTCACTAGTACACATCAGCACACAACTCAATACACAGTAGTATAAAGTAATACATAATAGTATACAATAATACACATCTTAATACATAGCAATGCTCAGCAGTACACATCAATACACATAAATAAACATCAATACCCATCTCAAAATGCATCTAGATACATAGCAATACATAATAATGCACAGCTCAATATAAACATAGATACACATCAATATGTATCAATACATAGCAATATACAGCAATACCCAACAATGTACTACTGTACACAACAAGACACAGTTCAATTCAAAATAATACACATTAATACATATCACTACACTGTGCGTATTAGAAAAAATTAAAATTCTAACAGAATTTCATGAAATAAACATAATTTTAAGAATACATCCTAAACACTAATAATCAGATTTCTTTGCACCTTTCGACACATTTTATTAATGAATACACCATTAAACTCTAAAAAACTACGTATTCACAAAAAGACAACATAACTTGGGAGGAGTTTAAAAAATTTACCAATGATAACCCTATTTTTTCTCCCATGGTTGGCTGAAGCAACTCTTCCTGGACGTTTTGCATATCGCCTTCCATCTTCTCAGTGAATGCAATGTCCTCCAAACCAATTTTCATCTTCTTCGCTTGTTTCTCGCTTTTTCTTTCTCAGCAGGTAAAATGTGATATTCTGCTGCCCGCCAAAACCCTAAATAAATGGTTATTTTCGCGGGTTTTTTTTAAAAGTTTAAAATGAGTGTTTCGATCGGGTCGAGCTGTCAGGTCATAAGATAAATAATAGAAAAATTAAAATTTCACATTCACATTTTATTGGTTTCCATACGTATCTCATAAGGGGTCTTCTTACTTGTTGAAATTATACTTAAAAGGCCTTGTTATGTTTTATTTTTCAGATTTCACTCATTATTTCTATTTGACCAATACTATTATGCTGCTTTCAAAAAAAAAAAAAATACTATGAAGCTATTTTTTATTACAACTTTAAAATATTATTTTATCTACAACAATATTACAAATCAATAAGAAAGTTATCCTAAACCAAGCCTAAGGATCCATTCAGGACAATTACTATCTTTCGTAAAAGTAGTTATAAAGATATTGTGAGAAATTTAACTTTTTTATTAACCTATAAAAAATAGTTTCTAAGACATAACTTTTTTAAAGTAAAACAAAAATAATTACTAAACATAAATTGTGGCACCAATTTGAAAAAAAAAAAAGGTAAGAAGCTTATATTTTGTTTGAGACAACATTTTTTTTTTAATGTTTCAAAATGAAGTTTTGATACAAATATATTTTTTAACTAAAAACATTTAGACTAAAAAATAACTTCAAAAAATAATAAAAAACTGTCCCAAATCAAGCCTTGCTCTCATTTTATCCAAAGAAAAAAAATGAATGAAGTAACCTATATGTGTAAAGAATAAAAGAATAATTAAATAAAATAATTAGTGATGTACAAGTCATTGATTATCTATCCATCTCGAATAAGGTGTTTCTGAATCTAATTTCATCAGAATAGTTTTCCGGCAAACTCTTCAATCTCCTCATCTTCATAAGAAGGAGATGAATAGGAACCCATTCTTCTGAGCTCAGACAGACTCCTTCCAAGCTGCAACGCCATCTTCACTTCAAAGACCTCTCCTTGTTCCCTCATCTCCTCCTCCTCCTCCCCCAGGTTATACTCAATCTCCTCCTCCAACCTCCTATAGAATCCCGCACAATTTCTAAACAACTCGAACACCATCCCCACCTGCCCCCCGTGCTCCAGTGTGTTCACCACTGCAGCCAACGCTCCCCCAACCACCGCCGGCCACGAACCATGTGCACCGCCGCCTATGGAACTAGCAGCTCCGACCGCGGCAACTCCGGCGAGCAGAGGGCCGGCGAAAGATAAGAACTTGTTGATGCTAAGAACCAGTTGTCCAAGCCTTATGTACTGCTCCTCATCCTTGGATTTCAGCACTCTCAAAACTCCCCTCATCTCCTTTTCCATCTCACTGCTCCACCCATTCCCAGCAACTCCTTGCTTCCTTTGCGTTTTCCTCTGCTTCGGCCACCACTTGGTGGGCTCGACTACTTTGGGAAATTTTTCGAGCATTCCCGGGAGCAGAGGAAGCGGGTAGGCCTTTTGCAGCGCGAGGACCTTCTCCATGGCTTCTTCCACGTCGGATTCACTTGAAGTACTGGCTCCCAAGCTACGGATTGATCTTTCCAGCTGCTTGAAGAGTCGGGCGGCGTTCCGCTGCTCCTCTGCAAGCTGCGAAGGCTGGATCTTGTTGACGATAAGCATCAGTCCGGCAGCTGAAGTGAAGAGGACGGCGGAGGAGAGGTTGAGGGATTGGGATGCCGCTATTTCAGGGATGGAGGCGATCGCAGCCATGAGTGAGGCGGTGAGGTTGATGGAGTTGATAGAATGGAGGAAGAGGTGGTTCCAATTGTTGCGCTGCTCGCCGATGATGGCATACATTTCTGCGCGGTCTGCGGCGGCCTCGGCGATGGCAAGAAGCTTGGCAGTGATTAAGCTGTTGTTCTGCTCTTCCTTGTGAGCAACCAACTTGTTTCTCTTGATGGTCGACTGTTCTGTTAGCATGGTAAGTTCTTCAAATGGGATGAGAGATTGAAGTTTTGGAAGAGATTGAAGGCTTGCTCGCCATCTTCCACGGCACGGCGGGAGCCGCGACGGTATAAAGCATGAAGGTTGAAGAAGGCAGTGGGTCTGTAGTGCGGCCATCTTAATTCTTGCTAAGATCTTTCGGTGGCCTGTTTTCTCTCTTCTGCTCAACAAATCTTTGGTTTTGATCTGTATATTTGATGTTCTGATGGGGGGTTGGGTATTTATAGAGAGAATACAAGCAGGAAGGAGGGGCAGAGAAGTTTCAACGCAGACTTGGTCGAGATGTTTGAATTACAATCCTTTAAAGCGTCAATGTTGAAGAGGACCCGCCATCATCGTATAGTAATTAGTTACGATCGGAAAGAGTCAGATAATAAACGGTCAGACGATCAAAGGTATGACTTAGGAGGCTTCCTCCTTCAGCAGTCATGTAGCTCCCAAATAATAAATTAATTTATTATTGGAATAATAAGATTTTATGGTCATTTTTGGGTCCGATCCGAAATTGGCCCCTTCTTCAACTAATCTAATTCGAACCTGGCCTGATTAGAAAAGCTAGTCAGGAATTCAGACCAGGACTTGACCCGTTAACCCGGGTTGTGAGTAGGCTGTAGGCAAGCAAGGGAGTGGGCTGCTGGTGGTGGTGCAATCCTGTGGACTATAAGCGTGCACCACGGGCAATGTGAGCGTGAGCGATGCGAGCACAATTTTCTTACTTGTGTGGGTCCCATGTGGAAGCAGCGGAGCTTGTGCGGGTGTCGGAAGGTGGATGCATAACATGAACTTAGGTCAGATCTAGGTAGAATTTGGATTAGTAGGTTGACCTAGACCCGACCCAAATTTTCAAATGAGCCATAAATTGGAACTAGAACCCTACCCATTTGTTAAATTGGTTATGTTATCATTGAAATATAATATAGGCTTGATGTGTCGGGTACGAATCTTGATGCAATTATAAATAAAAATTTTCAAAATTAAGTTCGGTGCCATTCAAACTCCAATTTGAGGAAGCTTATAGTCAAATTGAACATCATAATGAGATAAACCTAATGACACAAAATTCAGTCCAATTGGAGCACAAATGAGCCTAAACTAAAGGATCAAAATATTCTTGGAAGCTTCAAAACATCAATTGGATGATAAAATGAAATCAAATATGCACGCTTATAGTCGAATTGAGTGGCTTGACTAGACGAATCCAATGAGCCCAAGATCATTGAATTCCGATGTCATGAAGAGATATAAATGTTTAAATAATGTTTCATGATCAAGAGAATTTATATAAGTTGTCCGATAGAACACTCAAAATTTAATCTAGATCTTTTTCATATTTACTAAGTACGCCACTTTGAAAAATCTATAGATAGGCCCACATTATTCACATGAAAGGGGTAGAGGAAGAAGAGCATATTTCTTGAACTAGAATAATCCTGGAGATCCATCCCAACACAACTGTCGATGAATCAACGCCACCCTGACATGACTACTGACGAATCCAATGAGCCCAAGATCACTGAATTCCACTGTCATTATGTGATATAAACGTTTAAAGAATGTTCCATGATCGAGGAAATTTATATCAGTCATCCGATAGAATATTCCAAATTTAATCTAGTTCTTTTCAATATTTACTAAGCATGCCACTTCAAAAAAATCTATAAATAGACCTACATTATTCACATGAAAGGGGTAGATGAAGTAGAGAAGATTTCTCGAACAAGAGAATCCTGGAGATCCACCCCGACACGACTACTGATGAATCAACGCCACCAAATCATTGCTATTGGACCTGTGCACGAGCTTTGACGTTGGATCTCCATCTAGTAGCCATTGTCGGGCCTTCCTCTGATAGCTGTCACCACTCTATTGTGGTTTCTCCCATCATCGTTGCTTGTTAATTGTGATCCCTTCGACCATTATTGCTCGACTACGATCCTTCTATCTTCCGTTGCCCGTCGACTATGTGACATCGAATCAGAGGGGGCTCGGCAAATCCACGTCGACGATCCGTTGACCGTGGCCAATCAAGTCTCCAAGAACTCCTTGGGACAAGAATTCACCACCTAAAATTAATCTCAGGATACATGAATCAAAGTACCATGGCAAAAGCCTTTAATAATCTCTAAAATATGCATATTATAAGTATTGGCTAGACAAATGTAGCAACAAAATAGGCTAAACCAAACAAAAGGAACATTGTATATCTATAGCCATACTAACAACTAAATTGAATTAAATTGTCCTGAAGTTTAACTGGATTAATCAGCTTAGATGCAACATCATACTACTGGGGTAGGAGGAACTTCAGGCTCATAGGAAGATGCCCGGTTGGCCACAATAAGGAGGTGGATTTGATTGGCTAAACTAGTCTGGATAGATCAACTTGATGTCAAATTGTCTACTAATCTTCAACATCTCAAGTTTAACACAAGTGAACAGACCATTTGTGATTGTGAAATTATTTGGAATCATTTGTGTTTCTTTCAGCATCCTAGAGAAGTAGATAGAAGTTTCAATATCGAAACCATTGGGGATATATTGAATTGCATTTTTTTTATCAGTGATGACAAACAAGTTTGTTGCCTTATTGTGAATACTATGAGTGAATAGTTCATGATGGACATCCGGCTCGCTTTGATAATCATCATACAAAGGCTTATTAACATCAAGAACTCCCAAGAACATGTCGTCATCATCATGCATGTCAAACACGAGTTCATTATAGAAAGACCAAGTCGACGAGTTCGGCAATAGAACTTCAAATTCTTTGAAGCTAAACTCGATCGAGGGAGTTAGATCTGATGCTAGTTCTTCGGGTTTCTAATCATAGAGGCTTTCATTTTTCTTTGTGGCGAGCTTCCGAACACCAAGTTCCTCAAATTTTCCACCTTTATTTGAGCCAATGGGTTTCTTAATAACTACGGAATGAGTAGGAGCTCTAGGAGAATGAACAGTATCAACAATCACATGTTTTTCATTCGATTTATCCTTGCTTTTTTTATTCTGAAAAAATCGGATCAGAAAGCCATCAAAGTCTCGACCGAGGGTGCTCCAATCTGTCCTTCGTTCAAGCTATGACAATCGTCATTTGAGTTGAATAATTTTGTGTTGAAGATCTTCAATTTCTACATCTTGAAGTGGTCCCTGCAACATCCATCGAGAAGGCATCTTGTTTTGTCCTTCAAGAAAAGAAATTAGTTTGGAGAAGAAGAGATTCGACGGCAGTTCCATGGGGCTAAAGATCTCTTTCAAGAACCACACCAATCTTGAGGATGTCGGGAAAGAGGACTACTTCTGCCGTTTTGAGTACATGGCCTCTATTGGTGGTTTCCCTCCTGATCATGTATTTGGGTACTCCCAGTGCAAGATGCCTTATAATCCAAATGACCTCATGGTGTAGTGTGAAGCATGCAAGGAAGATCTGGAACCAAATTTGTAAAATCTAGTCAAGAATGCAAGAGGATTTGAAACCTAAAAGGCAAGAAGTCAGAAAGAGGTGCTGATGAAAGATGATAAAATTATTCTGTTAAGAAGGCAAGAGGAGAGTAGTTTGTAATTGCGATCCGACCACCAAAAGACGATAAAATCATGTCAAAAATGCCAGCATCTTGCCAGCTCTGATACCAAATGACACCAGACCGGAGGGGTCTCGACGAATCCACGTCGACGATCCGATGATCATGGCCGCACAAGTCTCCAAGAACTCCTTGGGACAAGAATCCACCATCTAAAATTAATCTCAGGGTATAAGAATCAAAGTAACATGGCAAAAGCCTTTATTAATCTCTAAAATCTACCTATTACAAGTATTGGCTAAGTATTTATAAACAAATATAGCAACATAATATACTACACCAAACATAAGGAATGTTGTATATATATAGCCATCCTAACAACTAAATAGAATTAAACCATCTTGAAGTTTAATCAGATTAATTAGCTCAGCTTCAGCGTTACTATGGCCCTTTGACCACCATTGCCTGATTACTGTTCTTTTGACCTCTGTCGCCCGTAGACTATGGTTTCTCCGACCACCATTGCCCGACTACGATCCTTCCGATCATCGTCGTATGACTACAGTCTTTTAGACCTCCGTCGCTTGCTAACCACTAAAGTCCCTCTGACCACCATCGCTCGATTATGGCCTTTCCGACCTGTGTCGCCTGTTGACTACGATCCCTCCAACCACTATCATCTGACTCGATCCTTTCAACCTCTGTCGCCTGTCGACAACAGTCCCTTTGACCACTGTAATCAGACTACGGTCCTAACAATTAAACGAACATGCCAACAATCTCTTGAGAACAATTGTCTTGTCATTCTCCAACTACGTAATGTTATCTATAAAACACATATTTGTTTTATTGAGCGAACACCCTCCTTCTAGGAAATGCATTATTTGTAATGAACCACCAACATTAGTAAAATCATTTCAATTGGGCAATGCCCCATAGTTTTTTTCTGTTTCAGGATTTCCATGTAAAAATTTTGGTGTCATTTATCGCACTCCCTCTCTTTTATATATGTCTGTGTGTTGGGTCTTCATGTAAAACTAAACCTTATATCTCTCTACTGCCAGGAATGTTGCAGGACTGCAACATGGCTATATTAATTATTTATATTTAGAAAATATATTAATACATAATGAATACAAAAATAGCATATTTATATTTTAAAATTTAAATAATAATAATGAATACAAAAATTATTTTTTCGTACTTAAAAATTATGAAAAAATAATTTCCATATTAAGAAAATGGAATTCTAATTTCCGTTTTCATGAATGCGACAACTATATTTCAGTATTAGCCCCTTCTCATAATTATTTTTGCATTGCGCATTTACGCTCCTTTAACTAAATCTTTTATTAATTGAGCTCTTTCTTATAAATTGACCTTAACAAAACACCCTATCCTGTCAGAGTTAGGAGCTTTTATTTAGTCCGATCACAGAACGTAGCTCTACGTTCGCCACACGTTCTCATTATTTATCGAGCGCCCTGACAACCCGACCCGGAACAGACCCAGGATGGCTCGGTATTTCTCGATTTTGCTAGGTATTGCTTGGTATTGCTAGGTATTGGTCGATTTTACTCGGCAATAACCAATACCGAGCAATATCGAGTTGTACCGAGTTTTTCTCGCTATTGCTCGGTATTGGTCTTCACAAAGCGGTATTTCTTGTTATTGCCAAGCAATACCGAGCAAATACCGAGTAATACCTCGCAATACGCGAACATAGCATTCCCGTCCGGTCCGGGTCAAGTCGTCAGGCTGCGAGGTAAAGAGTAAGAGCACGTACCGACATGTTATTGGCGGCCGAACGTAGCTCTACGTCCGATCAGAGGACGTAACAATTGTTCCAGAGTTAGACTTGAATGAGGTCTTAAGCTTATGATTTGTTTGATAACAATGTTTTCATAATTTTATTAATTATTATTTTCTTGTTATTTATTCGTTACTAAATTTTTATGATGAAAAATTATTTTTTATAATCAGAATTGTTAAGTTAATTTTCTCACAAAAATTTCACAATCATATTTGTAAAATAGACCCCTAATTAATTTAATAAGCTATTCTTTATTCTTAGTAGCTAACAACGCTCATGTTGCCTAACAAATAGTCAATTTCTTGATTTCTATTTATTTTTTACTTCAGAAATTAAATTAAAAATTTTGATGTTAATTAATAAAAAATTCTATGGTTTTATGTAGAAAAGTAACTGAATAATCACTTAAATGTATTAAAGAATGGGTATCACTTAATTTTAGGGCTGCAAATGAACCGAGCATTTGGGAGCCACTTGTGGTTCGGCTCGATAAGAGCTCATTAATTATGTTCGTTTGATAAGGTAAATAGATATCACTCTTAGGGTTGACGGCTTCTGTATGTTGGTTGGCTTAATATATGATTTTATTTTGTCTGCTTGAGCTGAACCACTAGGTTGTCAACGAGCGGCTCGATGGGGCTTGGAAAAGCCGAACCACTAGCTTGTCATCGAGCGTGCTCAATGAGGCTTGTTAATGAGTGGCTAGATAAGCCTAAATAAATGAACTCTAAATTAAACACGAGCCAAGCTTGAGCAGGGGGTTTTAAATTAGCACAAGTTTGAATAGAGGCTACAAACATTAGGGGCGTCAATATTTGACACGACCTGAAAATTCGACTCGAACCCGACTCGAAAATTTCGGGTTGAGGTCAACCCGGACTAGAAACAGGTCAGGTTCGGGTTCAACAATTCGGCCCGTTTAAAAAATCGAGAAACCTTTGGCCCGAAAATCTATTTTGACTCGGAAAACCCGAGATTGACCTGTTTTTTTACCCGAAAAGCGGAGATTGACCCATTTTTATCCAAAAAACTAGCAATTTTTCACGGACCCGAATCATTCTGGTTGTGTCGGGTTGACCAAGACTCGAAGCGGGTAAAAAAATTGACTTGTTTTCAAAAAAGAACGGGTCGGATTCGGGTTGACCCGAATAGTGATGGATAAGTTTCTGGTTCGACCCGAACCCGACCCGTGACCCAAACTTGACACCCCTAACAAAAGCTCATTTTTTTTTTTCGAGCCGAGCTTGAACAAGATGTTGTCAAACGAGCACGAGCTTGAACAAGTTACAGCTCATCTCAACTCGATTCATTTGCAGCCCTACTTAATTTGTTAAAAAGAATATGTTAAATAATTAATTGCGAATAATTTGTCAGGTCATGACACTCCTTTTACATGTAAGCACACATAATTTAGAGAATATATGGCCAATCAAATATCTCAAGAAGTATCCAATTCTACTTTGAAGCACTTAATTTATGTCCATTTAGATAGTGTTGGAGCCAAAAATTACTTTGTTCTTACAATAATCATATTTTCATTTGAGTATTATTTTCTTACTGTTTTTTAAAAATTTCTATTATAAAAAACAAATTGCAATACTTTAAATAGCAAAAAATAATATAATTATATGAAATGAAGACTCAAATTAAAATCTTCAAATTAACATAAATTTGACCCAATAAAATTCATGATTCGCGGCATGCATGCATGGCATGTGGCCTTGTGTTGACTTTGGCTGCTGAGTTTGACTTTGAACAAATTACTTAAAAGTATAATCAAATTGCTTATCTATGCTGCAAATAACACAGAAATTTCAAAGGAATTCATCATGGTAAGAAATTTTGGAAAGGAAAGAAAATTGGCCATAAAGCACCAATCCATGTTTAGGGTTTACGGTTTAGGATTTCGGATAGAAGTTCCAAGTTTGTTTTTTAAATGAACAGTAGAGGAGAACTGAACGATGAGATTTAGGCTTCGTTTGTGACGGCTTTCTTTCTGCTTCTTAAAGCGGCTTTTTAGTACATACATTTTAATTTTTGTAGTAGAAAGCCACTTTAAGAAGCAAGAAGAAAGTCGTCCCAAGGCTTTGTTTGGAACAACTTTCTTCCTACTTCTTAAAACAGCTTTTTAGTACTAAAAAGCTGCTTTAAGCTGTCCCAAACAAAGCCTTAGATGGTCGGGTATGCACATGTGATCAATTTAAAGATTAGCGCAAGGCTAAATTTTAAGGAGCAGATTATTATGTAAATAGCAAAATGAACACGCAATATATTAAATTTAAAAAGAAGCAAATGAGCCTATCGAAATGACGCATCAAGGCTAATTTCATTGAATGCGTCAAAGTGTTTCGTGAATTCATCACATTCTCCCACTGACCCCATTTTCTCAACCATATTTGGTTTTTGATAGCTCAAAATGTTCTTTTAGTGATCATATTTTCTTTTATATAATTTCAGATTGTTTATTGAAGTCTTAATAATCATCCTCGCGAAACCAGCACAAAAGCTACAAAAATATTGAAGGAAATGCATATAAATATCCTTTATGGAGAGGTAAGGATCTAACTTTTACACCATTTAGTAGTTTAAATGAGGCTTGTTTAGCTACTTATTGTCGTTTTGCTTGCCTCAAAGATTGTTCTCTTCTTTTGAAATCAAATAATCTTCTAAGAAAATGGTGAAAATATGTGCAAAAGAAGATCATATATTAGAGAAAATAATTTTACAACAACAACAAGTTGTTATCACACTATTTGAAGCTGACTATTTGAATTATTTTTCACCATTGTTTCATATTAAGAGCTATTTTTTTTTTTAAATAGAAAATAGGACATTTTTAACACTTTCTAACAAGTCTTTTTTAGTCTATCTCTACCTATCTTAACATAGGCTGAATCTAATACAACTACTATCCCAATAGGGTCATTTTTAACACTTTATAACAACTACTATCCCATTTTTTCAAACGGGTCGAATCTGCGAACCCGAATCCGACCATTTTTTCAAACGAGTTGGGTGCAACCAAGATTTTCCGAGTTGGGTTTTCGTGTCGTGTCAAATATTGACAGCCTTAGGTAAGAGTGTTGATGCCCTAATAGCACATCATGCATACATCAGTTTTTATTTAAAAAATTAAATATTATTCCAGTTAGGGCTATCAATATCGGGTCACGAGTCGGCTTCAGATCTAATCCGAAAATGACATGACACTAGTTGACCCGACCCGAACCGACCCGTTTTTAGAAATGGGTAACTTTCTTAAACCCGACCTACTTTGAACCGGGATTAACTCAACACGACCCGCCAACCCGTTGCCCCCTGTACTTCCCAAACCAACAAAAAATGACAAGCTGCCGCCGACCCGACTGAAAGGAACGTCATCTAAGGAGGCTTTGGTTTCTTCCTCAAATCACAAGAGGTTGACACTTGCCGTTTACCATTTTGCCGAACTGCCGCCGGAGAAGCAGAGGAGAGTGTCTTTGATAAATCCCTCTTTCATGCGTTACCCTGTTGAGCAGTCAGAATGCCATTTTCATGGTAGTGAAGGCTGATGAGCTATCGAATGATGGAATTGGGGATGAGGTCGGCACTTATAAGCACCTCTTCAATTACAAGGCAAGTCTTGTTCCCGGACTCCGATCACCGGAGAATAGAAGACCTGTTGTAAGTTTGGCCCATGGAGACCGTCATCGGATCTTTCATCAGTTCAAGAGAAATCAGGCAACGGATATCGTCGGCGTTCAGTTTCGCGACGATCGACGACACTTGATTCTTGCTGACGGAAACAATCCTCTATCTTCCTGCCTTTGTCGTTCACTGTTTTGCCGAAGAGCACAACCAGAGAAGAGTTTACTATGAGCCACATCAAGCTCTAAAGGCCAGAGTGCCACTTTCCCGTTCCTTTCCTACGCGAAGATTTCTTCTTCTAGGAACGCAACATCCGCGAAGGAATCGATCCAAGATGTGATTTTTGGGCAAATTTTCAGTCTAAGCATCATTAGTAAGTTAATTAAGAATATAAACATAATTAAAAAAAAATTTAAAAGTAGGCATAATCGCCGTTACATTCGGCGATTTATGCTTGACAAAGAAGTCGCCTATTGTATAGGCGACTTGTAAGTCGCCCGTTGATCGGGCGACTTACATAATTTTTTTTTTTTAAAAAATAAATTATGTCATCGCATAATAATTGTTGCATTGAATGTACAATATATGTATATATATATCATTAATTTATATATAAGATTTTATTTATGAAGAATTCTATAATTTGAAGTATAAATTTTGTCTCGTATTTTGTTTTCAAAAAAAATGTAATCTTATGAAATTATTTATGTG
Organism: Dendrobium huoshanense; assembly: GCA_016618105.1. Classification (NCBI taxonomy): domain Eukaryota; kingdom Viridiplantae; phylum Streptophyta; class Magnoliopsida; order Asparagales; family Orchidaceae; genus Dendrobium; species Dendrobium huoshanense. Next base: position 83,073,127 of record CM028359.1, on the reverse strand, counting down.
TGATTGTATTGTTAAATTCAATCAAATTGTAGTATTATGTTGAAAGAGTACTTTGTCTGACTAATTAATATCATCAAATTTCCAATTAATTTAAGAAAATTTTTTTTATAGGATCAGATTTTAAAATTATATTAGGTAATGGATCAAAAAAAAAAAATTTAAAAAAGATCAGCCGCGTGAACAGGATTCCCGATTGAATTTGATGAAAAAGGAAGGAAGTCACATGCCCGTGATATACTTGTGATTCCCGTGAAGCATGCAGACAAAGGGGTGAAGGAATTTAAGGCTTTGCTGTATGAAGTTGAGGCAACCGTTGAAGCAATAAGGTCAGTTGTTTTAATTAATGTTGAAGTATCCATTTTTTTTAATATATAAATCCGAGCAATTATATGTATCTTGTTGAAATTTTTTTAGTTTTTTATATTTGTTGAATTCTATTTCTTTGTATTAATGTGAAATTTTAGTACGGGATAACCACATAAACAGGATAATATAACATATTAAAATAAAAGACACTCTTGCTGATAAATAAAAAGGACAATGGGCATGAAAATATAAAAGATGGCATCAAATAAGCGATGCTACAGATATACTAATTCCTAAGCAGCATATGCATACGTGATTGGAGCTGTGACTGTGTTGGACAACACCTCATCGTGAACTCAAACTCATATTGTAGGTCCTGCCAATCCTCAAGTTTGAAGAACTCTCTCAGCTGACCATCAGGTGTTACCTCCTTCATCCGATCTTTATAAAAATTTTTAATGAATTTGTCATGACTCGTACACCAACGACGATAAAAAATGACATGCTCATGATCAAGCTGACTACAGTCCAAATCTGGTGGTGAATAACCCTCATCTCGGTGGCGTTTCAGCTCGTGGTATCGCATTTGCAAGAAGTGAGGGCTAACAAAATGACCGTTAACCTCTTTGAACCTAATTTCAAGTGATTTCCAACCTGCAGCATTTAAAAAATTTTGTGTCCTGAAAAGTTTTACCACGATCAACTCAGCATGTATAGCCCAGAGCCTATCATCCTCTTCTTCTGACCATTTGTGGAGACAACACCGAAAAATCTCATTTGCATTCGCCTTTCGCTCTAATGGAGTATCACCGGCTCGTGCTATAGAAGCATGAATCCTACGACTTTCTTCATCAAATCTTTCTTTATTGGGTACTCCTTTCATCATCTCCAAATAAGCCCAACTCATTTTGAGTGACTTAACAAAAATGCTTCATATGCTATATACTTACTCTTTAAATAGGAGAGTGTAAACATGTGCAGCCAAAATATACAATCTAGAATCCAATGCTTTGAATGACTAGATATAGCCAGCTATATCTGGCTATATGATATGTCCAATCACGTACAACTAGATGACATAAGAATCCAATGCTTTGAATGACATCTCCTAACAGAGGAATCCAATGTTCTCATTAAGTAATTCAAGCAGCATGTGCATCTATTATTTTTTTTACAGATTAATCCAATGTCTACTTATAACATTTATATTAAAATTTTAATAATTCATTTTAATATTTAATAATTCAAAAAACACATTTATTTAATAACAGAAAAAAAAAATTCCTACAATTAAAGTTTTCTTCTAAATTTAACAATCAATTTTAATAAAATTTTCTTTTAAATTTATAATTAACAATCAATTTTCTACACCAAAACGTATATTATTGAATTTATTAATCTGATTAAGCAGCTATTAATGTAATTTGATTTAATTGAATTATTGAAGTGTGTAATATGAAAGCTGAAAGAAATATAAGCAAAATCATAGTCATTAATCACCAAATGCAATATCAGCAGAAGTCTACATAATACATAATCAAAACATATCATAAACTAACGTCTCCTATAAACTCTATGGGGTAAAGCATCACTGCCTGGTGTGTAATGCTGTGGTCGACGTACAGGCCTGTCACGTCACGTACAGGCCTGTGTAATATGAAAGTTGAAAGAAATATAACATGTATAATGTCGCCCAGGACCTGAACCACTGTAAGTACTCGTGAATGAAGTGTCCACTATCAGGTCCCATCATAATTCCTTCAATGATATATGCTCGTCTATCCTCCCACAATCCAATGTAAGGAAGGTGGTACACCATCCAATCTGTATCAGCTTTACAACGCCCATCAACTCGGGCAAATTTGAGCTCCATTGGTTGAACCTCCGTGGTCGGAATAAGCCCAAATTGTCTAACAACTCTATCGGGGAGGTGCCACTCCACCCTAGTCCAACAGACCAGAGGCACACGAGCCAACCAGATAGCTTCTCCTGATAAGCATATATCAGCGACCTGAGAGCGAACTTCACTGGTGTACGGCTCCCAAATCACCTAGCCAATCAAATAATAATATATCAGCGAACTGAGACGAAATTTTTTTTTTTAATAAAAAGAATACAAACCTGGCTGTCTAAAAGTCCATCTAACTCATCTCTGTAGCTGCTGAGGCTACCTGTTGGGAGCTGCCTTATGATGGTATGGAGTTTGTGTGGATCTGTATTTATACTTATATAATGTTAGATAATATTGAATAGGATTTAACTTTAAAAAAACCAAAATCTCCTTTAAAAATAACATACCCGACATATGTAACTGGGATTGTCAAGGCCATCCCCGCAGCATCATGCATCTCATGTACATGATCTACTACGACTGAATCACGAATTTTACTCGATAGGTCTTCATCCAAATTAATATCATTCTGCATTTCCTCAACCTCCACATATAATATCAAAACTTCAGACGCAGCTAAGGATAAAGCAAATCCACAACCTTCATCATCCTCAAGTTTCGAGGCCATGAATTGGTTTCCCACTGGAAAACGACCGACAATGGTCACTGTGAACTTTGAGGGATCAAACTTTAGGGCCCTGAGAACTCGATTCTTCAACTGCTCCAAATTCGAGTTGAATGGAACTTGTAGGGGCCGACACTGACCACCAATATATGTTGGTGAAAAGTTTGCATCTAATGATAACTCTCCATCATATAACAACATAAAGGATGGTGGTCTTGCACTCATTTTAAAAACCTATATTTAAATTTGAAAGAATATATTTATTTCAAATCATAAACGTCAAGATGAGAAAAGCAAGCTTTGGACCATCTAGGTATGAGGAGAAAGAAATACATTTTTTTATATATTTTTTCAAGAAAATAAAAGCAGATATATTTTTTCAATTATGTTTACTATTAGAAGTATAAAGTCAAAATTCAAGAAAATAAAAGCATGTAAAACAAACATGAATTACCTGTCATATCTAGCATTTTAACGCCTTCGTATTTTCTTTCTCAGATCATATTTAGTTTTTATCTTTATTTTAAAATCTTCAACTAGATATTGAGGTCAAAGATAATAATTAGATTATGATTACTAAATGAAATGAAGCATTGTGACACAGATGCAGGTAAGCGCACAGAAAAAATTGTTTATCTACAATTTTATTTATATAATTCTGTACGTATTATTCAATACGCATACATATTTGTATTGGATAAGCTACGCTACAAGTTATTAAATATTTTTAAATAAAGCAATAGCTCAAATCAATCATAACTCGACTCAAAATCAATCATTTTCCACTCATCTCAAATTGAATTCAAGCTAAAAAGAATAAAATGTTCAAACTCAAATTAAGACCTACCAAGAACTGCTATCCCCTAAATAAGCTCACCTCACCAATTCTTCATACAAAAAACAAAACAAATAATACAAACCGCACCACAGATATTTTAAAAAGACGAGAAAAAGGTTGTATACCTTAATTAAATTCGTTACAAAGATGTGTATTTCACTTTAGATATGCTAAAGTTTGGTTACAAGTTGTGCATTTTTGTTCTAGAACTGTTATTATATTTTACTTTCATAATTCAAAATTCTACATCCAACTAAACAGATCAAACAGTTTCCTCAAATTTTTACTATATTAAATAAAGCAACTAAAATAATCAGAATATATTGCATTTACTAAAATGCATACATTCCAAATACGAACAACAATCGAGCCATGAATGCATATGTTTTAAATAATTTTACTTTTTTTATATTTATCATCATCGTTGTATCCTACAATTACAAGCAAGATCACAAACACACGAGTAACCAACAGATCTGGCCAAATCGGGTAAATGTTAAGTGCATTAGCGACAGGTATATGTATCTATTACTTCCTATATTACTCCTTAAACCCTAAATTTCAAAATAATAGCTCATCACCTAAAATCACCTCATTCTACACTTTTACACGGTGCATTTTCATTTTTTTTCCTTATTTTACCTTCTATTACCGAAAGGAATAAAAATATATAAGATTTACACAAAAAAATAAACTAAAACATACCTAAAATGGCGAAATCCGGCGGTGCGCAGTCAGCTGGCGACGCTATCGGCGAGGGCAAGCAGATCGGGAAAGGGGAGAAGGGCTTCGGCCGAACTTTTTAAAGAGGGCAAAGTCGCCCGTCTAACGGGCGACTTACCTTAAATGTAAGTCGCCCGTTAGTTAGGCGATTATGCCTAGTTTTAAATTTTTTTTAAATAATGCTTAATCCCTTAATTAAGGCTTTAATCATGCTTAGTCTTAAAAATTACTCGTGATTTTTAGTTGATTTAAAAGTCTGTGTACTCGGGTTGACCTGTCAAACCCCAGTTTTCAGGTCAAAATCAGATTTTTGAGTTTACATGAACATGACCCAAAATTTAAATTGGGTCGAAAATTTGGACTCAAATCTGACTCATTTTTAAAATGCACTACATAAAATCACGTATTATCGGCAAAAAATTGTTAAATTTCGGTTGGATTTGAAAGTTTTCCAGCGCATTTCTAACGGAATAAATTTCAACAGTAAAAAGAGTGTCGGAAAAATTTTCTGTCAAATAAAAACCACCGAAAAAAATTATTTCGGCAGAATTTTTTTGGTGGTTGTTTGGCGGAAAAAAGCCATAAATTTCTATTTTGAAAAAAAAAAATGCACAACTACCATGGGCCAATTTTTGCCCCTGCCTGCGCGTGTTGCCCAGCTGCCCCCGACCTACCCATGCCTGCGAGTTTCCCCTGGCCCGCCTGTCCGCGGGGGGAATTGAATGCAGGACCTATTCTGTTCAATTTCAGGGTGTCAACTATTCTGCTATGAAGTAAAATATGTTAAATTGTGAACTATTTTATATTTATATAAACTAATTCTAGAAAAAAAAATAAGTTATTAATATTAATGTTAAATTTGTTGATAAAATAATAAGTTAAAATAATTAATAGGAAAGTTAAGGTTATTAATAATATTAATAATATTAAATTTATTAATAGAATAATAATTTAAAGTTATTAATATTAATATTAAAGTTATTAATAGAATAATAAGTTAAACTTATTAATAAATAATTAAACTAATTATTACTTTAACAACTTAATTTTAATTAATTAAAATAGGCTATAAAATTATTAATTAATGAAATTATGAATATATGATCTTTTTCAAAAATTATTAAAATTTGTCGGTTACAAATCCGCTGCAAAACCGCCGGAAAATCTATCCTAAAATTAGTCGGAAATATTTCATCTTTAGTCCTTCGAAAAGCCGCCAGAAAATTCACCGGAAAATAGTCCTTGGAAAATCCGTCAGAAATGAGCGATTTTTCTGTAGTGACGGGTTGACCCTAACCCGAATATTTCGGGTCGGGTTCAAGTCGGATTTTCAGGTGATGTCAATTTTTGACATCCCTAAATTATGGTAAAAATCTTATGTGGAAGAATTTATTATATTAATGATTTTATAATGAGGCTCTTTAAAGGATCTCCAATTTTTATATTCATAAAGATTATTCTATTATGTCTAGTTGGATCAATCTCCTTCCCTTATTTTTCTTTTTTTTTTAGTTAAAGGATATTTATGGACAGGATTTTATTTCATCAAATAATCGGCTGCACCAGGTTCTTGGAGCTTGCTTTAACCCTTATAAAACCTTCTTTAGCTTCATAACTTGTATTCTTGTCCTTTTATAATAAATCCTAAATGTTGTTCTACATAGATCTCTTCTTCTAAATGACCTTTAAGAATTTTGACTTCACATCTAGTTGATAGATCTTCCACTTCTTTCATGCTGAAAGTGCTATCAATATCTTTATTGTGTTAAGTGTAGCTTCTGGAGCAAATGTCTCATCTACTCCACTTGACCCTTTTCGTTGTTGTTAGAATAATTAAATATAATAATTATGCGAGATGTCGTAATAATTATTTTAAGTATGTATATTTAATTATATAAACCATTAAGTGACCCATATATTTAATTTAATTATTTATTTGAAATCCTATTGGTCAAGAAGAGATGATTTAATCATTCGTTTATGGACCGTTTGATCAAATAACTCCTATGCGGTTATTATAATCAATCCGTAGGAAATAACTCCTATGCGGTTATTGTAACCAATTCGTAGGAAATAACTACCGGTCCTCTCTTTCTCTCATTATATGAGGAGTTGCTTTGCTCCATAGAGAACTAACTCATGAGAGAAGAAAGTGAAGGGAGAAGGGAGAGAAACCGTAGTTTGGAATTTTGCGAATTCAAAATGAATCAAGGTATGTTTTTCTTCCGATTAAAGATCGTGAAAATCATCTTGTTTAAGATCTTGAGGATTTAAGACTTATGTAAATTAAAGTTTTCCGTTTCGATTTCTTTTGCATAAATTTTGATGCGAGTTCTTGCAAGAATTAGAGAACTCATAATGCATGTTAGGAGTTCTTATAAAAGTTAAAGAACTTAATCATAAAGAAAGTTCTTGTACGAATTCGAGAACTTGAATCGTATATGCGAATAAGTTCTCAAAGATATTTTAAGATCATCATTAAGTCTTACATGTGGTATCAGAGCATGGTTGAAAACTTGTGATTTTTTGATTAAAATTTTCTTTAAATTCTTCAACGTTTCTTTCTAATGAAATCGAATTAATGTGATTTATTATCGATTTCAATTAATGTATCTATTATCGAATCTTATTTTTGTCATGATTAATTCATGGCAAATTTATTATGTTTCTATTTTATTTTGGAAATAATTTATGTTATTTATTTCATTATGAAAGGATTTGTCATATGAAAGTTAATGACGTAAATCCGATTTTGCTTTTAAAGAAATTTTGTTTGTATATGTAATTATATACATTAAGAAATTTCTTTTATTTGAAATAATCATCATCGTATTTATTTAATTTGATATTTATATCAAGCATAGTTTGTTAATCACCAAAGTGGTCAAACTAAAAAGTTTTCATAAATATCAATTAGATAATATTTAATTACTCATGAGTATGCGATGTTACTAACAGAATGACATAATGTTTTATATATATAAAAAAAAATTATCACGAGTAATTAACATTCAAATTGCTACAAAATATTTAAGAATCGCCCAAAGGTTGATTAGTCATTTTGTACTATTAGATATAAATGTGTTAATTATCATACTTAATTAAATATATTTAGTATATCCAAAGATAGCAAATATATTTAATTGGAGTATGTATAATTATCAATTATGACAATTTTATTTTTAAGCATCAATTATGATTATCGTTGTATATTGTAGTATCACTCAAAGGAGAACTATAATATACATTTTACTGATTACCTGAATGTTATCTGAATCTGTTTTATAATATTTTGAATTTAATTTTCAAATCATCGATATGTGAGAGTCTTGTATTTTATTTTGCAGCATCTAATTATGTAATTCTTCATTCGTAAGCTTCATCTATTATAAAGTTTAATGAGCTTAATTATTCTGAATGGAGTGAACAAATCCAGTTTCATTTAGGAGTTTTGGATCTGGATTTTGCACTACTTAATGATATGCATACTGATCTTACTGATACAAGCAGTGCTGAAGAAATATCTTTTTATGAAGCTTGGGAAAGATCAAATATGTTAAGCCTAATGTTTATGCGAATGATTGTAGCAGATATTATTAAGTCAACACTTCCAATAACAGATAATGCTAAAGGATTTATGAAGTCTGTGGAGAATGTTTCTCAATCTGAGACTGCTGATAAGTCACGTGCTAGAACTTTAATGGGTATGTTAACCACCATGAAATTTGATGGTTCTCGTACTATTTATGAGCACATTACTGAAATGACTAATATAGCAGCAAGATTGAATACTATGGGAATGAAAGTGAGTGAAAGATTCATTGTACAGTTTATTATAAACTCGTTGTCTCCTGAATATGGTCCATTCCAAATTAATTATAATACTATTAAAGATAAATGGAATGTGACTGAATTACAGAGTATGCTTATTCAGGAGGAATCAAGACTTAAGAAATAAGGAATTCACTCAATTAATCTCATAGATCAACCAGATTTTAAAAAAAAATTAGGAAAGAAAAATCCAAAGGGCAATAAAAGACATTTAAAGCTTAAAGTGTCATCTGCTCAAATCCAAAAGAAGGAACCAAAGAATGATAGATGTCATTTCTGTCACAAGCGTGGACACTATCAGAAAGAGTCAAAGCTCAAGTTGAAGCCATTGAAACATATCGTTTGATTTTAAATACTGGACATTATTTAGATATATTCCAAACTCTTTATGTACCTTCTGTTTCTAGAAATTTAGTTTCTTTATGAAAACTTGATATAGCTGGTTTTTGTTTTAAGTTTGGAAGTGGGTGTTTCAGTTTATTTAAGTGTAATCAACTTATTGGTTCTGGTGTGCTTTGTGATGGTTTATATAAATTAAAACTTGATATTTTATTTGCTGAGACTTTATTAACCTTGGATCATAATATTGAAACAAAATGTGATTTGATAAATGAAAACTCTGCTTACTTGTGGCATAAACGTTTGGGTCATATATCCAAAGAAAGAATACAAAGATTAGTGAGGAATGAAATCCTTCCTGATTTGGATTTCACTGATCTTGATATTTGTGTGGATTGTATTAAAGGAAAATTTACTAAACACACAATTAAGAAGGCAGCCACAAGAGGTACACAGCTTCTTGAAGTCATACACACTGACATATGTGGACCTTTTGATGTGCCTTCCTTTAGTAGTGAAAAATATTTTATTACCTTTATTGATGATTTTTCACGTTATGGTTATATCTATTTATTACATGAAAATTCTCAATCAGTAAACGTCCTTGAAATGTTTATTAATGATTGAGAGGCAATTAGATAGAAAAGTAAAAATCATAAGGTCTGATAGAGGTGGTGAATTTTATGGAAGGTATGATGTATCTGGACAATGTTGTCACGACCCGATCCAACCCGGGACGGATCCTGCTCGCACCAGGCCGCGACCAGCCAAAAAAACCAACTAATCAGGATCTGGCTTTGGAATTTGCTTCAGAACTGATTCTTCCAAATATTTCAACTCAAAGACAGACACACAGAGCCACTATGAAACATCAAATGAAGCGGAACAAATTATCTATATTTTTCTTTCTTTTCCTCAAAACAATCATTTACAACTACAGACCATGGCTCAGACAGAAAGAAACAGAGCAGAAGAGCCATGTCTGTACAAAAATCAAAAGTACAAAATAATACCTACATATCAGACTCTGAACTCTAGTCCAAGACCTCCTTCCCTTTCCCAGAATCTAAAAACCACCAGAAAACAAGGGTGAGCTCAACAGCTCAGCAAAGCGACAAACCTCCAATCAAAAACTTTCAGAATCCAAAACCAAACACTTCAAACCAAATCCGTACAGAAACCAGAACAGAATCAGACAGATATCAAAATCATGCAGATCAGAACGAAATAGATCAAATCAGAACAGATGCAGACATATATCAAATCAGAATCAGACTTGCTTACAGAATATATACGGAAATCAGAAGTCTTTTCAAATCAGATATTATTTAATTAATAGCTAAATTCCCTTACATTGATAGAATCTCTATGGATTCCGGCCCCTTATGCCTCCCTTTGTGCTCACGGCACCAGACAGATGTGCTTATAGCACCAGAACAGATTTCATCGGATCCGGAACAGAACTGATTTCAGATTTCAGATTGAGCTCATTTCAGATTCAGATTTCCCAGACACTAACCGAATCTCTTAGGATCCGGGCCACTTATAACTCCCTTTTTATAGCATATACAGATAGCATATCAATTCAGAAGAAATCCGAAAAAAATCAGAAATCACACGAAAATCGGGCAGCACAACGGCTGTATACGGAATTTACACAATTTTCCTGAAAAATCACAGAATACCAAATTTGCACAAAATATAGATAACAATATTGCAAGACTTTAATTCTATTGCTCAGATAATTTTAGAGTTCACAGAAAAATACAGTCGACGAAAAACGCCGTCAAATCAAAACTACCAGGATAAAAATCTCTAGAAAATAATCAAAATGTGCACACTCGGCACGTCAACAACATACGGAAAATTACGCGGTAAAAACTGAACCAGACGGGAAATACGGACGAAAATCACTAACAAAAACCAATTCCTGACAGATAATACCGCCAAACACGACGGTTCTGAAAATTGAGAAAGGCGGATTGTGCCTTATCTTGCGTACAGCAATATCTTCAACAGTCTCGTCGGACAAAAACGGACCGGCGTCGCCCGAAAATCAACTTTTCCAAAAATCTCCTCGACCTTCTCTCTCCTTGGCTGAATTTTTAGAAATTTTTGATTTTCTCTCTCTTCAAAATGACTTGATTTCAGCTTTAAAATACTCTGATCGGCCTGGCCGATCGCACGATTGTCCTGGACGATCTGAACAAAATCCCATCGTCCTGGGACGGTTTCTCAGGACGATGTTGAATTTCCTTGGACGAAAAAAATCCCTTATTCTCTGACTTGTGCTCATACACTGATTGTCCCGGGACGATCCCAGATCGGCCCGGACGATGCCTACAGGAAAATCACCTAGAGCAATCTGGGCAAATTCTGGAGCAAATCTTCAACTAATCATCTCAGGACGATCCCATATCGTCCTGGAAGATCCTGGAGCAGAAACAGAACTTCGCAATCTCTCCAACTTCGAAAAAATGTCGTCCTCGACATTGTCCAATCCAAACGGCGTCAGAACAAGTACGGGTACGACTGTCTCATGTCATACTCTTTCTCCCAAGTGGCTTCCCGTGCAGTACGGTGCTTCCACTGAACTTTAACCATCGGAATCTGTTTACTTCGTAGCTTTCGGACGTCGTACGCCAAAATCAACTCTGGCTCTTCCTTGTACGCCAGATTCTCCTGAATCTCAACCTCGTCAGCTGACAGCTTCTTCCCAGAGTCAGATACCCACTTCCTCAAAGTGGATACGTGAAACACATTATGCACGTCAGGCATCAAATCAGAAAGCAACAGTCTGTAAGCAGATTTTTTAATCCTTTCCAGGATTTCAAAAAGTCCAACATACCTTGGACTAAGCTTGCTCACCTGACCAAACTTGCTCACACCCTTCATTGGGCTGACTTTGACATACACAAAGTCACCAACCTGAAACTCAATAAACCTGTGCTTCTGATTGTAATACTTCTGCTGTCGATCTTGAGCAACTTTCAATCTTTCTTTTATCAAACTGATCTTCTTAACAGTTTCCTCAAAGAAAGTGGCACCCAGTTCTTGTCTATCTCCGACCTTAGTCAGAGTCAAAGGAGTACGATACTTTCTGTCATACAGAGCCTCGTACGGTGCCATACCGATACTGGACTGAAAACTGTTGTTATAAGCAAACTCAATCAAAGGGATATGATCTTTCCAGCCTCCGCCGAAGTCCAGAACACAAAGCCTCAATAGATATCCCAACACTTGAATAGTCATTTCAGACTGTCCGTCTGTCTGAGGATGAAAGGCTGTACTGAAATGCAGTTTCGTACCTATGTCTTGCTGAATGCCCTTCCAAAGTCTGGAAGTAAATCGTCCGTCTCGGTCAGAAACTATCACTCGAGGCACACCGTGCAATCTGACTATCTCCTTCACATATATCTGTGCCAAACGATCACCGGATCGGTCTGCCTGATCGGAAGAAAATGGGCGGACTTCGTCAGTCGATCTACAACCACCCAAATGGCGTCGTGCCCTTGTCTAGATCGAGGAAAACCCATCTCAAAGTCCATCGTTACCTCCTCCCACTTCCACTCAGGGATAGACAATGACTGCAATAGTCCACCTGGTCGCTGATGCTCTACCTTCACCAACTGACAGGCCTCGTATCTCGACACAAACTCAACTACGTCTTGCTTCATTCCAGGCCACCAGAACAAAAGCTTCATGTCAGCATACATCTTACTACCGCATGGATGTACAGTGTAGCATGAATGGTGAGATTCATACAGAATCTCCTGCCTCAAATCCCCAAACACAGGTACCCACAACCTATTCTTACAGAAAATAGTACCAGAATCATAAATTCGAAGTTCAGGAGTCTTACCAGATCCAATCTGAGCAATCAACTTTGAATAATCAGAATCTGACTTCTGGGCTTCCTGAATCCTTGCTTCCAAAGAAGACTGAATGCTCATCTGAGCCAAATCCACATCACTGGAGAAAATCACCTCCAACTGCAAGCGCTCCATATCATGAATCAGAAAATCATCAAAAGTAAGCTGCAAACCTGATAATCCAGAAGACTTCCTGCTCAGAGCATCTGCTACCACATTAGCCTTATAAGGATGATACTGAATGGTCAGATCATAATCCTTGATCAACTCGAGCCATCTTCTCTGTCTCAAGTTCAGATCTTTCTGAGTGAAAATGTACTTCAGGCTCTTGTGATCAGTGAAAATCTCACATCTGACGCCATACAGATAATGACGCCAAATCTTCAAAGTAAACACAACTGCAGCTAACTCCAAATCATGTGTCGGGTAATTCTTCTCATGTGATTTCAACTGTCTAGAGGCATAAGCAATTACCCTTCCATTCTGCATCAGCACACATCCCAAACCTTTCAGTGAAGCATCACTAAACACCTGAAAACCTTCCGTACCTGACGGAAGTGCTAACACTGGAGCTGAAGTCAGACAATCCTTCAATCTCTGAAAACTAGCTTCACACTCCGGTATCCAAACAAAAGGTACTGACTTCTACGTCAGTCTCATTAGAGGCGTCGAGATCTGTGAAAATCTCTTCACAAATTTCCTATAATATACGGCCATGCCCAAAAAACTACGTACCTCAAATACCGTAGTCGGCCTTGGCCAATCAGCAACCGCCTGAATCTTCTGGGGATCAACAGAAATACCTTCTCCGCTCACCACATGCCCCAGAAAAGAGATGTTCTTCAGCCAGAATTCGCACTTGGAGAACTTGGCATACAGCTGATGCTGCCTCAGAGTCTCCAACACAATACTCAAGTGTCTGGCATGATCATCCTCAGAAACAGAATATACCAGAATATCGTCGATGAAGACGATCAAAAACTGATCCAAATACTCCCTGAATACTCGGTTCATCAGATCCATAAAAATCGTAGGCGCATTGGTTACCCCAAAAGGCATAACCAAGAACTCGTAGTGCCCGTACCGAGTACTGAAAGCTGTCTTCAACACATCAGCTTCCTTCACCTTCACCTGATAGTATCTGGATCTCAAATCAATCTTCGAAAATACCGAAGATCCAGAAAGCTGATCAAACAAGTCGTCAATCCGAGGCAAATGATACTTGTTCTTGATCGTGACCTTGTTCAAATCTCTGTAATCCACACACAAACGAAGTGTCCCGTCCTTCTTCTTCACAAACAGTACAAGTGCTCCCCAAGGAGAAACACTAGGACGGACAAAGCCTCTATCAACCAACTCCTGAAGTTGAACTTTCAACTCAGAAAGTTCTTTTGGTGCCATTTTGTACGGAGCTTTTGATATCGGAGCGGTACCTGGAAAAACATCGATAAAGAACTCCACATTTCTATCCGGAGATAAATCAACCAACTCCTCTGAAAAAATATCAGCAAACTCTAGTACCACCGGGATCTCAGAAACAGAACCAACCTCCAGGTTCAGATCCCACACCGAAGCCAAAAAGACTGGGCACCCCTTCTTCCACATTCTGCTCACCTCCAACACAGATATCAGACTGGAGAGAACACCTCGTAAGCCCTGAAATACACACCTCTCTCCAGACATAAGCAAGCTCACTTGCCTCTTCAAACAGTCAATCTGAGCCTCATACAGACTCAGCCAATCCATGCCCAAAATTACATCATGCGAAGAAATCGGCAACAAAATCAAACTTGATTTCCACTTCTTGCCAGCAATGTCGATCTCACAAAAACAAAACTTTCGAGCAATCAAATTACTTCCAGCCGACAAAATCACGGAAAGAGAAACCGAAAGTAAAATGGAATCCAAACGTAAAGCCTCAAAACACCGTTCGGACAGAAAAGTGTGACTAGCTCCAGAGTCAAACAAAACACGACAGGGCTAATCAGAAATGTAAATCATACCTGTCACAACATCTGGAGCATCACGGGCCTCCTGCTGACTTAGGCTGTAAACTCGTGGCTGAACTGGAGCTGGAGCTGAAGCAACAGAACTACTCGGCTCCCTCTGAACAGTAGGTGGTCTCCGTGATACAGAACTAGAACCACCACCTCTACCAGAAAATCCCTTAGGGCGTAGAGGAACAGTCCTCGGTATTCCTGCTGCTAAACTGGCAGGTCTGACAAAGCCCTCTGATCGGAACTCAAAATGCCGATCAAATCCAGTCTGTGGATACTCTGCAATCCTATGTCCTGGCTGACCACATCGGAAGTACAGACCAGCCATCCTGTAGCACTGGCCAAAATATCGACGTCCATAATTCTGGCATACAGGTGCCCCACAAACAGATCCAGAACTCATCGTACTGGTAGCAGTACCAGACGACCCTCCACTCCTCCTGGAGTCACTAGATCCAGAACCAGCTACAAATCTCCTCTTCCCAGAGGAACCACTACCTGAAGCCTCGCCTCCAAATCTCTTCATACTCGCAGTCCACCGCTGCTGAGTAGCCATCAAGTCATTTTCTATCAAACGAGCTCACTCTACAAGCTCAAAAAAGTCAGTAATACGGAACGGTATCAGGGGCTGCCTCAGACTATCTCGTAATCCCCTTAGAAACTTGTAGCACCTCTCAGCAAAAGTACTAACCAACTGCAGAGCATACCTGGCTAATACAGTAAACTCAGCCTCGTACTGCATCACCGTCTTGCTCCCCTGAACAAGCCTAAGAAAACTCTCCTGCATCTGCTGCTGTGCAGAAGGGGGAACGAACCAGTCTCGAAACACCTCAGTGAACTCTTCCCAAGTAATCAAAGAGTTCAATCTGCCCCAAAACCTGGCCTCCTGCTGGCCAACCCACCAATGCTCAGCCTCACCATCCAACAGAAATACTGCCAACGGTACCTTCCTGTCTGACGGACACTGCATTCCGTCGAAGGTCTTCTCTAATCTCCACTACCACTCCTCAGTAGCTCTGGGCTCAACAGCGCCCTCAAACCTCGGAGGTTTCAACCTCAGAAATATCTGGAGATGTCTATCAATATCATCAGATCTGACGGTAGAAACTCTGCTCCGAGTCTCGCTCATCATCTGAGCAACAAGTATAGCAAACCGAGATAGTGTATCATCACCGGCCACTGGGGCTGTACTCCCCACTGGTGCTGCCTGACTAGCACTCTGCCCGTTTGTCATGTATGGGTCTGGCTGATCCATACAGAAAATCCAAAAAAATCCGAAAAACTATCACAAAAACAACACAATAAAAAGCCAAACAAACCAAAACTACCCCAGACAGACTCACTACAGATCACTTCCTATAGCTCTGTCTTACAAAATCCAAATTCCAAAATCAATGCTCTGATACCACTCAAGTTGTCACGACCCGATCCGACCCCCGACCCGGGACGGATCCCGCTCGCACCGGGCCGCGACCAGCCAAACAAACTAACTAACCAAGATCTGGCTTTGAAATTTGCTTCAGAACTGATTCTTCCAAACATTTCAACTCAAAGACAGACACACAGAGCCACTATGAAACATCAAAAGCAGCGGAACAAATTATCTATATTTTTCTTTCTTTTCCTTAAAACAATCATCTACAACTATAGACCATGGCTCAGACAGAAAGAAACAGAGCAGAAGAGCCATGTCTGTACAAAAATCAAAAGTACAAAATAATACCTACAGATCAGACTCTGAACTCTAGTCCAAGACCTCCTTCCCTTTCCCAGAACCTGAAAACCACTAGAAAACAAGGGTGAGCTCAACAGCTCAGCAAAGTGACAAACCTCCAATCAAAAACTTTCAGAATCCAAAACCAAACACTTCAAACCAAATCCATACAAAAACCAGAACAGAATCAGACAGATATCAAATTCATGCAGATCAGAACGAAACAGATCAAATTAGAACAGATACGAACATATATCAAATCAGAATCAGACTTGCTTACAGAACAGATACGGAAATCAGAAGTCCTTTCAAATCAGATATCAGATATTATTTAATTAATAGCTAAACCTGACACTGACAGAATCTCTATGGATTCCGGCCCCTTATGCCTCCCTTTGTGCTCACGGCACCAGACAGATGTGCTTATAGCACCAGAACAGATTTCATCGGATCCGGAACAGAACTGATTTCAGATTTCAGATTGAGCTCATTTCAGATTCAGATTTCCTAGACACTAACCGAATCTCTTAGGATCTAGGTCACTTATAACTCCCTATTTATAGTATATACAGATAACATATCAATTCAGAAGAAATCCAGACAAAATCAGAAATCATACGAAAATCGGGCAGCACAACGGCTGTATACGAAATTTACACAATTTTTCTAAAAAATCACAGAATACCAAATTTGCACAGAATATAGATAAAACATTGCAAGACTTTAATTCTATTGCTCAGACAATTTTAGACTACACAGAAAAATACAGTCGACGGAAAACGCCGTCAAATCAAAACTACCCGAACAAAAATCTCTAGAAAATAATCAAAATGTGCACACTCAGCACGTCAACAACATACAGAAAATTACGCGGTAAAAACTGAACTAGACGGAAAATACGGACGAAAATCACTAACAAAAATCAATTCCGGACAGATAATACCGTCAAACACGACGGTTCTGAAAATTGAGAAAGGCGGATTGTGCCTTACCTTACGTACAACAATATCTTCAACAGTCTCGTCGGACGAAAATGGACCGGCGTCGCCCGAAAATTAACTTTTCCAAAAATCTCCTCGACCTTCTCTCTCCTCGGCTGAATTTTTAGATATTTTTGATTTTCTCTCTCTTCAAAATGACTTGATTTCAGCTTTAAAATACTCTGATCGGCCCGGCCGATCGCACGATCTTCCTGGACGATCTAAACAATATCCTATCATCCTGGGACGATTTCTCAGGACGATGTTGAATTTTCTTGGATGAAAAAATTCCTTATTCTCTGACTTGTGCCCATACACTGATCATCCCGGGACGATCCCAGATTGGCTCGGACGATGCCTACAGGAAAATCACCTGAAGCAATCTGGGCAAATTCTGGAGCAAATCTTCAACTAATCGTCTCAGGACGATCCTGGAGCAGAAACAGAACTTCACAAATGTCCTGATCCATTTGCTAAATTCCTTAAAAGGCGTGACATTTGTGCTCAATATACAATGCCTGGCACACCATAACAAAATGGTGTTGTAGAAAAACGCAATCGTACTTTAATGGAAATGATTAGATGTATGTTAAGTTATTCTTCCTTACCCTTATCTTTGTGGATGCATGCTTTAAAAACTACTATGTATTTGTTAAACATGGTTCCTAGTAAGACAGTTTCAAAGACCCCTTTTGAACTATGGACAGGAAGAAACCCTAGTTTAAGACACCTGCATGTTTGGGGTTGTCCGAAAGAAATAAAAATTTATAATCCACATGAATTAAAATTAGGTTCTAGAACAACCAATGATTATTTCATTGGTTATCCAGAAAAATCTAAAGGGTATAGATTTTATTGTCCTAACCATAGTACGAAAATTGTTGAAATTAGAAATACTAGGTTCATTGAGAATGGTGAGATTAGTGGGAGTATAGAACCTCGTAATGTAGAGGTTAAAGAAGTTAGGGTGAAAATTCCTTTGCCCGTCACTTCTAATAAATTTATTATTCCTACAATTGTTGAAAAGTTTGACAATATACAGGATGAGCAACTGAATGATTATACATCCCAAAATGAAGTTGTCACCAATGAACTTATAATTGATGAACCACAAGAAATAGCATTAAGAAGATCTACTAGAGTTAAAAGATCTGTTATTTCGAATGATTATATGGCTTATCTTCAAGAGTCAGATTTTGACTTAGGAATTGATGATGCTCAAGTTTCATTTTTATAAGCCATAGAAAGTGCGAATTCTAATAAGTGGTTAGATGCCATGAAAGAAGAGTTAAAATCAATGGATCATAATAAAGTCTGGAACATCATTGAATTGCCTGAAGGTTCCAAAAGAGTTGGGTGTAAGTGGGTCTTTAAGACCAAATGTGATTCTAAGGCAATATTGAACGATATAAGGCTAGACTTGTTGCCAAAGGTTTTACTTAGAAAGATGGTGTTGACTACAAAGAGATATTCTCTCCAGTTTCTAAGAAGGAATCATTAAGAATTGTTATGGCGATAGTAGCTCATTATGACTTAGAGTTACATCAAATGGATGTGAAAACAACATTTCTAAATGGGGATTTAGATGAAGAAGTTTATATGGATCAGCCTGAAGGGTTTTCAATTGAAGGAAAGGATCACATGGTGTGTAAACTTAAGAAATCAATATATGGACTTAAACAAGCTTCCCGACAATGGTATCTCAAGTTTAATAATACCATCACTTCCTTTGGATTTAAAGAAATCACTATTGATCGGTGCATATATCTAAAGGTCAGTGGGAGCAAGTTTATAATTTTGATTTTGTATGTTGATGACATTTTGCTTGCTACTAATGATCTTGGTTTATTATATGAAACTAAGAAATTTCTCTCAAATAACTTTGAAATGAAAGATATGGGTGAGGCATCCTATGTGAAAGGAATTGAAATATTCTATGACAGATCACAAGGAATGTTAGGATTATCTCAGAAAGCATATATTAATAAAGTTCTTGAGAGATTTAAGATGGAAAAATGTTCAACAAGCATTGTCCCAATTCAGAAAGGAGATAAATTCAGCCTTATGCAATGCCCAAAGAATGAATTGGAATATAAACAAATGGAACAAATTCCTTATGCATCTATTGTTGGAAGTTTAATGTATGCTCAGACTTGTACTATACCAGATATAAGTTTTGCTGTTGGAATGTTGGGTAGCTATTAAAGTAATCTAGGACTTGATCATTAGAAAGCTGCAAAGAAGGTTTTACGATATCTACAACGAACAAAGGAGTACATGAAATACATGCTCACTTTTAGAAGATCTGAACACCTTGAGGTGATTGGATATTCAGATTCAAATTTTGATGGATGTTTGGATTCTAGAAAATCCACATTTGGATGTGTTTCTCTTAAGTGGAGTAGCAATATCTTGGAAGAGTGCGAAGCAGTCCGTCATTGCTGCATCCACAATGGAAGCTGAGTTTGTGGCATGTTTTGAGGCCACAATTCAAGGATTATGAATGCGAAATTTTATTTCAGGACTTCGAGTTGTTGATAGTATTGCTAAGCCGCTGAAAATTTATTGTGATAATACTGCAGCAGTCTTCTTTTCTAAGAACGATAAGTATCAAAGGGTGCTAAATATATGAAATTAAAATACTTTGCTGTTAAAGAAGAAGTTCAGAAACAAAGAGTATCATTTGAGCACATTAGCACCAATCTTATGATTGCGGATCCATTAACTAAAGGGTTGCCACCGAAGACATTTCATGAACATGTTATTAGGATGGGCATTACTGATAATCCTTATTAAGCTTATGTTTATTTACTTTTTTTATGTCTTTTGATACTATTGAGCGCTTTTATTTTGTATCTGATAATTAGTGTATCCCATTTATTATGTTGTGTATACATGAATGTTTATGTGAATATTGATGGAATTTGTCTTTTGTAAAGACATCAATGTTGGACCATTATGAGTGCATCTTATTATGCTTCTTATTAAGTATAAAATTAATATTGTGATACATGGAAGGAAATGCATCGATCAAATGGTGTATGACCGCTATGATTCGTATTAATTTTTTACTTAATAATGAATTTATGATTTGACCATTTTAATGAAGAGGATTTATATATTGCGCTTATGTTTGTAATAATTAAATTATTATTTAAATAATTTCATATGGGCCAAGTGGGAGAATGTTAGAATAATTAAATATAATAATTATGCGAGACGTTGCAATAATTATTTTAAATATGTATATTTAATTATATAAACCATTAAGTGACCCATATATTTAATTTAATTATTTATTTGAAATCCTATTAGTCAAGAAGAGATGATTTGATCATTCGTTTATGGACCGTTTGATCAAATAACTCCTATGCGGTTATTATAATCAATCCGTAGGAAATAACTCCTATGCGGTTATTGTAACCAATTTGTAGGAAATAATTACCGGTCCTCTCTCTCTCATTATATGAGGAGTTGCTTTGCTCCATAGAGAACTAACTCATGAGAGAAGAAAGTGAAGGGAGAAGGGAGAGAAACCGTAGTTTAGAAATTTGCAAATTCAAAATGAATCAAGGTATGTTTTTCTTCCGATTAAATATCGTGAAAATCATCTTGTTTAAGATCTTGAGGATTTAAGACTTATGTAAATTAAAATTTTCCATTTCGATTTCTTTTGCATAAATTTTGATGTGAGTTCTTACAAGAATTAGAGAACTCATAATGCATGTTAGGAGTTCTTATAAAAGTTAAAGAACTTAATCATAAAGAAAGTTCTGGTACGAATTCGAGAACTTGAATCGTATATGCGAATAAGTTCTCAAAGATATTTTAAGAACTTCATTAAGTCTTATAGTTGCTTGAAATATTAAAAGAAATATAGTAAGCTCAGCTAGCACAGTATACTCCCTCCCTTAAAAATCACATATATCATTATCCAATTCAAATATTAAAAGCAATTAATTAAAGAAAACATGAATATTCAAAGTAATTAAATAATAAGAAAATATGAATATATCGGAGTTTCAGTTTATACTTGATTTTAGAGCTAGTACTTTTACTTATATGACCACTCTCATATAAGTTCAGGGGCGGATCCTGCCTTTTTTTTTTCAGGGTGGGCAAAATTTTCTTAAATAATAATAATAATAATAATAATAATAATAATAGCATTAAACAGTAATAATAATAAAATAATTTTTTAAAAAATAACCCTTACAATTTATAATGCTGTCATCAATAAATTATAGGAATTTCATATTGTTGCAAGCAAATAATCTAAATTTTTAGTAAATTAAAGAAATTTCACTTTAAAATAAATATTCTGCACTTAAGGGTAACATCAAAGCAGATCAAGAACAGTTTTCCTTCAAATCCATTTCAATAGAACCATATGAAACCAGTAACTTCACTCACAGATTCAACCAGTCTACGATTGCAAAGTGTGGACCTCCAAAAGAGCACCGCGCGAACGGGTCAATTGGAAGAGACATATTGGATCGTGCATATGACTAACCATTGAGGATAGAGGTTGTCGCCAATACACCTCGATGTGTAGTAATATACATGACCTAATCACGGGTTTCCCCCACCCGATACAGCAGTTCGAATGAGGTTTAGTAGATGTGGGACCGAGTTTCCCACAGGCGCAAGCCCCCGTGGTTAATTACATCCCAGGCCGGAGCCCGAGAAAACTCTCGATTAAGGATCATACATTATCCTCTCCTAAAGTGGGATTGGCACGATGGAGTAGACTAAGAAGTCCTACTCAAAAAAGGAGAAAGGTCTCAAAGGGCTGAATCAGACATGTGTGGGATATTGGTCTTCGGTCTTCTAGGTGTCTTCTTCTCCTTGGACTCCTTAGAAATCTTCTCCTTGGACTCCTTGGATCTCTCCTCCTTGGATTTCTCCTCCTTAGACTCCTTGGATCCATCGTTGCTTGAATATCTAAACGAAGAGACAATTCCTCTTTGATAGGGGGCATTGCCTTTTCTCTTTAGATATCTAAAGCCATCCCACTCGATCTCCCAAATGAAAGAAGACTCTCCCCTATAAGGATGCCTTCTTCTTTTGCGATTGAAGTGGGATAAGAATATCCACACTCAAAGATCATTTTCATAACTCTTAACAGATTATTACAAATATTACATCCATTTTAAAAAAAAATAATTCTAAACTTCCTGCATGATTATCCTAGTGAAAATCACAAGCAGTTATATATGAAAATAAAAATACTCAAAACATTGACCCTGTGCCAAGCCATACTCTTAATTATGAGGGCTACGCAGCTCCATCTGTGCAGTTATAATTATTAATTTAGCCCTCATTTTTATTTAGGAGGAGCTGAGCAAGCACCTGTATAAAACATTATTAGAAATCATGATAATGCTCCCCCCTTTTATTAGCTTGAGCATGGCCACCTGCACAGAAGAACATTGTATATATATATATATATATATAACGCTCCTAACCTAGGGGTAATCTAGCGCTCATCACATCATCCACATAGTGCAGAAAAAGTAAGCAACACACCAGCAATTTCAAACAGCATGCAATGAAAAACCACGGAAAGCTCCGGCACACAGCAGAAAAAATAAAACACAACGGCCTAACCTAGATCTAGAAGTGGTTCCCTAGCAAACCATTCTATGTGTGTGTAAGACTGGTGTGGTTTGGATAGGTCCTAAGCAGGATAGTTAGTTAAAGTTATTTAGAGTTCAGATTTGTTGGGGGTCTAAAAAAGATATTTTAGTTGAAATTCAAGTATTAGTGAATTATGATCCATTTTAATTATTTCACTTTGTTGATCAGTTTTAAGAGCTTATGATTCTGATATTTAAAGTTCAAGTGATATTAGCCAATTTTAGAAAGTTCTGAATCCTCATAGTAACTAGACTAAGGGTCCAAAAAGTCACTATGGGAAATGGGCTAGGTTTGGATCTCCTAACACCTTAGGAAAATACTAGACCTTAATAGGAGTAGTTATCCATGTAGTACACTTAAATCGGAGTTTTCTAGGAAAAGTTACGAATTTTCTAAGTTTCGGGCCCTAAATGAACTACTGTTGACCAAAAAGTTGACTTTCTAATCAAGCCATTTTCTGGAAACCTAAGCTTTTTAATAAATCCTATGCCCTAATTGGAGTCTAATTCAAGTGAGTTTGCCTAATTTGGAATTTTCTACAATTAGTTATGGATTTCTAAAGATCGGGTAATTAAGAGAATTTTCTAAATTTCTTAATAAATGGCTATTTTTTTTTTATTTTGATCCAAATCAACTTCAAAATGATTGGAATCACTTTCAAGTGTCAGGTATGACCTAAGAAAGTGTTCACAAGTGTTTGGAGAAAATTTATGATTTTTAATAATTTTTAATGAATTATTAGGGGCAAAATGGTAAATTCTATCTATGGTCAAATTAGGAGTCAACCTGAAGTCAAACTAGGGAGCCCTTTTTATCTAAGGTCAAGGATCAGATTCTGGTCAGTTTGAGGTATTATGAGTAATTTTCTGACCTAAGGTGTATTTGTTGTAATTTTTAGAAGGTCTCGGGGCCATATTCAGCAGGTTAATTAGGGTTGGTTAGTTAAGGGCTCTAAAGACTCCTAAAAATTTCTAGAAAATTCTGGGATATTTTAGATGTCACTAAGTTTAAGTGTAGAAGTTTTCATCTCGTTCAGGGGTCTATCCTAGTCCCTAGAAAATTTCTAAGTTCTCTAGACAAGTCCTTAATTTTTGTCCTTAAGGTGTCACTACGTTATAGGAGTTTAAAGTGATGTTTTATCTAACCCTCAAGGTGATAAATGTAGGGAATACATAAACAAAATAAACACGCCATGTCCTTAGATCTAGGAGAACCTAAACTAAGTGCTCGTGGTGTATCCTATACAAGCAAACTATAAATAATAAGAAAGTAAAGACACCTAAAGAAAGGATTAGTGAATGATTGAGACTCAACCATTCACTAACCCACTCCCCCATGATTACTGTTCACATATAGAAGCCAAGTTTAAAGTTTCATGAAATAGCGGATCTCCAAAATTAAGATTTAATTATAAGTAATTTTAAAATAGTTTCAAAATACTTATAAATATAAATATACATTTTTGGAAAATAAAGTAATTAAAAAGTAAGTCAATTCATAATACATAGATATAGGGAGACCGACTGACCACCCAATCGAGGTTTCAAAATAATTTTTAATTTCAAAATAATTATAGTGGTAATTATATAAATAGTATTAAAATAATCCCCTAAGCCAATCCAAACAGGAATCTGTCCAAGCTGCCAACAAGGGATATTAAAAATAATTTTAAAATAAAGCCCTCATTTTTCTGAGAAGAACGAGGGGTCGCACGCCAAAATCCGATTTAAAACGAAAAAGATATGATTTTTGGAAGATTTAAATACAATTATAAGGTATTTTTAAAATAGAGGTTTCGCTGTTTTCAAAATAACTACTGATACACCTAACATTTTGAAACAAGGATGACAGCAAGCTGTGCAAAATTCAAATACGATCAAAACAAGGTGCTGTGCATCGAAAACGGACTTAAAACGGGAAAGTTATGATTTTTGCAAGTTTAAATCAATAAAGGGTTTAAAAGTAATAAAATAATAATAATAATAAATAAATAATATTTAAAGATAATTATTAAAAATAATACTTTAGTAGTTCTGGAATTTAAAGTAATTTACAAATATATAATAATAGTAATATTTTTTTTTAAATAATTTAACTAATAATATAATTAGAATAATATTTAATTATTTAAAAATACCTTTTTATATCTAAATAAATATAATAATAAAATTAATAATAGTAAACAAGTACAAAACAGTGACAAAAAGGGATTAAACTAATATAATTATTAATATTATAATTAAAACAGTAATATCATAATATAATAATAACAAAATAATTAAAAATAATATTTTTAAAATAGTACTTTTACTGTTTTTAAAATCTTTTGAAATCTACAAATCATTTTCATAAAAAAAATCGCGGACGCGGTTTCCAATCATTGGCGATGATTGCGCGACGGCACAATCATCGTCAATGATTGGCGGACGGCGCGGCGGCTGACTTAACAAAAATTTACCTAAACTCTGATAGCAGGCATTACAATCATTAACCTTTACAAGTAATTAATTAAGAAAAACTATCGCCAAGAAATTTCTTTGTAGCCTAAACACGCAAGCTTTGTAACTATTAGAAATAGAGAAGGTGCTTTTAAGAAATGGGACCAAGGAGCTCCTATGATTTAAGATTGCGTAACTATTCTATAAGATTTCCAACTCTATTTGTTCAAAATCGAAGGTATTTTGATCCAAATAAAACTTTCACATGTATTTCCTCAAGAAAAAGAACAGCATGTGTTTGAGTGTGTGTGTATATATATATATATATATATATATATATATATATATATATATATATATATATATAATCAACAAATTATCTTGATCGGACATGAATCTTGAGACAAAAATCAAGTTAGAAACTTCAAAATTAAATACGGGACCATCTGAACTCCGATTTCAGGAAACTTATAGTCGAACTGAGCGTCTCGAAAATACGAACACAACGACACCTAATTCAACTCAATAAGAGCTCAAAATGGTTCAAATCAAAGGCTCGAAACACATTTGGATGGTTCAATCTACAATTTTGATTACCAAACGGGTTCCAAAATATGACATGCTTATAATCGAATCGAGTGGCTCGACGAGAATAATGCAACGAGTCTAGGATCCCTGAATTCTGATATCATTAGAGCCTTCAAATGCTTGATAAATGGTCTACGATCAAGAGATTCAACATCGGTCGTCCATTCAAACAACTCCTAATTTACCCTTGATCTTACTTCTATTTATTGGTCATGTCATCCTAAAAAAGTTATAAATATCCCCTCATTTCTCTTAAGAGGAAAAAAAGAAAGAATAAGAGAAGAGAAAAAGAGAAGGAGGGAAGAAACTCCTCCTCAAGTGACACCGGAGTTCCGCCCAACTTTCAAGTGACGCCGGAGTTCTGCCTAACTTTCAAGTGACGTCGGAGTTCCGACCGGTTTTCAAGTGATACCAGAGTTCAGCCCGACTTTCAAGTGACGCCGGAGTTCCTCCCGACTTCCAAGTGATGTCGAAACTCCGCTAGATCTCCAAGTGACGTCGAAACTCCGCCAGATCTCCAAGTGACGCCGAAACTTCGCCCGATCTCAAAGTGACCCCATAATTATGTCCGATCTCCAAGTGACTCTAGAGTTTTGCTCGAATACCATCTAACGCCAGAATTCTCCCTGGTCGCCGACTAACATCTGACTTCTACTCGACGCCGGACCTCCGCTTGTCGTCAAAATTTCTTCCCGACGCCAGACTTTTGCCCGACGTCGGACTTTCGCCGAACATCTATCCGATGTTGTATTTCTGTTCATTGCTATATTTCTACCTTATGTTGTCCTTCTGACCTTCGTCATTAGACAATGGTCCTTCCGACCTCCGTCGCCCGCCGACTATGTTCCTTCCGACTTATGTCGCCCATTGACTACGTCCTATCGACCAAAAGAACACGTCCATAATGATTCTTTGTATTCCCACCATGTAATGTACTTTTGTAAATACTGTTTTTCCTCCCAGGATTGTCCGGGACGAAGTGGATCGTCCCGGGACGATCGGTACAGATTGTGAAGAAATCTGCATGTTCGTCTGTACGAACCTGGAAGGGTCGGGACGAATCGTCGGGACGAACCCAGATAGAGAGTTTCGTCCAGTGATGAAAAATTGGAATTTATTTTTATCTGGACGATTTGAGTCCAGAGAAGATCATCCCGGGACGAATCGGGACATCGTCCGAGACGATCCTGCTTAATAAATATCCGATTAACGTCATTTTTGAAGAGAGAAAGCCCATGAGAGACAAAAACGAAGGGAAAATAAGAAAAGGGGATTTTTGGGCGACTTCCGTCTGTTTTCGTCCGTCGCTGTAGTTGGGAAAGTTGATCGACTCGAGGTAAGACACATTCCACTTTTCTCAATTTTCAGAAATGTAGATTTTGACGACTTTTCTGTTCCAGATTTTGTTTCTGTTAGCGAATTTCTGGTATTATTTTCTTCTGACAAAGATTTTACCGTGTAACTTTTGGTATGGTTCTGAGATGATAATTGTGCACATTTTGAGTATTTTCTGGAAGATTTTTACCTAATATTTTGAATTTTGCGACGTTTTAATTGAATTGCAAGTTATCAGGATGTTGACAAATGTTATGTCAGTACAGTAAAAGTTATAATATTGTTGTGGATATTCTGTGGTAATTTGGTATATTTCTTAATCTGTGATTTTTGTGTAAATTCCGTATACTGCCGTTATGACGCTGATTTTTCGTATGAATTCTGATTTTTCTGAATTGATACATTAAATGAATTGAAGTGTTTGTATGTTATCAGAAAAGAGTTATAAGGGACCAGGATCCTTTGAGATTCTGTATGTGTCAGGAAAATCTGAAATGAGCTCTGAAATCTGAAAATAAGTTCTGTTCCGGAATTTCGAATATTTATTTTGTTCTGTTCTGGTGCTATAAGCACAAAGGGAGACATAAGAGGCCAGAATCCGTTTAGATTCTGTCAGTGTCTGGGAAGGGAGGCATAAGGGGCCAGAATCTATTGAGATTCTGTCAGGGTCAAGAAATCTGATAGGAATTATCTGATATGAATGTAATTTTATCTGATTTATATATGATTCTGGTTATTCCGTACGATTCTGTCTGCTCTGTGACATGAAAGCTTTATAATATCTGTTATGAACTTTGATTTGAAATGACTTCAGTTTTCTGTATCCGTAAGCTAATTTCTGATTGATCAAGTATCTGTTCTGTCTGTTCTACGATTTTCGTACGGCTACTTTCTGATGTATTTTCTGATGTGAATTTCTGATGATTTGGATTGGTGAGTGATGTCTTGCTGAGCTGTTAGCTCATCCTTATTTTCTACGTGGTTTTCAGGTTCTGGGAAAGAGAAGGAGGTCTTGGACTAGAAGTTCTGTGTCTGGTCTGAGATTAGGTATTTTTGTATTTTTTATTTTTGTACAGTCATGGCTTTTCTGTTCCGTTCTGTTATTTTTGTTGGAAGCCATTGATTGTATTATAGATGATTATTTTGATGAAAAAAAAGATAGATGAACTATTCTGTATTTGGATGTTTATAGTTTTTCTGTGTTATGTATTTTGAATATTTAAAAGAAAGTCTGAAGTAAATTCCAAAGCTAGATCCTGGTTTTCATTAGCTCTGTCGCGACCCGATGCGAGCGGGATCCATCTCGGTTGGGTTGGGTCGTGACAAGCTTTAGTGGTTTCAGAGCAATGATTTTGAAATTTGAATTGTAAGACAGAGTTGTAGAAAGTGATTTGTGTGAGTCTGTCGGGATAGTTCTGGTTTGTCTGAATTTTTATTTTGTTATTATGTGTCTAGTTTTCTGTGTGATTATGGATCTGCCATACCCAGATATGACAGATGGGCAGAGTGCTAGTCAGGCAGCTCTGGTGAGTAGTACTGCCCTAGTGGTTAGTTCTGATACACTTTCTCAGTTTGCTACATTGGTTGCTCAGATGATAAGCGAGACTCAGAGTAGAGCCTCTACTGTTCGATCTGAGAATGTGGATAGACATCTACAAATGTTTCTGAGATTGAAACCTCTAAGGTTTGAGGGCACTGTTGAGCCCAGAGCAGCTAAGGAGTTCCTGAGGAGGTTGGAGAAGACTTTTGACGATATGCAGTGTCCGTCAGATAGAAAGGTACCGTTGGCAGATTTTCTGTTGGATGGGGAGGCTGAGCGCTGGTGGATGGGCCAGCAGGAGGAAAGGTTCCAAGGAAAGTTGAACTCTCTGATTTCTTGGGAAGAGTTTTTTGAAGTATTTCGATCGTGGTTTGTACATCCTTCTGCAAGACAGCAGATGCAGGAGAATTTTTTGAGGCTAGTTCAGGGGAGCAGGACTATGATGCAGTATGAGGCAGAGTTTACTGCTTTAGCCCGATATGCTCTACAGTTGGTGAGTACTTCTGCTGAGAAGTGCTACAGATTTCTAAGGGGACTACGAGATAGTCTAAGGCAGCCCCTGGTACCGTTTCATATTTTTGATTTCTTTGAGCTTGTGGAGAGAGCTCGTCTGATAGAGAACTATTTGATGACTACTCAGTAGCGGTGGACTGCGAGTAGGAAGAGGTTTGGGGTGATGCTTCTAGTAGTGGTTCCTTTGGCAAGAGGAGATTTGTTTCTGGAGACTCTAGGAGGAGTGGACAGTCAGGATCTACTACCATTTCTGGTAGTGGAAGTACGACCAGTTCTGGATCAGTCAGTGGGGCACCTATGTGCCAAAGTTATGGACTACGACATTTTGGCCAGTGCTACAGGATGACTGGTCAGTGCTTCAGATGTGGTCAGCCAGGACATCGGATTGCAGAGTGTCCATAGACTAGATTTGATAGACGATCTGAGTTTCGATCTGATAGTAGACTTGTTGGTTCAGGAGGATGGCCGAGGACTGTTCCTCCACGTACTGTGGCTGAAGGATCCTCTGGTATAAGTGGTGGGTCGAGTTCTGTGGCACGGAGACCACCTACTATTAGTCAGCGGGAGTCTAGTGGTTCAGTAGCTCCAGCTCCAGTTCAGTCACGAGTATACAATTTGAGTCAACAGGAGGCTCGAGATACTCCATATGTTGTGACAGGTATAATTTATATTTCTGATCATCCCTGTCGTGTTTTATTTGATTCTGGAGCCAGTCATTCCTTTATTTCCAAGCGTTGCTTTGACGTTTTGCATTTAGATTCTGTGACTTCATCGGTTTCGCTTTCCATTATTTTGTCAGCTGTAAGCAATTTGATCGCCCAGAAGTTTTGCTTCTGTGATATTGATATTTCTGGTAAGAAGTGGAAGTCAAGTTTGATTTTGTTATCGATTTTCTCGTATGACGTGATCTTGGGTATGGATTGGTTGAGTCTGTATGAGGCTCAGGTTGACTGTTTGAAGAAGCAAGTGAGCTTGCTTATGGTTGGTGAGAGATGTGTATTCCAAGGATTACAAGGTGTTCTATCCTGTCTGATTTCTGTATTGGAAGTCAGAAGAATGTGGAAGAAGGGTTGCCTAGTATTTTTGGCTTATGTACTGGATATGAGCATAGATGTGGGTTCTATTTCTGATATACCGATTGTACGGGAGTTTTCCGATGTATTTCCTGAGGAGTTGGTTGGTTTACCTCCGGATCGAAATGTTGAGTTCTCTATTAATATTTTTCCGGGTAGATCTCCAATATCAAAAGCTCTGTACAGGATGGCATCGAAAGAACTTTCTGAGTTGAAAGTTCAGCTCCAGGAGTTGGTGGATAGAGGATTTGTTCGTTCTAGTATTTCTCCTTGGGGAGCACCTGTACTATTTGTGAAGAAGAAGGACGGAACACTCCGTATGTGTGTTGATTACAGAGATTTGAATAAAGTCACGATCAAGAATAAGTATCCATTACCACGGATTGATGATTTATTTGATCAGCTTTCTGGTTCTTCTGTATTTTCAAAGATTAATTTGAGATCTGGATACTATTAGGTGAAGGTGAAGGAAGCTGATTGTTGAAGACAGCTTTCAGTACTCGATACGGGCACTACGAGTTTTTGGTTATGCCTTTTGGGGTAACCAACACACCAGCTGTTTTCATGGATCTGATGAACAGAGTGTTCAAGGAGTATCTGGATCAGTTTGTGATCGTCTTCATCGACGATATTCTGGTGTATTCTGCTTCTAAGGAAGATCATGCCAGACATTTGAGCATTGTGTTGGAGACTTTGAGACAGCATCAGTTGTATGCAAAGTTTTCCAAGTATGAATTCTGGCTGAAAAGCATTTCTTTTCTAGGGAATGTGGTGAGCGGTGAAGGTATTTCTGTTGATCCCTAGAAGATTCAAGTTGTTGCTGATTGGCCAAGGCCTACTACGATATTTGAGGTAAGTAGTTTCTTAGGCATGGCTGGATATTATAGAAAATTTGTGAAGGGATTTTATCAGATTTCTACGCCTCTAACGAGACTGACTCAGAAGTCAGTAGCTTTTGTTTGGACACCGAAATGTGAAGCAAGTTTTCAGAGGTTGAAGGATTTTTTGACATCTGCTCATGTGTTAGCACTTCCGTCAGGTACGGAAGGATTTCAGGTGTTCAGTGATGCTTCACTGAAAGGTTTGGGCTGTGTTCTGATGCAGCATGGTCGAGTAATAGTCTATGCTTCGAGACAGTTGAAACCACATGAAAAGAATTACCCGATGCATGATTTGAAATTGGCTGCAGTTGTTTTTGCTTTGAAGATATGACGTCATTATTTGTATGGCGTCAAATGTGAGATCTTTACGGATCATAAGAGCTTGAAGTACATATTCACTCAGAAGGATCTAAATTTGAGGCAAAGAAGATGGCTTGAGTTGATCAAGGACTACGACCTGACGATTCAATATCAGCCTGGTAAAGCTAATGCGGTAGCAGACGCTTTGAGCAGGAAGTCTTCTGGATTATCAGGTATTCAGCTCGCTTATGATGACTATCTGATACGAGATATGGAAAGATTACAGTTAGAGGTAATTTTCTCTACTTGTTCGGATTCTGTTGATTTAACTCAGATGAACATTCAATCTTCTCTAAAATAAAGGATTCAGGAAGCTCAGAAGTCAGACTCTGACTATTTGAAGTTAATTACTCAGATTGAATCTGGTAAGAAACCTGAACTTCGAGTTTCTGATCTGGTGTTATTTTCTGTAAGAATAGATTGTGGATTCCTGTGTTTGGAGATTTGAGAAAAGAGATTCTGTATGAATCTCACCATTCAGGCTATACGATACATCCAGAAAGTGGTAAGATGTACGAAGATATGAAGAGTTTGTTCTGGTGGCCTGGAATAAAAAAGGATGTAGCAGATTTTGTTGCGAAATGCGAAGCCTGACAGTTAGTGAAGGCAGAGCATCAATGACCAGGAGGTCTTTTACAGTCGTTGCCTATCCTTGAGTGGAAGTGGGAGGAGGTAACGATGGATTTTGCTATGAATTTCCCTCGATCTAGGGAAGGGCATGATGCCATCTGGGTGATTGTGAATCGATTGACGAAGTCTGCACACTTTCTTCCGATCAAGCAGACGGATCCGGTGGATAAGTTGGCACATGTATATGTGAAGGAAATTATTAGATTACATGGTGTGCCTAAAGTGATTGCATCTGATCGAGATGGATGGTTTACTTCTAGACTTTTCTGTACAGATTGTGAAGAAATCTGCATGTTCGTCTGTACGAACCTGGAAGGGTCGGGACAAACCCAGATAGAGCGTTTCGTCCAGGGACAAAAAAATTGGAATTTATTTTTGTCTGGACGATTTGAGTCCAGAGAAGATCGTCCCGGGATGAATCGGGACATCGTCCGGGACGATCCTGCTTAATAAATATCCGATTAACGTCATTTTTTAGGAGAGAGAAAGCCCAGGAGAGAGAAAAACGAAGGGAAAAGAAGAAAAGTGGATTTTTGGGCGAATTCCGTCCGTCGCCGTAGTTGGGAAAGTTGATCGACTCAAGGTAAGGCACATTCCGCCTTTCTCAATTTTCAGAAATGTGAATTTTGACGACTTTTCTGTTCCGGATTTTGTTTCCGTTAGCGATTTTCTGGTATTATTTTCTTCTGACAAAGGTTTTACCGTGTAACTTTTGGTATGGTTCTGAGATGATAATTGTGCACGTTTTGAGTATTCTCTGGAAGATTTTTACTTGATATTTTGAATTCTGTGGCATTTTAATTGAATTGCAGGTTATCAGGATGTTGAAAAATGTTATGTCAGTACAGTAAAAGTCTTATAATATTGTTGTGGATATTCTGTGGTAATTTGGTAAATTTCTGAATCTGTGATTTTTGTGTAAATTCTATATACTGCCGTTATGCCGCTGATTTTTCGTTTGAATTCTGATTTTTCTGAATTGATACATTAAATGAATTGAAGTGTTTGTATGTTATCAGAAGGGAGTTATAAGGGACCAGGATCCTTTGAGATTCTGTCTGTGTCAGGGAAATCTGAAATGAGCTCTGAAATCTGAAAATAAGTTCTGTTCCGGAATTCTGAATATTTGTTCTGTTATGTTCTGGTGCTATAAGCACAAAGGGAGGCATAAGAGACCAAAATCCGTTTAGATTCTATCAGTGTCTGTGAAGGGAGGCATAAGAGGCCAGAATCCGTTGAGATTCTGTCAGGGTCAGGGAATCTGATACGAATGATCTGATATGAATATGATTTTATCTGATTTCTGATTTCTGTACGATTCTGGTTATTCCGTACGATTCTGTCTGCTCTGTGACATGAAAGCTTTATAATATATGTTCTGAACTCTGATTTGAAATTACATCAGTTTTCTATATCCGTAAGCTAATTTCTGATTGATAAAGTATATGTTCTGTATGTTCTACGATTTTCGTACGGCTACTTTCTGATGTATTTTCTGATGTGAATTTCTGATGATTTGGATTGGTGAGTGATGTTTTGCTGAGATGTTAGCTCATCCTTATTTTCTATGTGGTTTTCAGGTTCTGGGAAAGAGAAGGAGGTCTTGGACTAGAAGTTCTGTGTCTGATCTGAGATTAGGTATTTTTGTACTTTTGATTTTTGTACAGTCATGGCTTTTCTGTTCTGTTATGTTATTTCTGTCGGAAGCCATTGATTGTATTGTAGATGATTGTTTTGATGAAAGAAAAGATAGATGAACTATTCTGTATTTGGATGTTTATAGTAGCTCTTTGTTCTGTATTTTGAATATTTGGAAGAAAGTCTGAAGCAAATTTCAAAGCTAGATCCTGGTTTTCAATAGCTCCGTCGCGACCCGATGCGAGCGGGATCCGTCCCGGTCGGGTTGGGTCGTGACAACTTTCTATAATGTACATCAAGCCAGGACCTTCCCCCTAACGAAGAAACTTTTATTACGTCTAGTGAACGTACGTAGAGCTACGTTCGGCCGGCACTAAGATCGCAGGCACAAAACGAAAAATACTGAGCAAATACCAAGCAATACCAACAATAACGAGAAATACCATTATGTGAAGTCAAAATACCGAGTAATACCGAGCAATACCGAGTAATCCCAAAAAATACCGAGTTTTTTTTAGAAAAAACTCAGTATTTTTTGGGATTACTTGATATTGCTCGGTATTACTCGGTATCTTCACAGAGCGGTATTCCTTGTTATTACCAAACAATATCTAGCAATACCGACCAAATACCGAGCAAAAATCGAGTAACAATCCTCTGACCAAGCGTAGAGCTACGTCCGGTCAGAGGACATAATAAAAGTTCCTAAGGAAGGGCCTCATTTGTAATCGACTGTAAATAATAGTGGATTCATTCAAACTGGGCTAGGCCCCATGGGTTTCCCCTCTTTTCAGGGGTTTTCCATGTAAAAATCTTGGTGTCCCATAAATGTTACACCCGCTCTCTCTTACCTGTTTGTGTGCCAGATATTCGTACGAAGTTAAGACATTAAACTTTATATATATCTCTACCGTCGCGAATACACTAGGATGCAACATATATAAAGCATCATGAAAATATCAAATTTACCATTGGATAAAACAAAATTATTTAAGAAAAGAAAAAATTTAAATAATTTAAAATATGAATCTAACTAACTTAAAAATTAATTAATTAGTTATTTAAAAAAACATGAATCGTAAACAAAATTCATTTGACATGCAAAGATCACTTGAAATATGCAACCTAATTAAAAGACAAGAAAATTTTAATAATTTTAAATTTTTTTTAGTATAACATAAAAGCTTGAAATGGTATTTTTCTGTCATTATTTAACAGCACAATCAACTCAGACACGACTTGTTGTAAGAAAATATGTCATAATTTAAATAAAATAAAAAAATCTGCTCATGAATTAAAAAAAAAAAAACAAAAAATTGATTATTGTGCAATGATTTCAGAGCTAACGTAAAATTATCATCTCGTGGAAAACGTGATGGGTTTTAATTATATTTTATATTTTTTCATATCCTATAGATATCCAAGTTTAGATTTTTTTTTTTCATTAAAATAATATACTTTTTATTTTATTTTGTTTCTATGTTTAATTTAAGATATAAAATCAAATATATATATATATATATATATATATATATATATATATATATATATATATATATATATATATATATATATATATATATATATATATATATATATATATATATATAATAGGATAATATATTTTTAAACATCTACTATATATTATTAATGTACGAGAAAATAGTAGCTGAACGTAAGTGTGATTGTGATTTGAAAATTAAAACAGTCAAAGAAGTTGTTTCAAACAGACCCTCAAAAAAATTTCGAGTTAAAAGGCATAAATTATGAAGAAATCTCAATAATTGCTAAGAATTTTATTGAAATTTTATTCAATTAAATTATTTAATTTATAAAAATAGTTGTAAAACTGATATGAAAAAAGTAATCTTTTTTGAATCTGTTATGCGTATTATATATATATATTTAAAGTCGGACAATAACTTGCTTATAGTTATTACAAATTAACAGATCTGATTGTAAAAAATAAAT
The DNA here is from genome assembly GCA_016618105.1 of Dendrobium huoshanense. Taxonomy (NCBI): domain Eukaryota; kingdom Viridiplantae; phylum Streptophyta; class Magnoliopsida; order Asparagales; family Orchidaceae; genus Dendrobium; species Dendrobium huoshanense. Next base: position 83,037,404 of record CM028359.1, on the reverse strand, counting down.
TTTCAGTACAAAATTTTCGAAAAGTAACTACAAAACAACAAAAATTCAATAAGAAAACAATAGCCGAACGAAAATAAGATTGTGGTATGAAATGCAAATCAAAGTAGCTCCAAACAAACTGTTGAATAGAAGTTTCAACTTAAAGGACACATAAATAATGAAGGCATCTCAATGATAGAGTCATAATAGAAATATTTTAGGTTATTTTCAACTGAAATCAATTAGAAATGAATGCAATGATAGCAAAATAATTGAAAGCATGAGACAAATAAATTTATGAGTGTGTGCATCACTATGTACAATGGCTATAGAAATTGAAACATTACTGAACATATGGCATATCTTGCATGTCTTTCACATGAAGCTGTCCACTCTTGATTCATAGTAAATGATATACACCACAAGAAAAAAATATTACTATCTGATCAGTTTCATATATTCTCATTTTTTTTGTTCATCTCCATCAACTGCCACATTTTAAATGATTTCATTTAGGATGACTTTCTTACTATTTTATATTTGATCATATCACGGTCATAATTTTTATTTTGCTATTATTTTGTATAGTTTAAGAAAAAATTATACTTGGAAGTTATTTTTTTAGAACAGCTTTCAAAAAAATCACTTTCTCTACAACAGCTTTATAATCACATTTACAAAAAGCTACATCCATTCCAAATGGAACTTTTATTTGGTCTGGTGAACATACGTAGAGCTACGTTCGGCCGACACTAATATCGTAGGCACAAAACGAGAAATACCGAACAAATACCGAGCAATACCAATAATAACGAGAAATATCATTATGTGAAGACAAAATACCGAGCAATACCGAGTAATACAAAAAATACCGAGTTTTTTCTTGAAAAACTCTGTATTTTTTTGGTAATACTCGGTATTGCTCGGTATTACTCGGTATTGATCTTCTCATAATGGTATTCCTCGTTATTATCAAACAATACCTAGCAATACCGATCAAATACCGAGCAAAAATCGAGTAACAATCCTTTGACCGAACGTAGATCTACGTCCGGTCATAGGACGTAATAAAAGTTCTTCCAAATGAGCTCTAAATCCCCCTAAGAGCGTTTTATGAAATAATGTTCTTGAGGTGCTGTCAATTTTAATCATCAAAACTCAACTCCCAAATCATATTCTAATAGATACTCTTATTCTTCTATACAATAAATTAGTATAAAAAAAAAATTTAATATTTTACAGTAAATAAATAAATAAAAGTTTAAGATAGCGTAAAGCTATAAGCTGAGAAAATTATAGTAGGAAGCTTTTGCGTAAAGCTATAAGCTGAGATAGCGTGCTTAGTTGATTAAAAATATAAGTTTGTACAGTAGTCATAGAATTCCTTTGGCATCTATCTGAATTAAATTATCATAATCACATAATGTACTTGTCTTTGATGCATAGCATTAGGTGAACTTGAAGAGACAAAATTAAGGAAAGGAAGACTGAAAAAGAACAATATAAATCGCAAGGAGTTATCTTTGGCTTACTCATTTGTAACCATTGCTGTTTCTCTAGCTTTTTTGAAGAGCCTTTGAGCGAGGAACTGCAAGAGAGCAACTTAGACTTAGCAAGCAAAATAGGGAAGACATCACCAGAGGAAAAAAAATAAAAAATGGCTGCTCTTTGGAGCTTTCAGGGTGGCAGTTTCTTCTCCTTATCTTCTACAGTTTTCACTTTTTCTTACCCTGGTATCAGCTCATGATAATAGTTTCAATAAAAGTTTGATATTCTTCATTTAATTTATTCTGTTTTTGATCACCATCACCTTTTTGAGCTTGTTGTATTTACTCTGGCATTTAATGTGAATCTTCACTTGAATTTGACTTGCAGGATGGTTCCCTTCGATGTGTTCAGGAGATAGCTTTGACTTGGGTTCCTCCTGCACGCAGAGACTATTAATAGATGTTCTTAACCTTCTCTTTCTACTGAATTTTTTGTTGGCTTTGATGATATCAGCATGCAAAAAGCATAATATCATCAATAAGAATAGAATAAGGAGCTGGGATTCCATTAGTATTACAATCCTCTGCATAGTCATTGGTGTCGCTTATTTTAGTAGAACTGGCTGGATTTTGTTCAAGGAAAGCAAATATATTCACTGGGATCAGGTGCTAATTCTCTCTATAAGGGGAGTAATCTGGGTTGTTTTGTCAGTATCTGTAAATGCTCATCCTAATAGATGGTTGAAAGCCATTAATCTGATCTGGTGGTCATCATTTGCGCTTCTTATTACAGCCTCTAATGTGAAGGATCTTGTTAAAAATCATAGCCTTCCAATACTTGATATCACACAATGGTTTGTAAACTTGCTGCTTCTCTACTATGCTCTGAAACTAATCATCAAAAGTAAAATTGATGGTAAACATTCAAACGAAAGTTTATCCCAGGCCTTACTGGAAGAAGTTAATGGCAATTCAAATCTTGGTGGAGCTGGTTTCTTTAGCCGCCTAATCTTTTCTTGGCTAAATCCATTACTTCGTTTGGGCCATTCAAAAACATTAGAGCTCAAAGACATCCCATCATTGGATGCTGAAGATGAAGCAGTTCATGCTTATAATATTTTCACCAGAGAATGGGATCTTCTCAGGAGCAGTAAAAATAGAACGATGAACTTGGTCCTTTTGGCATTGGCAAAATGTTACAAGAAGGAAATGTTATTAGTAGGATTTTATGCACTTCTGAAATCAATCTCCATTGCAGTTTCTCCTTTGATCCTATATGCATTTGTGTGGTACTCAAACCTTGAGCACAAAGTAGTAAGCAAAGGCCTGGTTTTAGTAGGATGCTTGCTAATAGTCAAGGCAGTCGAATCTTTATCGCAGAGGCATTGGTTCTTCGACTCAAGAAGGTATGGAATGAGGATGAGATCTGCACTAATGGCAGCCCTTTACCATAAGGAGCTTAAGATTTCAAGCCAGGGAAGGTTAAGACATTCTACAGGTGAGATTGTCAACTACATTGCTGTAGATGCATATAGACTTGGGGATTTTCCATGGTGGTTTCACATGGCATGGAGCCTTCCTCTCCAACTCCTCTTTTCAGTAGCCATACTTTTTGGAACTGTAGGGATGGGAGCCGTTCCAGGTATCATTCCTTTGGTTATTTTTGGCTTCATGAACGTTCCTATTGCAAAGAAGTTGCAGCACTTTCAGTCACAGTTCATGGTTGCTCAAGACCAGAGACTAAGAGCTACATCTGAAGTCCTGAACAATATGAAGATTATAAAATTACAGTCATGGGAAGAAAATTTCAGAAATACAATTGAAACACTGAGGGGTGTTGAATTTAAATGGTTGAGAAAAACTCAGTTGACAAAGTCAAGCGGGGCAGCACTATATTGGATATCACCCACAGTTGTTTCTGTAGTGATTTTTGCTGGGACAGCAATCATGAGAAGTGCTCCTCTAAATGCAGGTACCATCTTCACGGTTCTAGCAACTCTTAGAGTTATGGCTGAGCCAGTAAGGATGCTTCCTGAGGTTCTATCTGTATTGATCCAAGCGAAGGTTTCCTTAGACCGAATTGATAATTTTCTGCAAGAGGATGAAATTAAAGAAGAAAATGAGAAGAGAAGCTCCCTACAAAATTTGAATCTTGTTGCTGAAGTGAGCAATGGTGTCTTTAGTTGGGAACATACTTCAATTACTCCTACATTAAGGAACATAAACCTGCAGATAGAGAAAGGGCAAAAAATTGCTGTTTGTGGATCCGTTGGCTCAGGAAAATCATCACTATTATATGCTCTGCTAGGGGAGATACCTAAAATCAGTGGATCGGTAAGTTCTTAAACCTTCCAATTAAAATAATTAAACCTTCCAACGAAAATAAATTTCTTTAGGGGTGAAAATAACCACTTTGATAACACTAACAAGATTTTAGCTGTATTCAGGTTGACTTGAATGGTTCCATTGCCTATGTTTCACAAACATCTTGGATTCAGAGTGGAACACTGCGTGACAACATACTCTATGGTAAGCCAATGAACAAGAAAGCATACCAGGAGGCTATCAGATGCTGTGCACTGGAGAAGGATATTGAGAATTTTGATCATAGAGACCTTACAGAGATAGGACAAAGAGGACTAAACATGAGTGGAGGACAAAAACAGCGAATTCAGTTGGCTAGAGCTGTCTACAATGATGCCGATATTTATCTACTAGATGACCCCTTCAGTGCCGTTGATGCACATACAGCATCAATTCTCTTTCATGTAAGTAACAAAAACTCAAAAAGCTTAGTTGAGATGGACATAAGTGGGAAAATGTTCATAGATGGATGCGAAATAATAAAAATTAGGTACTTGTAATCTATTTGCTTTGTCAAGTAGCCAAGCAAACATAATGGGATTGGCTGGACAAAATCTATAATGATTTTTAACAGGCCTGTGAATAACAAAGCCTACGAGTTTAGTTTGACCTGCTGCTTACTAGAATTACATAAAAGAAAGAACATTATTAACATTGACAAATAACTCCTGATACCCAAAACTTCTTGAGTTGGATAGGTTCCATCAGCTCGTGTCTATTAGGCCTATTCAGATTTCTTCTATATATGAAAAAGTGTTGCTACGAGGATAATTTAAGAAAAACTGACGGAAACAAAAAACATAATTTATTGATGTTTGACATTATAACTTCATACATTCATTTTTCTTTATATAAGTAAGTTGGCAGAATGTTGAAAGCTTTTTTTCACTGTAATGTATAAAGTAGTTCATGAAAGATCTTTATGCAAACGCAATTTGCATCTTTTGAAAACCTCCTAAACTAGCTTACTTATTGATACGAATTGGGATTTCATTTGCATAAATTGCAGGATTGTGTCATGACTGCCCTAGAAAAGAAGACTGTCATTCTAGTAACTCATCAAGTAGAATTTCTTCCTCAAACGGACAGGATCCTGGTAAGCAGAGTTCTTTCACAAACTAAACTATCTTAACAAGTAGATCTGATAATTTTGGCTTCTTTCTCTAGGTTATGGAAGAAGGAACAATTATACAAGCAGGAAGATATGAAGAACTTCTAAAGTCAGGAACAGCATTTGAGCAGCTAGTTACAGCACATCAGTCTTCAATTACAACAATAAATTCTACAGATAATGAAAACAGAAAAACAACTATAGCAGTAGATCACCTACAATTAAACAGGTTGCAGCCTACGAAACACAACAGCGAAGGAGAGATCACAGTCACTAGTATATCAGCAGTGCAGCTTACAGAAGATGAGGAAATGGAGATAGGGAATGCTGGTTGGAAGCCATACAAAGATTACATACAGATTTCAAAGGGATCATTTCTACTTGCTTTAATGATCATCTTTCAATCATTTTTTATTTTTCTTCAGGGTCTATCAAATTATTGGTTGGCTGCAGCCATCCAGATTCGTCATAAAAGTGATGGCATGTTAGTTGGAGTTTTTTCAGCAATTTCCCTCGTAGGCTGTATCTTCTTATGTGTTAGAAGCGTGTTAATAGCACATCTTGGACTGAAAGCATCCAAAGAATTTTTTTCTAGCTTCATGGATTCAGTGTTCAAGGCTCCCATGACATTTTTTGATTCTACCCCATTAGGAAGGATCTTAACTCGGGTTAGTTTTCTCATCATCACACATACTTGATGTTAGAATACACCAGCAAATATTTCTTGCTATCAAATTAGACATGCATGCTAAGCAAGTAATGATTAGTCATCTCAGATCTTCAGATTCAATGACTAATAAAATCATCAATCATCTATGCAGGCATCTTCAGATTTGAGTATCGTCGACTTTGATATACCGTATTCTATTTCATTTGTTCTGGTAGGTGCAATTGATGTTGTGACAATAACAGTGATAATAGCAACAGTGACTTGGCAAGTTCTGGTTGTAGCTATTCCAGCAATAATCTTGACGATTTGGGTTCAGGTGAATCTAATTCCAGACTGTCTTTAACATTTTTATATTTACTTAAGCAATTAGAGATGATGCACGAAACTAAACAATATATCTAATGCCGATTGTATCATTGATCATTGCCAAATCTTGAAGAATTATTATCTAGCATCAGCAAGGGAATTGGTGAGGATCAATGGGACGACAAAAGCACCCGTCATGAATTATGCTGGAGAATCTTTGCTTGGAGTTGTAACGATTAGAGCTTTTGGGGTAGTCGAAAGGTTCTTCCATACAAATTTAAAACTTATTGATACAGATGCAAAACTATTTTTCCACACTGTTGCTGCCATGGAATGGGTGCTTTTGAGAGTAGAAGCACTTCAATGTTTGACAGTACTTACCTCTACTATATTCCTTGTTTTACTTCCTCAGGGAGCCATTGCCCCAGGTTCATTGATAGTAAATCATGTTCTTTTCTTTCCCCTAATAACGATGCCTTTTTCTTCCCAAGAGAAAGCTAATTAACTCAAAAATGGCACAGGGTTCTCCGGTCTTTGCCTTTCCTATGCTCTTACACTATCTTCAGCTCAAGTGTTTGCAACACGGTGTTACTCCAATATCGAAAATTATGTCATTTCCGTGGAGAGAATCAAAAAATTCATGCATATTCCTTCAGAACCACCAGCTATCATTTATGAGAACAGGCCATCACCATCATGGCCACAGCAAGGAAGGATTGATTTGCAAGATCTTAAGGTGAGGATTGAGAAAGTATTTATCTGGTTTTTTAAGTGTTGTTATTGCCTAGTCATCATAATACCACCTTCTCACAATTAACTTCTCTCATATGCTTGCAGATAAAATATCGCCCAACTGCTCCCTTTGTTCTTAAAGGCATCACTTGCACTTTGAAGGAAGGATATAAAGTGGGTGTGGTTGGAAGAACAGGAAGCGGGAAAACAACTCTTATAAGTGCTCTATTTCGACTGGTGGAGCCTTCTAGTGGAACCATCCTGATTGACAATCTGGACATTTGCTCCATAGGTCTAAAAGATCTGCGAATGAAGCTCAGCATAATTCCTCAAGAGCCTACCCTCTTCAGGGGCAGTGTCAGAAGCAACTTGGATCCTCTTGAAATGCACACTGATCTTGAGATATGGGAGGTGAGATGCAATAAATGATCTTTGTTAAACAATAAGGAGGGATGACCTTCTTCAGTGTTTAGAAGTAAATGGTTGCATCTCATTTGATAGGATCAATATGGTTACAACTAGTTCATCATATATAGACCAGACAGCAAGTGAAGCTCCAGTCCTTGGGCTCTCTCGCTTCTCTTTTAGCAATTTACACATTATTTTTATTTTGATCCTTTGCTAGTCTAATACTTTATTTTTATTTTTGGTCTGTTCAATAATTTCAGGCTTTAGAAAAGTGCCAGCTTAAGTCTACTATAAGTAAACTTCCGGCCCTTCTTGATTCAACAGGTTGGTTCAACTGTCAGACTTCAATATAAATTAATTTATATCACATTTAAAATTGATAAAACTCACAGTATCTTGGTTTTTAAAGTGAGCGATGATGGTGAAAATTGGAGTATTGGGCAGCGCCAGCTCTTCTGTCTTGGCAGAGTTGTCCTTCGCAAAAACAAAATTCTAGTTCTGGATGAAGCAACTGCATCTATTGATTCAGCCACGGATGCCATACTCCAAAAGGTTATCAGGAAGGAGTTCTCCAGCTGTACAGTGATAACAATAGCCCACAGAGTTCCAACAGTAATAGATAGTGACATGGTTATGATGCTCTCCTATGGTGAGTAATATAAGCAACATTTCAAATATTTTTACGCATCCTAAATCAAAGCTAGGAATCAAGCACTAACTTGGAAGTGCTTTCATATTGTTTCTGATCGAAAATTTGGATTCTTTTTTCAAGCATATTGTCATTCCACATTCATAAGAAGCAAATGAAAAATAAGCCATCTTTTACCAAAAAAAAAAGAAAAAAAAGGATTTATGAAGAAGAAACTAGAACACGCCATTTGATGGTTGCAATGGCCAAAGAAATAAAAACATGATCAATCAATCTTTCTTTCTACCTCTCCTTTCTTCATAAAAAGTAAACTAGAACAATATTAAATGCATTAAGTTATCAACAATTATGACTAACTTCATGGTGTGCATCATTGACAGGGAAAATTGTGGAGTATGACAAACCGTCAAACTTGATGGATATAAAAAACTCTAACTTTGCCAAGCTTGTGGCAGAGTATTGGTTGAATTGCCAGCGGAACACCGCTTCAGTGAACAACTTATAAATCCTTTCATTAGTGAAGTTAATGTGCCAGAATAAAGATAAAAAAAAAATAAAAAATGTGCCAGAATAAAGGTTGCAGTCATTAAAACCATGAGGCCTTCATGGAATCACCTGAAGGGGGGCCTGAGAAGAGAAATCCAGATGGCCATTATGCAACACTAAAGAGAGAATCGCAAGAGCGCAACTGGCACACAGTCTAACATGTGGAAACCCTATCCAGATTGTGAAATTGCGCAGCCCCTTTCTGTAAGTTTGACAAATTTAAAATTATTTAAATAAGTGTAGAGCGTGAAGAACCTTTTCAGGCTGTCTGGTGATGAATTGTAAGTGTGAAATAAAGCTTTTATTATTATTATTATTATTATTTTTCTATATTTAACATGAATTAGAATGAGTGTATCATTAAATTTTGAAGTATTTAAAATACCTTAAAAGTGACTCTCACTAAAAAAAATTTCAGCTCAATTAACATTGTATATAATTTAAATTTAGGAAGTTCAATGAAGGTTGATATCCACAAAACAATCAAACAATAGATATTCCACAATTTCTTTATATATCATGTAGTATGTAGCTGTGATAGGATAATCAAATAATCAGAATTAGGTGGTAAAAGGAGACTATATTAGCATAATCCACACAAATTAAAGCACTAGCATTTCTTAACTCAAAATTCTTGATCTATCTCATATGTGGCATAACAAAGTTAAACCATATAGAACTGAGACCAATCGACCAAATCTTCAGTCAATAAACATTTATCATAATTAAACACTCTATGGTGGAGTGCACTAAGTAGTAACACAATAGCATTGCACTCAAATGAAGCGACATCATGCAAGTGGTAGCATAACACACAAATGTAACATGTGCAATGCCATTGGCAAAAAAAATGAAAGGAAGGGAGAGAAAGAAATAAGATTTGTTAATGATATCACAAAAATAGCTCTATCAAGCTTGGTCAAGGTCAAGGATTAGGTTGACGGCTTTCTCTTAGTTTCAAATACTCTGAATCTACTCAACTAACTATGGTGTAGCTAGAATAAATGAAATTAGAGCTTAAGGTGGCTCGATTTTGTAGTTTTAAAGTGGGCTTCACATTTTCCCTTTTGCTCTGGTGGCTCACAATATTGGCTGGAAGGGGTTGGGAACACTGTAGGAGACTCCTCGCATAATTACAAACTTAAGGATAAACTCTCCTATGATTGAGGATCACCCTCTTCTTGTAATTAGCTCTATCATTCCAAAAATACCCTCTCACTGGTTTTAGCATCATGGAGAGGTTCCAAGGGTTTGATTTATGCTAATTCCAATTGTAATAAAGCTAAAAAGCTTTGAACTAATGCTTAGGAATAAAGGAAAGATTCATTAGGATAGATTAGGAACTACAGGAGCTTAAGATGCCTTGGGTGTTTAAGATTCTAGTAATATTTAGCCAAATAAAAAAAATTTCTAAAACTAACCTATCTTTAGTCAGTCTGATATAAAGGGGTCAAGGTTAGCTGATGGGCCAAGAAAATAGGGGTTAAGCAACATTAAAAAGGCTAGGTTTAAGCCAATCTTGTCAATTGAGCCAAATTAACTCAATTAATTAAATTAGGCTAACCCAAGCTTTGCTTGGATCCATGATAAGTCCAATGGGCTCAAAGGTCTCTTAGGGACATTATATATGAGATGGGTGGTGAGCCTATGTCATGCCCTGGAATCTAAAGTGGAAAAATTTCATTTTTATTCTCTTCCTATTTTTTCAATTCTTATTAAGAACTAATATTCATTCACAACCAGATCAATATAACATCCAAAGCTGATTAATTGCCAACAAATATAATTCATATTTATGTAGTCAATAGTTTTATTTTATATCCAGAGTTCAAAATAACATGTACAATAGCCGCCATTGACCACAAAATAATACATAAATCAAAGAAATTGAAATAAAACTACACTAATATCATTGCCTAGTTTCAAGCTGCAGGCTTCTTACCTTTATATGAAATCATGTAAAATCATGTAATAAGCATGAAAGCCCAGCCAGTAACTAAAACCTTACTACTAAAATTAATGAAAAGGGAAAAAGAAAAATAATATGCTTATAATCATATAAGGAAATCTATAAATTAATACATGATATCGATACCGATCGCTTGTGTCAATTCATCATTTATGTTACACATCTTATCTTATTCTCTCAATCAATCAATTATTATGTCTTTATCATTCAATCCTTTACATCAATCCATCAATTATAACATTAGGATTAATATTCATACTTTGTAACAATAATCAGTAACATAAATCAGTGTCTCGATATCAGTATCCGTATAGTATCAATAAATAATAATCAGTATTCGTATTCAGTAATTAATATATATATTCAATAATTAATATCAGTAACAATAATCGGTATCTTTGTATCAAATATTTAATTGAGGGTATCTTGATCTTGCTTCTATCCTTATGACTCCCGATGAGCCGCCCTTTATGACTCTCAATCAATGTATTCTTTATAACTCCCCTTGAATCACATGGATCAGTAGCCCCGACTCCTTATAACTCTCAATCAGTCTCAAACTCTTTATGACTCCCATCAGTGAATCTTGAGGTTATCACGTGGGGGTATCATTTCATATATATAATATTAATGAGAATATCCTTTTAGTTAGAACAATATCACATTCAAGTACATATCAATCCTATCAATCATTTCAGCATATATTACATTCCACTATTATCATAAAAATCACAGTATAACACTTTCAACCCATTTTCAATATATATATATTTTATTCATTTCACAGAAATATTTAAATCCATGTTTCTAATAAATGAAAATGCAATAAAATCATATCATATTATTTAGAATGATCAAATCTATAATATATCAAGATTTACGTGATGAAAGCTTATAAAATCATAAGATAATGCATTTTTAATAAATTTAGGAGAGAAAATTTGTAGAAATCAAAATTATTAAAAATAGAAGTAACATGATAATTATTGACTATGAGTAAAATAATTTCCCTAATAAAAATAACAGATGAAAAAGTACTGAAGATCCTCTTTCTCTTTCCTCTATCCTCTCTTCTTCCCCCTTCTCTTCTTCCTTCTCCGGATTCTTCCCGTGTACGGCATCGCTAAGTAGAGGGAGGGAAGGGAACGACATATATATATATATATATATATATATATATATATATATATATATATATATATATATATATATAGAGAGAGAGAGAGAGAGAGAGAGAGAGAGAGAGAGAGAGAGAGAGAGAGAGAGAAAGAGAGAGAGAGAGCGTTGTGCCTTAGCGCCACCACCAGCATTGTACTGCTACCAGCTAAATCTAGAATTACTATAGAACATACATGCAAACATCATGGAGGTGATTTTTGTCACTGTTGTGCTCTTAAGCAAGTGTCGTAGCGCTCCAAAGCATAGCGGTAAAGCGCTCTAGTTTAAACAGATATTCAAAAATTCATATGTTTTACTTACCAAATGCTTTTAGTATCTTTGGTTTTTTAAAATAGACAATTCTTTCAAATTTGATTCTAGGACGTGATAGCCTAAGCAGTTAGTCAACTTGAATAAAATAATTTGATCCAAAGAGCCCTAATAGGTCAATTTGGTTCCACTTGGGCTACCTACCAAATTGCCTAGACCCAAGTAGCCTACAACCTTTTAGAGGTATTTATACTCCCCTAAATTCTAATCATAACCATTTTATGGTTTTAGTTAATATAGCTCAAGCTAACTGAGTGGATGAGTCCATATTATGCTCAGTTGAACTAGTAATGAGTTAACTTAGGTAATCCATATAACTAGCAAATGCCTGAGGGTCCAAGGGAGGCCTTAGGGATGTTTGGGTCATCCATTGGTTCACAAATAGGATTAAATGGGTTAATTATTGGTTCGACTTAGGTACTCGTTATGTCCATGCAACCTAAGGCTTAACCTAGGGAATATAAATGTCCCATTGAGTCTATAAGCTCAAATAGAGATGGGAAAAAGACAAATTAGTTTGAGTCAAGTAAATTGGGCTTAATAACTTACTAAGGCTCCAATTGGGCTTAATAACTTACTAAGATTAGGGTAGGTTCAATCTAGATTTGATCTTGGTCAAATCTAATCTATATCAAACTCGCAAGGTCCTTAGATCTTTAAGACATCTAAAGTTCATTCATAAGAGATATGATTTTGTTTACCACATATGGCCATATTGAGTCAAGATGAGGTCAAGTCTAATTAGATTAGGGTTTTTTTCATCTAGAATGAGTTTGATTAGGTCCAATTAGGATAAACACGATTAAGTCGCATTAAAGTTGGGCTAGGGTCAAATATAGTTTAGATTAGAGTTGAGCCACTTAATCTAGAGCCACTAATTTGATTGTATTGTCAAATTAGTGGCCATTAAGCGGAAGAAAAGTGTGTCTCTATGGTGTGAAAATTTGAAACGGTGACGGGATCGTGAAAGTCAGAGTAAGATAACTGGATGGCCAAAAATGAAAAGAGAGTTAACACGCAAATACTTGCCTGATCAGCATCGGCAAGATATCTTCTTGAAATTTCATTGATTACAATAAAATCATTTCATAATTGCTGAATTCGAGTATGTATCACTCTAGTGTGATTTAAGCTATGATGCACAAACACGGACACGAAGACACAGATATGACATGACACGGATACGAGACATGTCAATTATTGAAAATATAGGATACAGATACGGGTTGAACATGATATTATAGTTTTTATATTTTAAAAATAATGTATAAAAATTAAATAAGTATAATTTTAAAAGTAATTTTTAAATAATAAGTCATTTAACTAAAATTTATGCTTAAAATAATTAATATTATGATGTCGAGAGTCGGGTGTTGATGCTATTTATCAGTCATCGAGAGAGAAGATGAAAATACCTTCACTGTCAAAGAGAAATGAAAATGAGAATTTTCGATGAATGGGGCATTAAGTGCAGACGATTGATTTGGTGTTGCGAATAGGAAATAAAAAATTTAATTTTTATATTTTAAATAAGAAAAAATTTTAATACAAGAATTTAAAAAAAATCATAAAATATTTAAGATATACGTGTCAGACATGCGTGTCCAATTTATATTTAATATTTTTTTAATTGGATACATTTTCAGCATGTCCGACACGTGTCGAGGGAGTGTCATATGCGTGTCGTGTTAGATACGTGTCGAAAATTGCATGCCTCTTTGAGGAGAGGTGTCGGTGCATCATAGGATTTAAAAGAATCTGAAGAGAACACAATTGTCTGTTTCTTGGGTGGGTTAAACCCCTCTATAGCAAATACAACCTTATTGGACCTTTCAAGGTGTTGTTAACTTAGCTATTAAGGTGGAAAGATAGCAGCTTTTTATTTCGGAAGAAAATAAGAGATTTCTCTATTTTTTGAGAGATTCTGTTATGTATCCTGAATTCTTTAATTCAGGTGGTGGTTTGTTTGAATCTGCAATTGGGTTGGATTCATCCATTGTTTTCCCTAGAGTTTTACCATAACAGCAAGAGATCTCTTCTTGTGAAGATCTAAGTGACATTCAAGAATTGCCTCCCTGTAACTCTGTCCTAGGCAAGATAAGAACTACAGCCACATAGTTTTGTCCCAAGCGATTTTAAATTTGGTATCAAAGCTGGTGGCTCTTCTTGTTTTTGTTTTATGTATCTTGGACAAAGATATTGTTGGTGTACTATTTTCCCTCCTAGGCGCACTTCAAGACCGCAGCCACAAGAACTTTCAGCCACCGGATTCCTGCTGTTGTCTTCTCCAAACTATCGCCTCCAAACATCCATAACAAGTCAAGAACTACAGAACTACAGCCAGCTTCTACCGGTTCATCCTCCAATGCCATTAGTAGACACCCGAGAGCTATTTCCAAGAAGTAGAGCATTGGTCGCCTCTCTTGTCCTAAGACAACAGCCGTTCTTGGATTTACCCAAAATAATGAGAGGAGAGGAAGGAACATAAGTGTAGCGGGATCCAAGATTCTTCTAACATCACAACCGAAGCGTCTTCTTGGTCTTTTAATTTGTTTAAGTGTACTGATAACAGGTGTTTACCGTGCCAATTCATTCCTACACACCATAGGGTGTTGTCTCACCCCTATTTCTGCATTTAGGGACTTACCGGCGACAGCAGGAAGGTTGCAAGAAAACCTCGCAGCATAGGCGTGATCCTGTGATTGCTTAATTGCGTCCACCGTGGAAATTTTGATTTAAGATGAATAATTTCTAGTTTCTTTTATAGGAACTTAGTTTTTTTTTTTGCTTGGACCTTTGATAGGACACAATGGAGAAAAAGGATTCATATAGCCGACCACACATAGTGAGATAAAGGCTTGATGTTGTTGTTGTTGTTGTTGTTGCTTGGACTTTTGAAACATAGACGTGCCACTCAATTTATTTGGATATAATAACTGTTATAAAGTTGTTCTTCCTTGTCTTGTCGCCTACAAGAAAAGCACCTTTAGGCTATCAAACAATCAAATCTCATCCGTGAAAGGATAAAACCAAGAAGAATCTGGCAAGATGTCGCCTCGATGAAATTTACAGCGACCACTTCAAAAAGTGGTGATTGAAGATCTTCAACTAGAAATTGCCCAACTTCAACAATGACTGTCAAGGCTCGAACGAAGGAAAGACTTGAGCCCCCTTGCCTAGTACTTTGTTGGCATCCAACCACGGGACAAGTATGCTCCCATGCTGGCTTTAAGATTCATCGTTTCAGCCGGATCCATAAGAACCCCTTATGCCACCCCTACCTTGAACAAGCCAAGATTTGACTTGGTTACTAATGATTTCCTTCTTGGTGACGACTGCAGTCGTTAAGAGAGTATCTCGGACGATCACATTCCATCTTCTTACGAAGTCATGTTTGAAGCGCCACCCCATAAGCCTTCCTCCACACCCTTGGTCGAGTCCATCTTTGACGGGTTTAAAGATACATTGCCAAAATCGTCATTTTTGTCTGTCTATGATGAGCCCGTGTACGACATGTACTATGATGACATATTCTTTGAAGTTCTTGGTTTTGATAAGCCTGCGTATGTATGATGATCAAAGCAAGATGGATGCCCAACAGGAGTTATTTATGCATATCATTCCTGATAAGGTAGTAAATATGCTTGCCTTCATTGATATTGAAATTGTTATGACCAAATTTGATCTTGTCAACAACCTTGGTACCATCATGCATTCCAACACAAATTTATTCATGGAGGCTCTGACTACGCATGTTAAAGTTAGCATGGTTAGCCAGTTTGTTGTTGAGTTTGATTCAGACCTTGAGGAGAGCCATTTGAAGAAGCTAACTAAGAAGGAGATTTCTAATGATAAGGATGAGAAAGAAAAGAAAAAGAACAAAATCCTTAAGTTCGTCAGCAAGTTTTGTCGACTTCAACATAAGCTGAAGTCTCTCCTAGGCAGGGAGAATGACGCTGCGTGAATCTATCCGGATCGGTTCAGCTAATCAAACTCACCTCCTCTCTATTATTTTGTTATATTATTTTGTAACTGAGTGTGAGACCTTACATGTAGCCAAGTTGTCTATATAAAAAGCTAGCCTTTGTAATAAGGGGGAGAATAAGATAATAAAGATTTTAATTTCTATTTTTTGGGGTATTCTGTATCGTAATCAACACAGGTGGTGTTACTTGTCTAAGAACCTTGTTCTTGGGTGTTATTTTTGAGCTGTGATTCTAGCAGCCTGTTTCTCATTTGATCCTTGTCTCTTCCTACGACTCAACACCTCCTGTCGGTTGTCAGGAACTTTTAAGTCCACCAAGCAAAGAATAAGTCAAGTATAATTGTAGACCCAATTTAGGATTAAAATTAGACTATAGTTGACCAGATTGGGTCTAGGTTAGGGATGAACTGGCTTAGCTAACTAGGTTCAATGATCATGCTAAGAGTAGGGCCACTAAGGTCTAGTTGAGATCATGGCCAACAAAGAGCTTGATAAAATTATCTGTTTAGATATTAATGCCTAAAATAAGCATATCATTAATATAGAGATAAATAATTATATTATAAATTTTCTAATTAAAGTCATAATAAATATATGAATGTGCTTTATTGACCTTATAATAATTGAAGATCATATTCTTATGAGGTTTTTTTATAACAATATTTTGGAGTTTGCTTGAGTTAATATAAGGGCTTTTTCATTTCAAAATAATTATGCCTAATATATTAGCATAGCATTATTTTATAGATAAATATTCATGATCTATTTTAGCTTACTAAATTTATGATAAATATATGAATCCACATCATTGGACTTTTAGTCATTGAAGATCATAGATTTTTTCTGCCATTATATTTGGAGATTGTTAGAGCCCATATAAGAGATTAATAAATTTGCATACTTTGTTCTCATTTTATGATAAAATATTATAGTGGCACCAATTAAATATATTCTTTTAAATCATCATTCAGAAATGTTATCTTCATATTTATTGCATATATTGAAGCTAGGATGATATTAAAACTTATGGAGATAACTCTAACAACTACAAACTAAGGTTTCATTTGGGACGGGTTTTTTGCTGCTTCTTAAAGCAGTTTATTAGTACTAAAAAGTCATGTTAAGAAGCAGTAAGAAAGCCGTTCAAAATGAAGCCTATGTATAAAAATAATTTAAATCATTCTTTTGAGTTTATCCTTTTTCCATTAGTGAAGCTTTAAATATATCAAATATAGTTTGTTCCTTTCTTGAATATCAATGTGCATCCTATAGATTTAGTAACTAGAGGTAAATTTGTTAACTCTCTTGTATAATTAATCATAATATAATCTGTTAACTCTCTAAATCTTTGTGAAGTGGATGAGTACCAGCTTCTCTCCTCAAAATGGCATTCAAAATCATACACACATCACTTGGTTAAAAAGCTACCACCATCCCAAATAGATCCTAAATATCACATGCTTAATATGATTTGATGCAAAAGAAATTTAGAATTCAAATATCACTAGTATCAAATTAATTTAGTAATGTGCTTAGTGAACAATCTATTATTCCCCCAAAAAAAAGGTGAACAATCATAGTACAGTTTTATTTGGCGCAACTTTTTTACTGCTCCTTAAATTTAATTTCTTTGGAGAACATAAATCGAAGCTATAAAAATGTCCTGCAGATAATCATTCCTCCAATATCAATGCTATTTGATTATCTTATGTGAACATCAACAATTGCATTCATGATAGAACGTCATATAATTACAGTACAATCATTAAAAAAAAAAAAATCTTAGACCATTACTTAGCTTTATTTTGAGCAGTTTTCTTACTTAATTTTGTTTGGGCAGTTTTCTTACTCTTCTATAAAATAATTTTTTAGCACAAAAAAAATTTTGAATTAGAATTTTTTTACTAAGGAAATATTTTAGAAAACAGTAAAAAAGCAGGACAAACGAAACCTGAATTCAGTCGGAGTTAGGGGGCGGGTGATAAGGTGGTGGAGTTCCGAAGGTGGCAAGCAATGCAAAGTGGATGGCATCAGATCCTCTCGCGTGCGGGATTGAGGCAGCTAGCGGCGAAGCTTCTTAAGCCAGGGCTTGCTCGCCAGGTTCTCTCGCCCGTGGAATTGATGTAAACTAGGGCTCTCTTCGTTTCTCCATAATAAATTAGGGCTAATATTCTATCAATAATTTATTAATTTTGAAAACTCATGACCTGTAAAAATTGTGCATATTTTTATAAATGAGATTTTTAATAATTTTTATTATAATTATGAATGAAATTCCGGTTTTTGAAACCTGAAAACAGAAATCCGCTTTCTTTATTCCGGTTTCAGCCTCTATAAATTTAAAAAAAAAAAATTAATTTTTAATTCGGCTGCTTTAATTCCGGTTTCAAACCTTTAACCGGAAATATTTAAAATTATTTAAAATTATTTGTTTTATTTTTCCAAAAAAAAAAACCAATCGAAATTTTAATAAGTAAAAAGTTATAAGAAAATAAAAGTATACTTAAATTAAAAAAAATATTTACATAGTTTAAAAAAATAAAATATTTATTATTTATTATTAAATTAAAAATTGTATCTTAATTTGAAAATTTTGAAATATTTAAATTAAATAAGACTTTTTTTATATTTAAGATTTAAGAAATTTTTAACATATTTATTATTAAAATACATATATTTAATAATTAAAACAAAAAATATATATAAACTTTATAAGTTTTAATTAAATGTAATAATTTATAAAAAATTTATTTAATTTGTATTATATTTATTTTAAATTATTAATTTAGTGCATTTACTTTAATTTATTTTTAAAAAAATATTTAATAATTAAAATTATTTTAAACATGTTTTATATAATCAAGGGCGGAACCAATCATAAATTTTAAGGGGGACAAAGTTATAAGTAAATGTTGACAAATATATCGGGGGTCAAATGGGGTCTAGCGCCCCTGTCGGGGTTTGGCATGACCAGTTAGGTTGCGTGGGGCAAATTTTTATTTATTATTTCTATTTGTATTTGGTTCATTGTTCTCTAACAATAAAACCTCTACACAATATGTTTAATTATACTGGGGGCAATTGCCTAAATATCGTAGTATTTTAAGACTTTAGGGGGGGGGGGGGGGGGCAAAAACCGTTGTAAAAAAAACTAAAAAATAGAATAAGGGCAACAAATTACTAAAGAACCATATAATAATTTTTTTGGGGGGCAATTGTCCCGGGTCTCAAGGAACTTTTATTCGGTCCGGTGAACGTACGCTCCTCTACGTTTGGCCACCAATATTTTAACGCCACGTATCATGAAGAAAAGTCGCCGACCCGACCGCTGTTTTTGGGTTCTCGCACGTGCGTTTTTTAAATCCTTGACGAGCCGAACAACATCTCATCACCTTTTGGATATATTTCAAATACCTAGCAATACCGAGCAAATACCAAGTTGTACCTAGTTTTTTCTAGCAATACCGAGCAAATCCCTAGCAATACCGAGCAAATACCTAGCAATATCGAGCAAATACTGAGTTGTACCGAGGGTAAAAAACTCGGTACAACTCGGTATTTGCATGGTATTGGTCTTCACAGAGCGGTATTTCTCATTTTTGCAAAGCAATACCTAGCAAATACCGAGCAATACCGAGAAAATCGCGAACATAGCATTCCCGGTTCCGCTCCGGGTCAGATAGAGTAAGAGCACGTGGCGACATGTTATTGGTAGCCGAACGTAGCTCTACGTCCGGTCAGAGGACGTAATAATTGTTCGGTCTCAAGGGGTTCCGATCCTGTATAAAATATTATTAGATATTTAATAAAAATGTATGGCCTTCGCATTAACATTTCAATACTTGATGCATAAATTTAATAATAATTATATTGAATATTAATTATTTTATTGAATAAAAGTATTTATTATTTTATTTAATATTTTCCCATTTCAAATGTAACCGAAAAATTGATTTCTCGGTGGTTAAATTGAATTAAAAATGGGTTTTTAAATAATAAATCCGTAGAATTCGGAATTGATTTTCTTTGAAATCGGATTTTTTTTTTCTGCTTTCTAAGAAATGGGATTTTCATTTTTTTGGTTCTGCTTATTCCTTAATTTTGAGGGCTGTACACTCACAATTATAATAAAAATTATTAAAAATGCTCATTTATAAAAAATATGCTTTAAAATTATGTGTTATGTATAGAGGTGTCAATATTTGATATGACATGAAAATCCTGGGTTAGAGTCAACCCAGACCTGAAACAGATCGGGTTCGGATTCCAGAATTCGACCCATTTGAAAAAATAGGTCGGGTCCAGGTCAACCCGCAAAACTGGAATTGACTCGAAAATCGTCTCAAGTATTGCGTCAATCGTCAAGTCGCGTTATAACCTAGATGTCAACAGCATCACTGTGTCAGTTGATGAGTCGCGTCGTCCAAGCACATCAGTCACATAAGCCATCCTTGAGGCTTCCGTTGTTAAAGTTCGACCATCCTCCAGGCTTCATTCACCGGGGGCCATCCTCCAGGCTCCAGTCCATTTGTCTTTCGTCGTTCTTCGTTCACCGTTGGCCGTCCGCATTAAGCAGCCACCACCATCGCAGCCTCTGTCAGATCATCCGCTGTCGCAGCCTCTGTCGCCTCTGCCTTCACCGCCAACCTGCCATCCGTCGTTTCTTGATTTCCGCCTTAGCCGTAAGCTACGAAAGCTAATAGTTGGGTCGTGTCTGGTTGATCTGGACCCGAGGCAGGTCGGGTTCGAATCTAAAAATCTGACACATTTGCAAAAACGGGTTGTGTTGAATAGAAGCGGATCACTGTTGCGTTCGACCCGAATTTGACCCGCAACCCGTTTTTGACACCCCTAGTTATGTATGTGAAGTCTCTCTCTATGTGTGGCCTCTCTTTTCCAATATCTCTCATCTCTCTCATCTCATTTCGATAAAATTAAATTTAACAGTAATTTCGGACCATGCAAATAAACTCACATATAAATATTTTATTTGCAATATTGTTTTATTAATATCATTAATTAATTAATTTTCTTTAAACATATTTTTAATCAGCAATAACTTTTTTATAGAATGAATTTATTTATTTTAAACTAAATTCAATTAGATTGCATAATTTATTTATTTTATAATATATTTTGATAACACACAAAGAATGATTTATATATTCATCTGCAAAACAATAAAATTAATTATTATTACATTTTTATATAGTTAATGATTAACTAAGCTTGCATGTTGATAATTAAAATTTTCATTATTTAATCCTAATAGTTAGTCTTAGTACAACTGATTAATTGATTGATAAATTATAACAATTTGTAATTAAATAATTAAAATAATTAGACATTAAAGTCAATATTATTACTATTATTGTTTAATTATGATAATTAAGAGTATAATATGCTTAATCTAGGGGTGTAAACAAGTCGAGCCAAGCATGAGTCACCCCTTTGAGCTTGAGCTTGATTAGTTAATTGAGTTCGATCTTGAGCCCTAGCTTTATTCCATGAGTTTGAGCCGGCTACAACTTTATTCTATGGAAGAGAGACTGATTATGATTTTAAAAATCATAATAATAAATTAATACAAAGAATGATAAATTAAAATAAAAATAATAAAACATAACTTTATATAAGAAAGTGACATATAGTTTTTAAATTTTTTTAGCAATTTTATACTTAAAATTCTTAATGTTATTAAATTTTAAGTGTATTTTATATTAATATATTTTTAACAGAGTCGGCTCGAGCCCTAACAAGTCGAATTAGGCTAGCTCAAACTTTGCTCGATAGCTCATTTAGCTCAGCTCACGAGGCATTTATTGTGTCGAGCTCGAGCCATCACATGAGTCGGCTTATCTCACTTACACGGCCTAGCTTAATCACAAAAAATATCTCATTTTAAAAAGGTAAATTATTTATCAATGAATTGAAGATAACTTAAACTAAATTAAATAATTTAATCCAAATTATTAAAATTTATTTGATAATTTTGATCAGATTTGTGAGAAGAAGCTTACATTTGGATTGGAGTATTTGGACTTATTTTGTTAGAGGAATCCAAATTGGTTTTTATGTAGGTCATATATATTGACTAATGATAAGAAAGCCAAAGCCTTCCCTCTGGTTATCTTTAGAAGACCTAAATGGGCCCCACTAGAATATGAAATATTATTGGTTTTTAGTTGTAGCTGTCTTTTTTTTCTTTCATTAAATTATTGAGGCCAAAGCATACTAATGTTTTACAAATAAAATTATAAAATAAAAAAATGACATCTTTTTTGAATTGTTGAAAGAGACATCTTTTAAGATAATCAATGAGTGTATCAGTATTCAGATAATCAATGAGTGCATCATTATTCAGATAATCAATAAGTGTATCTTAAGAGTATATTGCTCCTGCACTTATTCCCAATCAATCACCTCTTATAACTTCCAATCAGTGTACTCCTTATAATTCATCTTAAATCACATAAATCAGTTGCCCTGATTTCTTATAACTCTCAATCAATTTCCAGCTCCTTATGACTCTCAATCAGTGAATCATGTGGATCGTTAGGATATCACGTGAAGTTATTGTATCATATATTTGATACAATTTAGTACTTCATTTAAAATGTAATAAAATCATATCAAATTGTTCTTAATGATCAAATATATAACATATCCAAATTTGCACGGTCAAAGCTTATGAAATCAAGATATAATGCATTTTATACATTTAGGAGAAATAAAATTTGTAAAAAAATAAAATCATTTAAAATAGAAATAAAAGATTAGTCACTTACAATTAATATAATAAAATATGTAACATGAATGATTGATAAATATGATCCAAAGATCATTCTCTCTCTTTTCTTCTTCTCATCTTTCAATTTCTTTTTGGCTAAGCAATTAAGTGAGGGAGTCAGGGGGTGAGGAAAAGATAATGATGTATCATCAATAAATTATCTTGATCGGGTTCGAATCTCGAGGAAAAATTGAGCCGGAAACTTCAAAAATTAAATCTGGGATCACCTGAACTCCGATTTCAGCAAACTTATAGTCAAACTGAGCGTCTCAAAAATATGAACTCAACGACACCAAATTCAACTCAATCCAAACCCAAATGAGTCCAAATTAAGCACTTGAACCACTATTAGAAAGTTCAAACCATAATTTGAGTTACCAAATGGTTTCCAAATATGATGTTCTTATAATGAAATCGAGTGGCTTGACGAGATTAATCCAATGAGCCCAAGATCATCAAATTCCGACATCATTAAGACCTTCAAATATCTGACGAACAGTGCATGATCAAGGGATTTAATATCGGCTGTCCATCCGACCACTCCATATTTATCCCTAATCTCTCACATATTTACAAGCCATGCCACTCCAAAATTTCTATAAATAGACCCCTCATTTCTTATGAGAGGGGACCCAGGCAAGAAATATGAAAAAGGAAGAAGAAGAGAAGGAGAAGAAAAGGATAGGAGAGAATAACTCCTCCTCGACCACCGCCAGAGTTCTGCCTGACGCTAGAATTCTTCCTGACTTCCGAACAACGCCAGAGTTCTGCTCGACGTGGGAATTCTGCCCGACCTTAAATTGACGTGGGAATTTTGCCCGACTTCTAAGTAATGTCGGAGTTTTACCAGAACTCCAAGTAACATCGGAGTTCTCCCTGAATATCATCTAACGTCGGAGTTCTCTTCAGCCACCAACTGACGTCCGACTTCTACCCGACGTCGGACCTCCGCTCTTCGCCAAATTTCTACCTAACATTGGATTTCTGCCAATTATCAGACTTTCACTAGACATCTATCTGATGTTTGATTTCTGCTCATTGATGGACTTCTACCAGACGCCGTCTTTCTAACATCCGTCATCAGACTATAGTCCTTTCGACCTCCGTCGCCCGCTGACTATGGTCCTTTAGACTTACGTCGCCCACCGACTACAGTCCTTCCGACCTCCGTCATCCACCGACTATAATTCTTCATACTTACGTCGCCCGTCGACTACAGTCCTTTCGACCTCCGTCGTCCACAGCGTCCTTCAGACTTACGTCGCTCGCCAACTACAGTCCTTCTGAATTACGTCGCCCGCCGACTACAATCCTTCTGACCTCCATCACCTGCAGACTACGGTCCTTCTAACTTACGTCGCACACCGACTATAGTCCTTTAGACCAAACTAACACATTAACATTAATGCTTTGTATTCTCACTATGTAATGTACTCTATAATATGTACATCAAGCTAAGGCCTTCTCCCGATGAAGAGCCTCATTTGTAATCAACTACAATACTAATAGATTTATTTATACCAGGCCAGGCCCCATAATTTTTCCTATTTTTTCAAGGATTTTCCACGTACTTGGTGTCTCTAGTGAATGACGCACCCTCTCTCTTATCTGATTGCATGCTGGATTTTTGTACAATGCTAAGATGTTAAACTTTATATTTCTCTACCGCTGCGAATACTCCATGATGCAACAATTTGGCGCCATCTATGCGAACATGGTTCTCGACTAGGGGCAAATTTTGCTCCAATCTCAGAAGGTAGTTCATGCCAACTTCCTGACATTAACTATTAGTGTATCAATTCCATGAAAATTAAATCCAGACTGGGGGGGGGGCAACTTTGACTTTAACTTTGGTTAAGAAGATCCCTCCATTATTTTCAATATCAAGATGATATTTTAGGAAAATCCCAGCAAATACAACGATACTTACCATCAGTTACATGCTTTATACAATCCCTTGCTGGACTTCTACTCTTTAGGCAATGTCTTAATCTCGATCTCAAAAAGATAGTAACGGTCTAAAGATAGACAATTCTTTACCTTTGATTCGGGATACACGAGACGTTCACCTCCTCCTAATCAAAGCAAAATCGGTCCCAAGGGGATTCGATTCGACCTCTTCCACACATGTTAAAGCTATCGAGCAAAGGCTATGACATAAAATCTCAGATAGGTCTCACATCCTTGGTGGATTCTCTTGAGTTCTTCCACACGAGTTAAAGTCATCGAGTAAAGGCTCTGACATACAATCTCAGATAGGCCTTACATTCTTAGCGGATTCTCTTGATATATTCCATACAGTTTAAAGTCATCGAGCAAAGGCTCTGACATACAACCTTATATATGTGTTACATCCTTTGCGGATTCTCTTGACCTCTTCCACATAGGTTAAAGTCATTGAGCAAAGGCTTTGACATACAACCTCAGATAGGTCTTACATCCTTTGTTGATTCTCTCGACCTCTTCCACACATATTAAAGTTATCGAGCAAAGATTTTGACATACAACCTCGGATAGGTCTTATATCTTTTGTAGATTCTCTCGACCTCTTCTACACAGGTTAACGTCATCGAGCAAAGGCTCTGACATACAACCTCGAAAAGGTCTCACATCCATGTTGGATTCTTTTGACCACTTCCATATAGGTTAACGTCATCGAGTAAAGGCTTTGACATACAACCTCGGAAAGGTATCACATCCTTGCTAGATTTTTTTGACCTCTTCCACACAGATTAATGTCATTGATCAGGGCTCTGACATACAACCTCGAAAAGATCTCACATCCTTGTTGGATTCTTTCGACCTCTTCCATATAGGTTAACATCATTGAGCAAAGGCTCTGACATACAATCTCGAAAAGGTCTCACATCATTTCTGGATTCTTTCAACCTCTTCCACACAGGTTAACATCATTGAGTAGGGCTCTAACATACAATATCGGAAAGGTCTCTAATCCTTGGTGGATTCTCTTGACCTCTTTCATATAGGTTAACGTTATCAAGCAATGGCTCTGACATATAACCTCAAAAATGTCTCACGTTCTTGTTGTATTCTTTCGACATTTTTCACATATATTAACATCATCGAGCAGGTGCTCTGACATGCAACCTCGAAAAGGTCTCGCATCCTTGGTGGATTCTATCGACATCTTCCGTATATGTTAACGTCATCAAGCAAAGGCTTTGAAATACAACATCGGAAAAGTCTCACATCCTTGTTGAATTCTTTCGACCTCTTCCACACAGGTTAACGTCATCGAGTAGGGCTCTGACATACAACCTTATATAGGTCTTACATCATTGCCAAATTCTCTCGGCCTCTTCCATACAAGTTAACGTCATCGAGCAAAGTACTCTGACATACAATCTTAGATATGTCTTACATTCTTGGTAGATTCTCTCGACATCTTTCACACAAGTTAACATCATCGAGCAAAGTGCTCTGACATACAACCTCGGATAGGTCTTACATCCTTGGTAGATTCTCTCGACCTCTTCCATACATGTTAACATAATCGAGTAGGGCTTTGACATGCAACTTCGGATAGGTCTGTCACGCCCCAAGATCTAACTTGGAAAGAATTTCAATCAAACCATCAACAATTTACCAGAGTTATCTATAACAATCAAATCAAACGGTCTATCAAAATTCTATAGCATTTAAAACATCAATATAACAGTTCTGATCATCTCAAAAGATCATATACAATACTCAGGAACTATACCAAATACATGAACTGAAATCTATTCTGTCCTGAGTATAAAAGAATCACTACAATAAAAAAGAACAGAAACCTATAGATCCTGATCAACCTCAATCACCTGCTCCCTTGCCCTGACCTGAAAATATTAACCACATATAATGAGCTTAAACAGCCCAGCAGGTCACCAAAGCCTACAACTGAAATCAAAGCACGGTACTGCTATGAATATGCATGTCAGTCAATCAAATCCATAACATTCAATGGTCAATGAGTCTATGCAGCGGAAATCCAATCAGTAGTCAATGTAGTACGGAAATCAATAGTCGATGAAATCAATAGTCGATGCAGCAATAGAAGAACCGATAAATCAAACTCAATCTATACTAGCAATGAATCAAATGCAGCAGGTTAAAATGGTGTAGAAACAATAATATCAATGAATCAATATAATATCTATATCAATCCATATCAATATCTATGCTCAGAAGTCAATCAATGAAATCAATGAAATTGTACGATACAATAAATCCATAAATCTGATCAAATCTAAAAAGCAGTAAATCCATATGTCAATACTGTACGCATGCAATACAATAATACTGAACAAGTACAATCACTGGCTATCAATAATTACTGTTGTAGAAATCCATGTTGCTGTTGTAGATATCCATACATTGGTTTCAATAAGAGTCGTCACTCTGTGCCTGTCGGCATAAGAATCTCCTTATGCCTCCCAATCAATATATCAATCAATAGTTTAAAGGAAAGCCCGTCGGACCACCATCCTGTACAGGTCAATCAATCTCCAACCAATGTTCAACCAGGCTTGTCTTTCAGTATCAATAGTCAATTCAATAGTCAATATAGTCAATATAAGAACAATGTAGAGCAATCATATCAACATTCATATGCATATCTATTCAATTCATCAATCTCAAACAAATTAGAAATCGTACGAAATTTTGGCAGCGTAACGGCAGTCTATCAAATTTACACAAAAATCCTACAAAATCACAATTCACCAAATTACAATAGAATGTTCACGACAACAATATAAGACTATACTTCTACTGAATCAATATCAATAAACATCCTAATATTTTTCTATTCGATCAAAATCGCGTAGAACCCAAAATAACAGGTAAAATCATTCCAGAAAAGAATCAAATCGTGTAGAATAATCATATCTATAACATATTAAAAGTTGTGCGGTGAAAGTTGTGTCAATACAAAATCGGGTCTGTTTTTCGATCACAAAAACACAAAATAGGTCACAATACGATCAAAACTCAATATTTCTGAAAACAGAAATAGGATTCGGAGTCCTTACCGCGAGATCAACACTTTACTCAACAGCGGCGACGGACGAAAAATGTTCCGCGGTCTCCGAAAACCAGCTTTTCCTTTACTTTCCTTCTCTTTCTCTCTCCTCAGATATTTTGATTTTAAAAATGATTTTCTCTCTCCTCAAAACGAGCTGATTTTCTTATATCTTTGAACTGATCGGCCCGGCCGATCGCCACATCGTCCAGGATGATGTGAACAAAATCCAATCATCCAGGACGATATTTCAGGCCGATAATTAATTTTCCTTGGAAGATAAAAACCCTTGCTCACTGACTTGTGCCATGAACTGATCGTCCCAGGACGATCCAAAATCGGCCTGGACGATCCACCAAAAAATCAGCCATTTCTGATCGTTCTGGACGATCTCGACATCGTCCCGAACGATCCTAGAAAGAAATCAAAGAAACGAGCTACGAGCTCTCACAATCTCCCCACCTTAGAAAAATGTCGTCCCGACATTTCCCTAAAGGTCTGGAGCAAAACGAAGCATAACAAATCCAATCAAATTCGAATCAAAAATCAAAACTCGGTGAAAATCATACAAATCACACAATCCAGTCAATCACATGTCACTATGCATGATCATATGTCAATCAATCATTTAGTCAAATCAGCTTACCAGCAGAACTTTCTGAACGTTGTTGATCTTCATAATGCTGTAGACTGTAGATACGTGGCACTACTGGAGGAAGTGCAGGAGGTCGTGGCGCAACAGTCTCCCTCTGACTATCTCTGACAGCTCTATCAGTCATATCAGTCATCCGGTTCCCTGATCTCTCGCTGTAGGCTCTCGAGCCAACTGTCCTCTGTTGTCCTGTATCCAGAATCAGTTCTTCCACCCAATCCTTTCTGAGGGCAATTTGCTACTCTATGCCCTTGCTGTCCACAGTGAAAGCACTGTCCTGTCACTAAGTAACACTGACCTACATGTCGTCGACCACAATGAATGCACTCGCTAGAACCAAAAGATACTACTTATGCAGATCCCCTTGAATCACCATATTTGCTTCTCTTCTCTCTATCCCTTTCTCTACCAGATTCCTCTCGTCTGGTTTCATCTCTCCTCCTCATGGTGTCGTCATACCTCGATACTGGTGTTGCCAAATCAATCTCTATCAGTCTGGCCCACTCCACCAACTCAGAAAACTCATGGATCCGGAAGGGTACTAGCGGATGTCTCAGCTCTCTATTCAGTCCGTGCAAAATCTATAGCATTTTTCTTCAGCAGTAGGGATCAAATGAGAAGCATACCTCGCAAGTGCAGTAAACTCGGCCTCGTACTGCATCACTGTCTTGCGTCCTTGTTCCAATCTCATAAAAGCTTCATGCATTTGTCGTTGAGCTGACGGAGGTACAAACCACATCTGAAACACTGCAGTGAACTCCTCCCAGGTGATCTCAGCATTTGTCTTCCCCTGAAATTTCTCTCTCTGCTGTCCAATCCACCATCTATCTGCTTCTCCCTCAAACAGAAACACAGCCAATGGTACCTTTCGATTGCCTGGGCACTGCATGCTATCAAAGATCTTCTCTACTCTCATTATCCAATCTTCAGCAGCCTGGGGTCCCACAGCTCCTTTGAACAACGGAGGCTTCAGCTTATGAAACATCTGCAATGTCTATCAGCGTCTTTTTCTTTACTTCCACTCATCTTGCTCTGTGCATCCCCCATCACCTGTGCTATAGCAGTAGCCAACTGCATCATACTCTCTGAATGTACTGGAGCTGCACTGTGTTGCTCATTTGGTACACTTGATTCCGGATTATCCATTTATCTTTTCACCTGCACAGTTCAGAAGAAATGATACACACATGCAACTATGTATGCAAAAAGGATGCACTAACAGCTATCCAGTCTACCCAACTCTCAATCCAATCCTATAACTCTGGTAACAATTCATTCTTCCAATAACACTGCTTTGATACCAACTTGCTACGCCCCAAGATCTAACTTGGAAAGAATTTCAATCAAACCATCAACAATTTATCAAAGTTATCTATAACAATCAAATCAAACGGTCTATCAAAATTCTATAACATTTAAAACATCAATATAATAGTTCTGTTCATCTCAAAAGATCATATACAATACTCAGGAACTATACCAAATACATGAACTGAAATCTATCCTATCCTGAGTACAAAAGAATCACTATAATAAAAAAGAACAGAAACCTGTAGATCCTGATCAACCTCAATCACCTGCTCCCTTGCCCTGACCTGAAAATATTAACCACATATAATGAGCTTAAATAGCCCAGCAGGTCACCAAAGCCTACAACTGAAATCAAAGCACGGTACTGCAATCAATATGCATGTTAGTCAATCAAATTCATAACAGTCAATGGTCAATGAGTCTATGCAGCGGAAATTTAATCAGTAGTCAATGCAGTACGGAAATCAATAGTCGATGCAGCAATAGAAGAACCATATCTATGCTCAGAAGTCGATCAATGAAATCAATGAAATCGTACGATACAATAAATCCATAAATCCGATCAAATCTAAAAAGCAGTAAATCCATATGTCAATACTGTACGCATGCAATACAATAATACTGAACAAGTACAATCACTGGCTATCAATAATTGCTGTTGTAGAAATCCATGTTGCTGTTGTAGATATCCATACATTGGTTTCAATAAGAGTCGTCACTCTGTGCCCGTCGGCATAAGAATCTCCTTATGCCTCCCAATCAATATATCAATCAATAGTTTAAAGGAAAGCCCGTCGGTCCACCATCCTGTACAGGTCAATCAATCTCCAACCAATGTTCAACTAGGCTTGTCTTTCAGTATCAATAGTCAATTCAATAGTCAATATAGTCAATATAAGAACAATGTAGAGCAATCATATCAACATTCATATGCATATCTATTCAATTCATCAATTTCAGACAAATCAGAAATCGTACGAAATTTCGACAGCGTAACGGCAGTCTATCAAATTTACACAAACATCCTACAAAATCACAATTCACCAAATTACAATAGAATGTTCACGACAATAATATAAGACTAAACTTCTACTGAATCAATATCAATAAACATCATGATATTTTTTTATTTGATCAAAATCACGTAGAACCCAAAATAACCGGTAAAATCATTCCAGAAAAGAATCAAATCGTGTAGAATAATCATATATATAACATATTAAAAGTTGTGCGGTGAAAGTTGTGTCAATACAAAACCGGGTCCGTTTTTTGATCACAAAAATACAAAATAGGTCACAATACGATCAAAACTCAATATTTCTGAAAACAGAAATAGGATTCGGAGTCCTTACCGCGAGATCAGCACTTTACTCAACAGCGGCGACGGACGAAAAGCGCTCCGCGGTCTCCGAAAACCAGCTTTTCCTTTACTTTCCTTCTCTTTCTCTCTCCTCAGATATTTTGATTTTAAAAATGATTTTCTCTCTCCTCAAAACGAGCTGATTTTCTTATATCTTTGAACTGATCGGCCCAGTCGATCGCCACATCGTCCAGGACGATGTGAACAAAATCCAATCGTCCAAGACGATATTTCAGGCCGATAATTAATTTTCCTTGGACGATAAAAATCCTTGCTCACTGACTTGTGCCATGAACTGATCGTCCCAGGACGATCCAAAATCGGCCTGGACGATCCACCCAGAAATCAGCCATTTCTGATCATTCTGGATGATCTCGACATCGTCCCGAATGATCCTAGAAGGAAATCAAAGAAACGAGCTACGAGCTCTCACAAGGTCTTACATCATTATCTCATTCTTTTGACCTCTTATATATAGGTTAATGTCATTGAGCAGAGCTCTGACATACAATAGCGGATAAGTTATACATCCTTAATGGATTCTCGCAACCTCTTCTATAGAGGTCAGCATCATCAAACAATGTTCTAAGTGAACATTCTCTCTAAAAAAGATTTCATGAAAATAAGTGATTGATAAAATCATCACTCATATAAAACCATAACAGTATAACAATACCTCCAAAAATATGGGGAGCAATATATCAAATTATATCTCAAAGACATAAAATTAATTTAGCTTCCTCAAAGGAATAAGTTCTCAACTTCATATACAATATCAATGAAGTTACATAAATTCAGATTCAGATGTACATTTATTCTCATAGGAAGTTAAAATTAAAAGGTACATTGACATCTATTGTACAAGCTACTACTATCAAGCAATAAAAACTTTTAAGCATTCAAATATCCTTGGTGGATTCAAATGATTTCTTCTTTACTACACACAAGCATCGATTACGACTTCTTCTTCAAAGAAAGATAATAATTGGGTCTTCATCATGTCTTAATTCAGTTGACACTATATGTGTATCGTCATACCACTAACACATCACACTACTTCGGCCCCTTAATTCAGGGATATCTGATGTTAGTATACTTCAATATGGATGCATATTGAAATAGTAAAATGCAAATGGACTCCCGCCATTATCGACCCTTCATCTGAATATTTGACAACTGTCCTTCTAACTAACATCGCCCGCCGACTACAATCTGTCTGGCCTTCGTCGCCTGCCAAAAATGATCCTTTCGATTAACGTCGCTCGCCGACTACAATCCTTTTAACCTCCATCACCCGCCAATTATGATCTTTCCGACTAACATCGCACACTGACTACAGTCCTTCAGACCAAACAAACACATCAACAATGATGCTTTGTATTCTCACAATGTAATGTACTATATAAGATGTACATCAAGCTAAGGCCATCCCCTAAGGAAGTACCTCATTTGTAATCAACTATAATACTATTGGATTCATTCATACTGGGAAAGGCCCCGTGGTTTTTCCCCTTTTTTAGGAGTTTTACACGTAAAAAACTTGGTGTATCTAATGGATGACGGACTCTCTTTTAATCTGATTGTGTGTCGAATTTTCATATATATATATATATATATATATATATATATATATATATATATATATATATATCATTCATTGGCTAGCATCACAACGCTCACCAAATCAGGGCCAAAGTGCTCTACTTAAAAAAATTCATATTTTTAATTAAATTTATTATTTCAGAATTACATTTGTTATTTATTTTAACCATTTAATTAGAGCTTATCAATGAACAACAGAATAAAACGTGATTGCATTTTTGTCTTGTCTAGAGCCTTATATCATAGGATCCTATATTTTTTTGAAATTATGTAAAACTACTTAATAAGTATTATTGAGGACTAGAATATATGCGGCGATAGAGTTAAACAATTTTTGTCTCAATGTTGTATGGATATCCAGCACACAAATAGGAAATGAACACTACAGAAAAAACAGCCAATACTGGCGGTTTATAAGGTAACACCGACGATTTTCAGTAACACCGGTGGCTTTCCGGCGGTTCTTGAACCGCCGGAAAAAATGGCGTATGAAAAAGATCACCGGCGGTTATTACCGGCGGCCTAATTGTCCGACGGTTTTTCGGCGGCCAAACACCGCCGAAAAATATCTAAAATTTAATAAAAAATAGCCCATTGCCCAGTCGTTCTCCTGCCGTGACCGCCCAAACTCCCGTCCTGCCAGATTCCCGCCGGACGGCCTGCCCGCTCTGCCCGCACAAATTCCCGCCCTGTCAGCCCGAGTTCCCTTGTGCCCGCGTGCTGCCCGCTTTGCCCGCCAGAGCTCCCGTTGCTGCCTGCCCTTCCCGCCAGAGCTCCCGCCGTGCACGCGTGCTGCCCGCACTACCCGGGATTCGAACCGTGTCCCTTGGTTTTTCTAAGTCCCAACCATTATGCTAAGTTTGAAAATGTGTCAAATTATATATTACAATTTATTTAAACTA
This sequence comes from Dendrobium huoshanense, assembly GCA_016618105.1. NCBI lineage: Eukaryota > Viridiplantae > Streptophyta > Magnoliopsida > Asparagales > Orchidaceae > Dendrobium > Dendrobium huoshanense. Next base: position 83,004,070 of record CM028359.1, on the reverse strand, counting down.
TATAACTGCAAAATTATGATAAAAAATTAATAAAAAATAATATATTAAAGTTAATACTTAATTAAATATTTTATTTTATTAATACTTAATTAGACTAAGTTATTAGATTAATAATTAATTAAAATAAATTAATAATTAATTAATTAAATTAAAAATTAATTAAAATAAAATAAAAGTATTAATTAATTAAATTAATTATTAAAAGCCGCCGGAAAAATCGTCGGTAAATTGATGGAAGAGCCGCTAGAAACTGCCGAAAACAAAACCGTCTTAAAACCACCGGTAAGTCGCCGAAAAACCGTCTGAAATTTTTCTGAAATTTAAGCCGCCGGAAAGCCGTCGGAAAAGTCGGCCGCCGGCACGCCGCCGGAAAAATGCGATGGTAATTGATGATTTTCCTGTAGTGAAAATAATAACACCAATTTTTTTACGTAGAAAACCCTGAAAGGGGAAAAACCACGGGGCCATGCCCAGTTGAAAGAGTTCCCTAGTGTTTGCTTGAAATACAAGAGGCTGATTCATCCTTAAAATTTAGTATGATCATATTACAATGAATCACTTTTAGATTAAAATTTAGTTATGATGTCGGGTAGATTTCTTAGCGTCACTTGAAGATCAGGCAAAATTTTGGAGTCACTTAAATGTCAAGTAGAATTCTGGTGTTGAGTAGAAATCTAGCGTCACTCGGGCTTCGAGTAGAATTTCGGCGTCACTCGGGCGTCGAGCAAAAATCTGGCATCACTCGGGCGTTGAGCAGAATTTCGGCATCACTCGAGCGTCGGGCAGAATTTTGGTGTTGGTCATGGAGTTTCTTTCCTCCAATCTTTATCTTCTTCTTCTTTTCTTATCTTCCTCTCTTCTTCTTCTCTTCTTCTTGCTTGGGTCCCTTCTCAAGAGAAATGAGGGTTCTATTTATAGAAATTCTGGAGTTGCATGGCCTGTAAACAGGAGGATGATAAAGGGAAAATGTGGAGTGGTTCGATGGATGGCCGATATTGAATCCCTTGATTGTGTAACATTTGTCAGACATTTGAAGGTCTTAATGATATTGAAATTCGGCGATCTTAGGCTCGTTGGATTCATCTCGTTGAGCCGCTCAATTTGACTATAAGCACGTCATGTTTTGGAAACAGTTTGGTAACTCAAATTGTTGTATGAACTTTTTATTAACACTTTGAAAACTTGATTTGGACTCATTTGGGCTCGGATTGAGTTAAATCTGGCGTCGTTGAGTTTGTATTTTTGAGATGCTCAATTTGACTAGAAGTTTGTTGAAATCAGAGTTTAGGTGATCCCAAATTTAATTTTTAAAGTTTACTGCTTGATTTTGCCTTGAGATTTGTGCCTGATCAAGATGATTTTATGATGATATATCAGTTGCCCCACTATTTTTGGATGTCGAAGCTCCATGAGTTTGAAATTATGCATCACAGATTTTGGAGAATTTTTCATGTGATTCAAAATCCAATCTTGCTTGTAGGAGCCCCAAATAACTTTAGAAGTGTCGAAATTGAGTCCAAAACATCGAAAAATGGTCATGAAGACCCCAAAAACACCTGATTTAGCCTTTTCAGGGCAAAAATTAGACCTGGAATTGAGTGGGCAGTCAAACCGGTCGACTGACTGCCGTCGCCGTTGATTGTGGTGCAAAATTGCACCAGGGCCTGCTGGCCCTATCCCTGGCCCGCGCGATTGGCGCGCTCGCGATGCGCTTGGGCCTGGCTTGGCCCGCCCACAACTCGCGTGATCGCTGGCGATCGGGTGTCATTTCGAGCCGCCGCTAGCGGTTCCCCTAACCACTAGCCCCTTTTAAAAAAAAATCTTTTTTTTTACTTGTAAAAAGTTCTAAAAAATTATGAAAAAATTTTAAAAAAAATTCAAAATTTTTGAAAATGCCAGAAAATTCTGAAAACTTCCCTCTTCTCCCAGAAAAAAAAAACTATAAATATTCTCCAAGGGCTAGGGAGAAACCTACACCTTCTACTCTTCTCCTTTTGTCTTTCTGACAGTTGAGAATTTTCATTATTTTTCAGTAGGTGATTTTTCCTACTTGACTCAACGTCCCTCCTCTTGTATAGAAATTGAATATTTTCCCTCATTTTCTTTCTTTCTTCCCCATTTTTCTTCCTACTCTAGAGGCTTTCCGTTAACTTTCATATGTTACTTTTCCTACTCAAATTTAGCGCTCCTCGTTAGTATCAAAGTTGAAATGGGTGATCACACGTCCACTAGAAATCCCCCCGCCAAAGAAGATTGCCCTGTTGCCCGATCTGAGGGTTCATTAGAACCACTCACAAGGCGTCGAAGACTGATGATGTTATCTCCACCATCACTGAAAATTCTTTAATCTCTTTTAGGAAAAATTTTCACTTTCTTAATGATTTGGTGATGAAGGTGCTTGACAAGATCTGATCGTGCCCGTTATCCTCCCCTAGGATATGCGATAGTGTATGAATTCAATTTGCGAGTGGGGCTACGGTTTAATTCCACCATCTATCAAATTGATTGATATTCTAATGATCCGTGGAGTGAGTTTATCTCAACTTTCTTATAAAGCCATATCAATCATAATGGGACTGATAGTACTTTTTAGAGATCACAGAGTGGTGGTATCTTCAGAATTTTTTTCTCGGATGGGGCGTCTCATTAGTGATACGTAGGATCGTATCTGTTTTAAATATAAGTGGTTGGATATTCGTACTCAAGACCTGTCGAAAGGTTAGGATCAACGAATTCTTTTTTGTGCAAAACAACTAGAATCTTCAAGAAAAATGGGAAAGGTTGAAGGAGTTACACGTTCCCTTCATATTGAAGCAAAAGATTTATTGAAGATACTCAAGCTTCCTGATATTGACGCCCTACATTATGAGGTGCGTTATTTGAGCAAATATATAGACTAAGAATACTTGTTCAAGATGGGATTATCAACTAAAGTAGGAAGATCGCATGCATAAATGCTAAAGAAATCTGCGAGAGTTCTAGAGGCAGTTCTCTAATATTCAAAAATTCACTCTAAAGTCCAGGGAGTAAGGGTGATTTGTAGGCATAAAAAAGAATAAAGCGGAGGAGATTTTGGCAATCACTAGCAAAGGTATTCATATATCCCCTTCTAAGTTATATATATTCCAAAATATGTTTTAAAATATTAATGCGTTGGCCATCAACGGGCTGAGAAGTTAGTGAGTTCACCTTTTCTTTTTTTGTATTTTTTTGAAGGACATAGCTCTTATAAAATTTCTTTTTTGTTGCTTTAATTAGAGCAGCACGTGAATTTTGAGTTTGAGATGAACAAGACTTTGAATGACTGGAATAATAAATTTATAAATATCAAATATCTCTAGGGAGAATACAAGAAGAAATATGATGGCAAAGTCAAGGAGATGAAGGCGGTAGAGGAGCAGCTAGCAGAGTGTATAACAGTGTTGGCAAAAGAGATAACCTCAGCCTCCTCACAGAATGAACAGATGGGTTGCCTATATATAGAGTTGGTGGATGCACAGGCGACGATGAGCCAGCAGATGAGAGATCAGCAAATCCTTGAAACTAAGAATAAGAGACTCCAAAGTATGCTGTCAGAGAAGGAAGCCCAGCAATTGCCGTCTGCAGTCATAGAAGAATTCAAGAAATCTTTTACTTTCAAGATAATTATTGAGGATCATATTCAGGAAGCTCACAATCATATTTATGATGTGGAGGTAAAGGATTTGGAGGTAGAGTGTATGGAAGATGGCTTCATCAAAGGTTTTATGAAGGGCATGCATGTAGTGCAGTGTAAGACTGGAGTAGAGATCGAGTGGTTGACTCCTAGCCAGGCTTATGGTGATCCTTCTTTAGACTCTGGTTGTGAAGAATTAGAGAGTGAGTTGTAGAAGACTTTTTCCTTGGAGGAGGATGAGAATGATATTGAGATCCTGTATGATAGCTTTGATCTTGTTTTGTACTACTTTGTTTTCATTCTAGTGATTATATGTGTGTTTGATGTTGATGCTTCTATATGTTGTACTCGATATTCAGTGATATATAAAGAAATTATTGATATTTCTCTTTTTTCACATGTATATAAAATTGACTCAATTTTATTTCAATGAAAAATATTTTGCTGACCTTTTTTTTTACTTAAGTGAATGCGAGAGATATCCTCCTTGGATATCCTGACATATATGAGATTATTAATCAAAGCATTTGTTTGATGATTTTAACCTGTATGGAAGAAGTCGGATCAAATCCCCCTAGAATTGATCGTCCAGTGATTAAGATACAATGTAGAATGTGTATTTTTAGAATCATAGAAAAAGAGCTCGAGGAGAAGAGATAATTTCATGACCAAGTGAATATCACATTACTGTATTATATAAGACAGTATAATAATTCCCTAGTATAATTTAGGGATACGAAAAAAGAGTTCATCCACAATCAACACACATGGGGTATATAAAAAGTTAGCATAAGACTTAAAAACTACAAAGCAGAATTACTTTGGGGGATATATAACACACGACAAATACTATCAATAACGTAATGCGAGACAAATAATATTATCAACTCCTACTGATAGTACTTGCGAAGGTTGCCAATATTCCAAGTTCGGGGGAGCATTTTTCAACTAGCATCCTTCAGTTTGAAGGTTCGAGGCTTGACCATAGTTGCCACCAAATAAGGACCCTCCTAGAGGAGGGAGAGCTTGTTACGATGAGGACCTTTTCCAGCGATTTCGATGCTTCACAGAACTAAGTCCCCAATAGAGATAGGTCGAGGTCTCACCCTCTGATTGTAGTGACGAGCAATCCTTTTGTGGTATGCAGCGGTTAGGTGTGTCAATTTTTGACCCAAATCGAACTCGACCCAAAACAATCTGGGTTCGAGTCAACCCTTTTGTGAAACTGGTCGGGTTCAGGTTCAATAAAATGACCCGTTTCAAAAATCCAGTCGGGATGAAAATGACCCAAAATTGACCTAGAAATGGTCCCTGCTCGGCTGCCCGCGTTGACTGCCCGGCTGCCCGGCTGCCCGGCTGCCCGACGCGTCAAGTCGCGTCGCTTTGTCGTTCGGGAATCACGACGCCTGCCAGGCTGCCAGCGCTCCATTGCCCGCTTTGACTTCGCGGTTCGCGTACCAGCGCGGCAAGGCCCACTTCGGGTTCAGTCGTGTTGCGACGCTTTGCTGTTCGCATGCCGTGGTGCTGCTGCCGCCTATGCCCTGCTACTGCTCGTCTGCTGCCGGTGCCGGCTGCCGCTTCGAGTTTAACTAACTAGGTTAGGTCGTGTCAACCTGGAAACCCGCGCGGGTCGGGTCCGGGTTAAGATAGGCGACCTGTTTATAAAAATGGGTAGAGTTTGGGTTGACCCGTTTAGAATCAAGTCAACTCGGGTTCGACCCGAATTGACACCCCTAGCAGCGGCCATGAGTGAGGTATCTTACTTTTCATAAATTGTGATAGTATCTTCCTCAAAATATAAATAATATCATTTCTCCATCATTTGGCTCCATCATTTGGCCCATGTTGGATAGTTTTGATCGATGTTCGGAACCAAAAATACATCATTGATGTACATCTTCCTCTTTTTTTGTATATATAGGAATGGTGCCTTTCTTTATTACTTCCATGAAGTCACAATTTTCAATTTTGACCTTTGTCTTGGTTTCAGTATGGCTATAAAATATATTCTCAGACCATGATCGGTATTGGTAATAGGAAGAGATTGGCCATTGCCAACTTATATCTGCTGAGGTCCTGTGTAGAGATTTGACGATAGTAGATGAGAAGAATCATTTGTCAAATGAGATTTTAATTCAGAATCAAGTATCCAATCGTTTGACTGAGAAGTGCAGTATGTGGATTTAGCTATTAAGGCGAGGAAGAAAAAGGATTGTTGTAAAATAGATTAATGCAATGCAAGCACTTCACAACTGAATGACCAAGTTTTTCACAAATCTAACATTCAACCCGAGCATCAGAACGACCTCCCCTTACGCTAGGAACAACATTAGTTGATCGATTCCTGCTGGTGCGAAGGAATGGGGGATGTCAACCCTTACCACGAGCAGTGAGAGCAACAAGTGACTTAGAAACCTGGATGTACCTATTGAAGTTCACGAGAAGCTTAATTCATCATGTTAGTTTCTTCACATCATAATAATGAGTAAAAGCCATCCAAATGAAGGTGTTGGAGGTTCGTTCAAATCATTATTTTGAAGGCCTGGTATGAATGGGCAGCACATTAAGTGTGTATAGAATTATATCTTCAAGGTCTAATGTATTTCAAGGTCTAATGTATATCCAACGACATTGATGGTGTCTATCTTGAGCTTAATGTCTGAAAAATACTGATGCATTATTTTGTTGCTCAATGAAATGTGATGCAGATCATTCTTAAGTTGAATGATACGAGAGCAGTTTGTAGACTGAAGTCACTTATCTATCGTTTGCCAGATTTCAACACATGAGTCAAGATTCAGGATATACAGAAACAAGGAAGAAGAGACAGTGGAGAACAAGGCAGAGATGTGAGATTATGATCGATCATCATCTAGGTAGAGTACTGTGGATTGATATCAATTTCTCCTGTTGTGGTTGTTACTTGGTGAGGAGGCCGCCAAACAATTCAATCAAGATATCCTTTAAATCCATTAGTACGAAATGCCTTAAGCACTTGCGAGTGCAAGGTAAGGTGATTCTTCCTTGTGAGTTGAGCCGTGACAATGTTCTTAAGCGTACACATTAATAACTTAAGCTGATGGGAAATCGAAGCTCCGCTAAGAAGAGGAGTCGCATCAGAACATCCACTTGCAAAGTTCTCTATGGTCATGTTGATTACCTTCATAAAACATACAAAGGAACTGTGGAAGCCGTAAGGCTTAAGCCAACTCTGACACCATGTAAACATGTGTCCTATATAAAAGTTTTGTATAAAAATAAATACAGTAGAGAAGCAGATAAAGGTAGAAGAGGAAGGTAAAGTTACTGTGTAAGTTGCATTCCTCTCTATTTCTGTAAATTATAATGTGTTAGTTGATAATGTATGGTGTAGATTTAATCAACCATAGGGAAGCTGCTCTGATCACAAGGAACGTACGACACTGCTAACATTCTTTAGCATATCCTGATTGAAGAAAATCCATGGAAGCATGCATGCCTGGATGGTATTTCATTTAGATGCAACATTAGCTATTGGCTTGAGAAGGAATTATATAATCTAATAATTTGATTTTTTACTTAAAATAAAAAAATATAATTAACAAATAAGCTAAACAAACATATTTTTTAAAAAAATAAAAGTTACCCTAAATAGGCCCTTAATTATTTCTCATTATTTAGGGATCACTTTCTATTTTTGTTTATTTTTTATTTTTTAGATTTTAATAAAAAATATATTTGATATTCAATAATTTATATTGAATATTATATAAAATAGTGATGGCGGTGATGATGATTATCACTGATATCTAAGGATCATAGGAGATAATTTCATTTTAAAAAAAAAAAAAAAACTCCTAACAAATACCAAAATTTTGTTCCAAATATTAAAAAAAAAACAACTTCATTTGTTATAAAAACAAAAAATAAAAACAGCTTGATTTGTTATCGATCATAAACCAAAACCAAAAACAACTAAAAAATATAAACGAACCATAACTCATAAAAACAAAACAAAAAATTGTTCTCAAACAATCTCTCTGTTATTTTCTTTCATTTTTTTTTTATGAAATGTGGGCAGCAACGGCTCTTATCTCTTCTATATTTGGAAGGATCTGATAAACCAAATAGCTAAAAAACTCAGCCGGAAAAACTACACAGATAAACAACGTACACACAGCTGGGAATGGCGCGTTATCTCAACTCCACCAAATTCTCCGGCAGCTTAAGCAACGGCTTTCTCTTCATCACTTATATATAATGAGAGGATTCCTCCACCAAAGCTACACAGCAGCTACTGATAAAAATGGCTTCATGGGTTGCAAATACTCATGCAGCAGTGGCCATGGTGTTGCTGTTGTTGATGCAGTTCGGGCTCCCGGCCCGATCAAAACCCGTGATTACAGACCCAAAATGTGTGGATTATGACCCATTCGAGAGCTGTTGCCCACCCCCCAGTCCTAAGAAGATCGTCAATTTCAAACCGCCGCCTCAATCCTCGCCGCTTCGTGTCCGCCGGCCGGCCCATGCTCTTGGCCCGGAAGAGGCCCGAAAGTACGCGAGAGCCACCGCGCTTATGCGGGCATTGCCGCATAATCATCCATGGAATTTTTTCCAGCAGTCGAATGTTCACTGCGCTTATTGTACTAGCAGCTACTTCCAGCTCGGCCATAATTACCCCCTTGAGGTGCAAATTATTCTCTGCGGTTTTAAATTTAGGCAACTAGCTTACAAAAACACTTGCATTATTGTTATTTTTTTTAAAAAAATAGAGTGAACTTTTGATGAAAGTTTTGTTTGAGATAATTTTCTTCTTGATTTTAGAAGTATTTTTTTAATACAAAAATGGTACTAAAAATATTTTAAAAAGCAGTAAAAAAAATTGTCCCAAACGAAGCAAAAGTCTCGATAGAGTTAGCCACATCATGACATTTTTCAACCATTATGATCAATAAATTAACTCGTTATAAAGCTCGTTAGGGCAAAGCATCTCCCTCATGCTCTCTCTGACCTTCATTTATGATAACATTCTTGACGCAAAGAAAATCACAACGGCTTTTACGGACAAAGAATTAATAGAATTATGAAGTTGATATATATTAAATTTAGATTTTAAATAGCTAGCAAATAAGAAATTATGATATAAAAGCATTAAATTACAGATTAAAACAAATTATATTTATTAAAGCTAAATAAAAAAAATAACTATTTCAATTCTAAGCTAAATTTTAACCTTGAAATTTAGGGTTTTTCAGTTTTTGTGAAATTTTTATTTGAGATATCTAGAGTTGTTTTCCGTTCCAAATATAATATGCTTCTTTAGTTGAAGGAATTTCCTTCTTGTCTTGCAACTTAGATGGAAAACACTTTGATTATGAGAAAATGATAAATGCTTGGTAGAACTACAAATCAATAATTTTTAGTCTTGTTCTAACAGATCCATGGCACCTGGCATTTTTTCACATGGCACCGAGCCTACCTCTACTTCTATGAGCGAATCCTCGGCAAGCTCATCAACGACACTTCCTTCGCCCTCCCATTTTGGAACTGGGACGACCCTTCCGGCATGAGCATTCCACCCATCTATCGAGACCGCTCTTCCTCCCTCTTCAACCCTACTCGGAACCCCGACGGCCTCAAGTTCATAAACCTCGGCGGCTGCGAGAGAAATAACACTCTCGAATCCCTCCCAAAGCAAAGACAATGCAATCTTCAGGTCATGCACCGCCAATTCATATCCGGATTCAAGTCCAGTTTACTCTTCTTCGGAGGCCAATACCGTGCCGGAGACAAGTTCTTACCTGGCGGTGGAACCATTGAAGGCTCACCGCACGGCCCCGTTCACCTAACCGTCAGCTCCGACATGAGTACTTTAGAGACAGCCGCCAAAGATCCCATCTTTTTCGCTCACCATGGAAACATAGATAGGTTGTGGGCGATATGGGAAAGTACTCCAGGCAAAAAAAGGGAGATTTTTACTGATAATGACTTTCTTGATGCTTCGTTTGTCTTTTGGGACGAGAACAAGCAGGTTGTGCGCATAAGGGTGCGGGACCTTATTGATACCCGCAAGCTTGGGTATGTGTATGAGGAAGTCCCACTGCGGTGGATGAATATAAAGACGACAGTGGAAAAAGCTGGTGCGTTCGTGGCAATGGATGAGAAGGAGGCGGTGAGGTTTCCAGTGGTGTTGAGTTCTCAGGTGACTGTTAATGTCGCAAGAAAGGTGGGGAAGGAAGGAGAGATTCTTGTTGTGAGCGATATTACGTTGGATGGAAGAGATTATGTGTGGTTTAAGGTTTATGTTGGCAGAGTGCGTGGCGGAAGAGTTGAAGCTGGTTGTTTTATACATATGGAGAGAAGAGCAAATAAGAAGATACCAGTGGTAACGAAGCTACAGATTGACATAACGCAGTTCATAGAGGATATTAGAGCTGATGGTGATGATCAGGTGGTGGTTACATTGGTCCCTAAGGTTGGAGGAGATAAAGTCGCCATTGGAGGAGTTTCGATTGTATAAGGGGAACAAGCACAATACCTACTACATTCTTTGAAGTTCAATTAATAGTTGAATAATAAGTGATATTGCTTATTTGCTTCCTTTCTACGTACTTCTAATATATAAAGATGTTTACGGTGTTCTGTTGCATAATTTTAGCTCTCTAGTGTAATGCTAAATTATCCACTGAATATTTTTTTTTTCTTATGTGTTTTCATTATTATTATTATCATGATGATTTGGTTTATATATCCTAAATTTTCCTATGATATAATGATGTCATACTTTACTCTGAATGAATAAAGTTAGAAAATTTAAGAGAGAAAGAATACTTTGAAAGAAGCTATGTGTTTTCACTAGCTAGAATGTGTACTATATGAAATGTTACATTAGCAAAATATAAGTAAAATTTCACAGTAATGCTTAAGAAGCATTTGTTATAAAATGAACAAATTTGAGTAAAGTTTGTGTTGACTTCACTTTGAAGTGGCAATTTTAGATGAATTTTTTAGGGGTTTCATTTTGGACTATCTAGTAGTCTTGATTCTTGGGCAAATTTATCTGATGATTTGAGTGAATAGCTTAAGTTACTTTGGCAAAAATGTATGATAGATTAAATATTCTTGTTGTGTTTTGTTCCTAATTTTAGGTTTGCTTTTGTGTAGGTTTCTTGTTTGGCATATGTAGTCAATTGTGTGTTGCTTGTTATGTTGCTTTTGTGCCTATTAATAGGCTTTAGCTTGTATTAGGAAAGCAGCCAAGGGAATAAAGGAATTTTACAATTTTGGCTCACACCTCCTCTCTTCTCCCCTCTCCCTCCTCCTCTCTCCCTCTCTATCTCTTGCAAGAACATCTTTCAAGATCTCCTCCAAAGATCCAACATAGTGGTATCAGAGCTAGGGATATGGAGGAGAATCACGCGTGGGCTGCTGGTTCGCAATGACGATCGCCGAAGGTAGGAGCAGATGAAGCTTGCAGCTCTCACGGAGTTGAAGCCCGATGGTGAGGGAGGAAACATCGCGTAGAGGAAGGAGGCGGGCTCGACGTTGATGTTGGGATCGGCTCAGAGGCGGATGTCTGCTGTTTGGCTTGTGTGAGGGGTTGAACGGCGGCCTTGCCTTTGGGTTCGCGTGAGGAGGAGGCCGGACGTCCGGCGTGAGCTTCTTGGCGGGGTTCGCCGGTTGAGCGAGGGGACTGAAAGCTCAGGTAAGGTCTGGCTTAGCTCGGATCGGAGCTATATTAGCGGCCTGTTGCAAGCTGGATTAGGAGTCGCTCGGTGTGCACCGGTGTGAGCGAGGCTTCAGGCGGACGTGCGAAATCAGAGAAGGCTTCTTGATCTGGAGACACCTTCTTGCGAATTCTTTAGCCGGTCAAGAGAGCAGCGATCAATATGCTTGAAGGTGAAAGGTGGAGGAGCTTCAAGGAAAGATACGCTAGAGGTTGACGAAGGCGGGCAAGAACAGAAGCATGGAAGTCATTGAGATCGAATTTTTTGCTTGATCTTGAATCAAGTTTCGATCGGTCTTGAAGTAGATTTTTTTTCTGTTCTTTGATTGAAAGATCAGTTTGGATCTTTGCGGTGGAGTTTTGGACTTCAGGTGGAGTCCAGGAGACATTGAGGTAGTGTCGGCTGCTCTTGGAGAGCAGGGTTGAAAGTGCAGGGCTCTTGAAGATGCAAGGTCGTGCGGTGCACGAGGAGTTCGCATAGGAGCGTGGGGCACTGGTGACGAGCGAAGCGCAGGTGAAGGCGCAGAGCTCGCTGCACGGGTGGATACGTGTAGGATGTGGTCGGAGAGAGACCACATGAGTGCAAGGCGCGGGCGCGGGCTTGTGGCATTTGGATGCGGGCTGGAGGCACAGGGCACGAGCACTGAGGCGCAGGGTGCTGGTGAATGCACAGGGCGCGGAAAGCCGGGCTAAGAGTGCTCGGGATTGGCTGCATTGGACGCAGTGCGATAGAAGATCTGTCAGGAGGAGCTAGAAACTCAAGAAGATGGTTCACCAGTTCTTGAGAAACTTTTAGCTGTCGGTGTACGTTTTTTGGTGCGCGCGGAGGAGACTTACAGGGTTGTTATTTGGCTGTTCTTTATGAACAGTGGTTATCCTTTTATTTTTTGTTAAATCTAGGACCAAGGTGGATATTGTTGTGTTTTGTTTCTTGTTTTAGGTTTGCTTTTGTGTAGGTTTCTTGTTTTGCATATGTAGCCAATTGTGTGTTGCTTGTTATGTTGCTTTAGTGCCTATTAATAGGCTTTAGCTTGTATTAGGAAAGCAACCAAAGGAATAAAGGAATTTTACATTTTTGGCTCACGCCTCCTCTCTTCTCCCCTCTCCCTCCTCCTCTCTCCCTCTCTATCTCTTGCAAGAACAACTTTCAAGATCTCCTCCAAAGATCCAACAATTCTGGTGCTAATTAAAAAAATGTTAAAACTAAATCACTTTGACAACTTAAACTCACTCACTATATTATTATTCTTTGGCAACTTCTTTATGGAGGATTAGGTTTCGTTTGGGATAGATTTCTTACTGTTTTTTAAAGTAGCTTTCTAGTTAAAAAATTAAAAGTTTTATAATAAAAAGCTGCTTTAAGAAGCATTAAGATATTCGTACGTCTCAAACGAAGCATTTGCCTTCTTTAGATTGTTGATTTATCTTCAGCTCAGTTTTTTTGATTAGTAAGATTGGTCTAAATTGTTCTAAGAGACATTGGTTATGTATTTAACTTATCTCTTTATGTGACACTATAAATAAATAAGAGGACAAAATAATGATCTTGTTGAGCAATCACATTGGCTATGACTGATTATGTGGATCTGATAGGTGGTTAACGCAGTAGTTACTCCAACTCTATAGACACTTTATGACTTTCTTTTAAAGATCTTGTCATGAACTTCTTTCATAGCTCGAAGATATGTATGACATAAAAAAGTTAATATGCGCAGAAGATGCTATAATACAGTTAGAGAGTTCTAAGGAGCCCAAAAATTGCACGTTTTATAGTGTACATTATTTACCACCATTTTATTTAAGTGTTTATTTTATATTTATGTCTCTTTCTTTACACAAATTATTGCTCCATGCCTTCTCGTTCATGTTTTACTTCGATGTTTCACCTACTGAGTTTGTTTCTTGCAAACTTACACCTATTACTTCATGGTTTCAGCTTTGCTACTTTGAGTTGCTTATGGTGGAACTTCTAGGTTCTTGAATTAGTTTTATCTATGATAGGTAATTAAGGCTAGAGTTACTTAGTTAATTCAATTGTGTAATGAAAATTTTATTTATGTTTAGTGGAAGTTTAATATATATTTGAATTTAGATGCTCTGATGATTAGTGGATATAAATTATTGAAGTCTTATATTTTCATTGCTTTGAAATTATTTTATAAATTTTTGCTCCGCTCACACCCTACCATTGGGTTCTTGTAATTTTCTTTCATGCCCGATGGCGGGGTGTGACACAGTAACACTTTCTAGGATAATTATATTAATCATAAATACTGTAAGAACATTCATCCCACTTAGTTCTACATAAAAATGGTTAGTATCCTACTTGGGCTAGAATGTATAAAATCAAATGGTTTGAGGAGCAACATCTCTCATGGGGTATTGGAAATGGATCTTCTTACTTCTGGCAAGATGATTGGACTAATTCTAGTTCTTTAGACTCTTTATTATTAAATACTCATTATATATCTAATCTTAAGGTTTCCTTTTTTATTTTGAATGGTAGATGGAATAGAGACTATCCTTTGGATTATATTCTTATTCACATAGTTGACGACGTTTTATGTGAGATCCCTATTAATATGCTTGCTCATGATCATCTCATCTTTAAGCACTCTTTTGATGGGAAATTTAATTTTAAAGGTGTTATAAATCTCTTTTGATAAACTTTGGAACTCTATCACTTCTACTAATATATCTATTTTTAATTGGAGGCTTGTCAAATGTTTTATTCTTGTTAATGAGAGACTTAAAAGGAAAGTGATTTTCATTCCTTTGAAGTACCAATGTTTTGCTAATGTGGAATCATTAAATCATGTTTTTCTTCATGGACCTAGCTACTGCTTCTCGCAGGTCTGGACTTTATAGTTAAGTTAATTATGACTTAGATATTAATTTTAGGCTTAATATCTCTAATTGTTTAGACATGCTACAGATTTGATTTGAAATCATTATATGAGCCACATCCTTACTGTTGTTCTTTTGTTTTTATGGATTGAGAGGAATAATGGTAAAACTCAAGGTATTAAAATGAATGCTAATAGAATCAAGGTATTAAAATGAATGTTATGAATCTTTTGAAGCTTAAGCATCTTAGGGGAAAGGCTTCTTTGTCTGCTTTCTTTAACATTCATATATAATGGTTACAATAGTTCTAAAGCTCATCCGATTATATTTCATTGGAAAAAATCTGTTTTAAATCAATATAAGGTTAACACTTATGGTTCTATGAATATGTCGACTATTGGGTGTGATGGTGTTATTCGGGATAGCAATGGCTCTTTTGTTATTACTTTTTCTTCTCAGATCCCAAAGTTTACTGTTATTATGGCTGAAATACAAGGCCTATAACATGCATTTCAGATTTGTGTTGCTAACTAGTGGAGAAGCATTTTGATAAAATTGGATTCTAAAATGTTGATCTCTTTTATCTTAAAAAACTCTTGTAATAATGCTTCTCTCTACTATTTATTCAAAAAAAGTATTCACTTGTTTGATCTGGTTTAGTATAATATCTCTCATACTTGGAGGGAGGGCAACATGATTGATGATTGGATTGAAAAAAAAGAAGCACTTCTCTTCCTAACTTTGTGACTTATATTCACTTGAATAATCTTCATGATATTATGAAAATGTTGAGGATGGACAACATTGGTTTCCCCTACAGAAGGAAGATATGATTTCTTCTCATAGTTTTGCCATATATGGTGGCTCTGTTTATTTATTTGATCGTTCTTTAGTGGTTATAGTGTAGTGGATTTTGTTTTTCTTTTGGTTGTTTGGTGGATCCTATTTCATTTTTAAATGGTGTTGGGTATTGGGTTGTTTTATTTATTATATTTTAGTTGGAGGTGTTGGTGGTTTGATCTGGGTGGTTCTGTTGTTGCTCTGTGTAAGTTGTTTGAGATGGGCTTGCTATTAGAGGTTTTAGTGTGATGGGGTTCAGTTTTATTATCTTTTAGTTAGAGTTAATGGTGGTTAATATTGGTTTCTATGGATGGTCCCGTTGGTGCATTGCATATGTTGTTTGAGGTGGGCTTGGCATTGTTGTTGAGTTTGTGTCTTTGTGGTTTTTTGTTCTAGTCCCTTTTTATGGGTTTTTTTGCTATTGGTTTTGTTTCTAGGACTTTTTCGGTCCACGTGGGGTTGTAGAATTTTCATAGTTGGCTATTTTGCTAGGGTTTGGTAGGTGGTTCTTTTTCCATTTTTACTTTGTGGTTTGTATGCAGGTATTCTATGTGACTTTTTTTTGCCGTTTTGCTCTCAACTTTGTGAGTCTACTATATCATTCTTCTAGTTGGACTGCTGATGTTCGATCACATTATTTTGGCTTTCTTGATATATACTCAGATGTAGAAATTTTGGTTTATTTTGGGTTTGGCTCCTTGCCAGCCTTTTCAATCTATTTGTTGTTTTTGTATATAGTATGGGATGTTAGACTCCATAGGATTTATTTTTATTTTGCTTGTAGCTCTTTGAGTATTTAATGATTTTTTAATCTTTTTTAAATACCTTGTGTCACGACCCAACCCGATCGGGACGGATCCCGCTCGCATCGGGTCGTGGCCAAACTCAACTGATTGAACTAATTCCTGGATCTGGCTTTGGAATTTGTTTCAAAACTTTCTTCCAAACATTTACACACAGAAACAGACACACACACAGATCTACTATAAACATCAAATGCAGCGGAACGGATCTTCTATCTTTCATATACAAATACAGCTCATGGCTTTCAGACAGAAAGAAATATAGAACAGAAAAGCGATGACTGTACAAAAATCAAAAGTACAAAATACCTATAATAGATCAGACTCTGAACTTCTACTCCAAGACTTCCTTCCCTCTCCCAGAACCTAAAAACTACACAGAAAATAATGATGAGCTATAACAGCTCAGCAAGACATCAAGCCCTCAATCCAAATTCTCAGAATCCACATCAAACACCTCAGACAAAATCCGTACAGAAATCAGATCAACAAAATCGTATATCGAATTAGAACAGAACAAAAATAACAGAAATCATAATTCCAGAAATTGAATCAGAACAGAATCATACAGATCAGATCAAATCAGAACAGAACAGAATCGTATCAGAATCATACAGAAATCATATCAATTCAGAACATATCAAAAGACAGAACAGATTCCCTGACACAGACAGAATCTCAACAGATTCTGGCCCCTTATACCTCCCTTCCCAGACACTGACAAAATCTCTCGGATTCTAGCCCCTTATACCTCCTTTGTGCTCATGGCACCATAACAGATGTGCTTATAGTACCAGAAATCATCGGATCCGAAACAGAACTTGTTTTCAGATTTCAGAGCTCATTTCAGATTTCCCTGACACAGACAGTATCTCACAAGATCCTGACCCCTTATAACTCCCTTTTCATAGCACACAAGCATATCATGTCATTTCAGAATAAATCCGGACAATTTCAGAAATCGTACAAAAATCTGGCAGCATAACCGCGGTATACGGAATTTACACAAAAATTTCTAATTTCACAAATTACCAAATTAGCATAGAATATTCACAACAACATTGCAAGACTTTAATTCTACTGCCCAGACAATTTCAGACTTCATAAAAAATTACAGTCAAAATAAAACACCGCCGAATAAAAACTATCCGGTCAAAATTCTCTAGAAAATAATCAAAACGTGAACACTCGGCACCTTAGAAACATACCAAAAGTTACGCGGTAAAAGCTGAACCAATCAGAAAATACGGACGAAATTCGTTAACGAAAACAAAATCCGGACAGAAAAATCGTTCAAACTTCACCGTTCTGAAAATTGAGAAAGGCGGAATGTGCCTTACCTTGCTTACACCAATTTCTTGATCTGTCTCGACGGACGAAAATGGACCGGCGTTGCCCAAAAATCCACTTTTCCTCTTTAGCCCTTGACTTTCTCTCTCCTCAGATATTTTATAAAAATATTTTGATTTTCTCTCTCTTCAAAATGAGCTCATTTCCCTTATATCCACTTGAGATCGACCCGGCCGATCGCACGATCGTCCAGGACGATCTGAACAAAATTTTTCGTCATGGGATGATTTCTCAATACGATAATTAATTTTCTTTGACGATAAAAACCCCTATTCTCTGAATTTTGAAATGCTCTGATCGTCCCGGGACGATCCCCAATCGGCCCGGACGATCCTTACAGGAAAATCTTCCTGTAGCATCTGTACACATCCTGGAACAAACTTTCAACTGATCGTCCCGGGACTATCCACGATCGGCCCGGACGATATGAGCAAAACTGATGTTACAATCTCCCCAACTTCAAAAAAATGTCGTCATCGACATTGTCCAGTCAAAGAAAATACGGATACGACTTCCTCATGTCCGACTCCTTCTCCCAAGTCGCTTCTCGTGCAGTTCGGTGCTTCCACTGCACCTTAACCATCGGAATCTGTTTACTTCTCAACTTACGAACATCGTAAGCTAGAATCAACTCGGGTTCTTCTTTATATCTCAGATTCTCGTGAATCTCAACCTCATCAGCAGACACTTTCTTTCCAGAGTCAGATATCCACTTTCTCAAAGTAGATACGTGGAACACATTATAAACATCGGACATCTGATCAGATAACAACAGTCGATAAGCAGATTTACCAATTTTTCAAGGATTTCAAAAGGTCCAACATATCTTGGACTGAGCTTACTCACTCTGTCAAATCTGCTCACACCCTTCATCATACTGACTTTGACATACACAAAGTCACCAACTTGAAATTCAACGAACCTGTGCTTCTGATTGTAATATTTCTACTGTCGATCTTGAGCAGCTTTCAACATTTCTTTAATCAAATTAACTTTCTTAACAGTTTCATCTACAAAAGTGGCACCCATCTCCTGTCTATCTCCAACCTCAGTCAGAGTCAAAGGAGTTCTACACTTCTGGTCATATAGAGAGCTTCATAAGGTGCCATACCAATACTGGACTGAAAACTGTTATTATAAGCAAACTCTATAAGAGGAATATGATCTTCTCAGCTTCCTCTAAAATCTAAAACGCATAGCCTCAGCAGATCTTCCAGTACCTGAATAGTCTTTTCAGACTGTCCGTTAGTCTGCGGATGAAAAGTTGTACTGAAATGTAACTTCATACCCAAACCTTGCTGAATACCCTTCCAAAGTCTGGAAGTAAACCGTCCATCTCGATCAAAAACAATTACCTTAGGCACACCGTGTAATCTGACAATCTTTTCACATATACCTGTGCCAATCGATCCATCGGATCGGTCTGCCTGATCGGAAGAAAATGAGCAGACTTCGTCAATCGATTCACAATCACCCAAATGGCATCGTTCCCTTGCCTTGATCGAGGAAAACCATAGCAAAAATCCATCGTTACCTCCTCCCACTTCCACTCAGGGATAGGCAACGACTGCAAAAGTCCTCCTGGTCGTTGATGCTCTGCCTTCACCAACTGACAGGCCTCGCATCTAGCAACAAAATCTGCTACATCCTTTTTAATTCCCGGCCACAAGAATAAACTTTTCATATCTCCGTACATCTTGCCACTTCCCGGATGAACAATGTAGCTTGAATATTGAGATTCATACAGAATCTTTTTCCTCAGATCTCCAAACACAGGAATCCACAACCTATTCTTGCAGAAAATAGTACCAGAATCAGAAACTCGGAGTTCAGGCTTCTTACTAGATTCAATCTGAGCAATTAACGTCGAATAATCAGAATCTAACTTTTGGGCTTCCTGAATCCTGTCTTCCAAAGAAGACTGAATGCTCAACTGAGTCAAAACTCCAGAATTCAGTAGTTTGGATTCTATCACCTTCAACTACAAACGTTCCATATCACAAATCAGAAACTCATCAGAAGTGAGCTGAATACCTGATAATCCAGAAGATTTCATGCTCAGAGCATCTGCTACCACATTAGCCTTATCAGGCTGATACTGAATCGTTAGATCATAGTTCTTGATCAACTCAAGCCACATTATTTGCCTCAAATTCAAATCCTTCTGAGTGAAAATATATTTCAAACTATTGTGATCCGTGAAGATCTCACATCTGACGCCATACAGATAATGACGTCAAATCTTCAAAGAAAAAACAACTGCAGCTAATTCCAAATCATGTGTCGGATAATTCTTCTCAAGTGATTTTAACTATCTCGAGGCATAAGCAATTACCTGACCATGCTGATGCAACACACATCCCAAACCTTTCAGTGAAGCATCACTGAATACTTGAAATCCTTCCGTATCTGACGGTAGTGCTAATACTAGAGCTGAAGTCAGACAATCATTCAATCTCTGAAAACTAGCCTCACACTCCAGTGTCCAAACAAAAGCTACTGACTTCTGAGTCAGTCTCATCAAAGGCGTAGCAATCTGAGAAAATTCTTTCACAAACTTCCTGTAGTATCCAGCCATGCCTAAGAAACTGCGTACCTCAAATACTGTAGTAGGCCTTGGCCAATTCGTAACAGCCTGAATCTTCTGGGGATCAACCGAAATACCTTCACCGCTAATCACATGCCCCAGAAATGAAATGCTCTTCAGCCAGATTCACACTTGGAGAACTTAGCATACAACTGATACCGTCTCAGAGTCTCCAACACAATGCTCAAATATCTGGCATGATCATCCTCAGAAGCAGAATACACCAGAATATCGTCGATGAAGACGATCACAAACTGATCTAGATATTCCCTGAACACTCTGTTCATCAGATCCATAAAAATAGCAGGTGCATTAGTTACCCCAAAAGGCATAACCAAGAACTCGTAGTGTCCGTACCGAGTATTGAAAGCTATCTTCAACACATCAGCTTCCTTCACTTTCACCTGATAATATCCAGATCTCAAATCAATCTTCGAAAACACAGAAGAACCAGAAAGCTTGGTCAAACAAGTCATCAATCCGTGGTAAGGGATACTTGTTGTTGATCGTGACTTTATTCAAATCTCTATAGTCAACACACATACGAAGTGTTCCATCATTCTTCTTCACAAACAAAACAGGTGCTCCCCAAGGACAAACACTAGGACGAACAAATCCTCTATTCACCAACTCCTGAAGTTGAACTTTCAACTCAGAAAGTTCTTTCGGTGCCATCCTGTACGGAGCTTTTGAAATCGGAGCTGTACCCGGAAAAATATCAATAGAGAACTCTACATCTCTATCCGGAGGTAAACCAACCAACTCCTCAGGAAATACATCTGCAAACTCTCGTACCACTGGGATATCAGAAACAGAACCCACCTCCAGGTTCATATCCCGTACCGAAGCAAAAAATACTGGACAAGCCTTCTTCCACATTCTTCTCACTTTCAATACATAAATCAGACAAGAGAGAACACATCATAAGCCTTGGAATACACATCTCTCTCCTGACTTAAGCAAGCTCACTTGCTTCTTGAAACAGTCAATCTGAGCCTCATACAGACTCAGCCAATTCATGCCCAAAATCACATCATACGAAGAAATTGGCAATAAAATTAAATTCGATTTTCACTTCTTGCCAGCAATATCAATCTCACAAAAACACAACTTTTGAGCAATCAAATTACTTCCAGCCGGCAAAATCACAGAAAGAGAAACCGATAGCAAAATCGAATCCAGATGCAAAGCATCAAAACAACGCTCAGAAAGAAACGAGTGACTGGCTCCAGAATCAAACAAAACATGATATAACTGATCAGAAATATAAATCGTACCTGTCACTACATCCGGAGCATCTCGAGCCTCCTGCTGACTCAGACTGTACACTCGTGGCTGAACTGGAGCTGGAGCTGAAGCTACAGAACTACTAGGCTCCCTCTGAACAGTAGGTGATCTCCGTGGCACAGAACTCGAACCACCACCTCTACCAAAAAATCCCTCAGTCATAGGATGTGGAGGAACAATCCTCGGTCTTCCTGCTGAACTGGCAGGTCTAACAAAGCTCTCGGATCGGAACTCAAATCGTCAATCAAATCCAGCCTGTGGACACTCTGCAATCCGATGTCCTGGCTGACCACATCTGAAGCACTGACCATTCATCCTGTAGCACTGGCCAAAATGTCGTCGTCCACAACTCTGGCACACATGTGCCCCACTAACAGATCCAGAGCTGGTTGTACTGGTCGTAGTAGTACCAGAAAATCCTGACTGTCCGCTCCTCCTGGAGTCTCCAGAACCAGAATCAAATCTCCTCTTGCCAGAGGAACTACTGCTCGAATCACCCCCAAACTCTTCTTACTCGCAGTTCACGCTGCTGAGTAGCCATCAGATCATTCTCTATCAGACGAGCTCTCTCCACAAGCTCAAAAAAATCAGAAATATGAAATGGTACCAGGGGCTGCCTCAGACTGTCTCGTAGTCCTCTCAAAAATCGATAGCACTTCTCAGTAGAAGTACTCATTAGCTGCGGACCATATCGGGCTAAGGCAGTAAACTCTGCCTCGTACTGCATCACCGTCTTGCTCCCTTGAACCAGCCTCAGAAAACTCTCCTACATCTGCTGTTGTGTATAAGGGGGAACAAACCAAGATCGGAATACCTCAGAAAATTCTTCCCAAGAAATCAGAGAGTTCAATCCGCCCTGAAACTTTGCTTCCTGCTGGCCTACCCACCAGTGCTCTGCTTCCCCATCTAACAGAAAAACTGCCAAAGGTACTTTCCTGTCTAACAGACACTGTATGCCGTCAAAAGTCTTCTCTAACCTCCTCAGCCACTCCTCAGCTGCTCTTGGCTCAACAACACCCTCAAACATCGATGGTTTCAATCTCAGAAACATCTGAAGATGTCTATCAATATCCTCAGATTGAACAGTAGAGGCTCTACTGTGAGTCTCGCTCATCATCTGAGCAACAAATATAGCAAACTGAGAAAGTGTATCTGCACCAACCACTGGGGATGTACTACCCACTGGTGCTGCCTGACTGACACTCTGACTGTCTATCATATCGGGGTCTGGCAGATCCATACAGAAAATCCAGAAAATCCGAAAAATTATACACAAAAACAATACAATAAAAATCCGAACAGATCAAAACTACCCCAGACAGACTCAGATCACTTCCTATAGCTCTGTCTTACAATCCTACAATCCAAATTCCAAACCATTGCTCTGATACCACTAAAGCTTATCACGGCCCAACCCGACCGGGACGGATCCCGCTCGCATCGGGTCGTGGCCAAACTCAACTGATTGAACTGATTCCAGGATCTGGCTTTGGAATTTGTTTCAGAACTTTCTTCCAAATATTTACACATAGAAACAGACACACACACAGAGCTACTATAAACATCAAATGCAGCGGAACAGATCTTCTATCTTGCATATACAAATACAGCTCATGGCTTTCAGACAGAAAGAAAGACAGAACAGAAAAGTCATGACTGTACAAAAATCAAAAGTACATAATATCTATAACAGATCAGACTCTGAACTTCTACTCCAAGACTTCCTTCCCTCTCCCAGAACCTGAAAACCACGTAGAAAATAAGGATGAGCTATAACAGCTCAGCAAGACATCAAACCCCCAATCCAAATTCTCAAAATCCACATCAAACACCTCAGACAAAATCCGTATAGAAATCAGATCAACAGAATCGTATATTGAATCAGAACAGAACAAAAATCATAGAAATCATAATTCCAGAAATTGAATCAGAACAGAATCATACAGATCAGATCAAATCAGAATAGAATAGAATCGTATCAGAATCGTACAGAAATCATATCAATTCAGAACATATCAAAAAACAGAACAGATTCCCTGACACAAACAGAATCTCAATGGATTCTGGCCCCTTATACCTCCCTTCCCAGACACTGACAGAATCTCTCGGATTTATGCCCCTTATGCCTCCCTTTATGCTCATGGCACCAGAACAGATGTGCTTATAGCACTAGAAATAATCAGATCCGGAACAGAACTTATTTTCAAATTTCATAGCTCATTTTAGATTTCCCTGACACAGACAGGATCTCACAAGATCCTGACCCCTTATAACTCCCTTTTCATAGCACACAAGCATATCATGTCATTTCAGAATAAATCCGGATAATTTTAGAAATCGTACAAAAATCGGCAGCATAACGGCAGTATATGGAATTTACACCAAAATTCATAATTTCACAAATTACCAAATTAGCATAGAATATTCACAACAACATTGCAAGACTTTTATTCTACTGCCCAGACAATTTCAGACTTCATCATAAATTACAGTCAAAATAAAACACCGCTGAATCAAAACTATCCGGTCAAAATTCTCCAAAAAATAATCAAAAAGTGCACACTCGGCACCTCAGAAACATACCAAAAGTTACGCGGTAAAAACTGAACCAATCAGAAAATACGGATGAAATTCGCTAACGAAAACAAAATCCGGACAGAAAAATCATTCAAACTTCACCGTTCTGAAAATTGAGAAAGGCGGATTGTGCCTTACCTTGCGTACACCAATTTCTTGAACTGTCTCGACGGACGAAAACGGATTGGCGTTGCCCAAAAATCCATTTTTCCTCTTTTGCCCTCGACTTTCTCTCTCCTCAGATATTTTATAAAAATATTTTGATTTTCTCTCTCTTCAAAACGAGCTCATTTCCCTTATATCCACTTGAGATCGGCCTGGCCGATCACACGATCATCCAGGACGATCTGAACAAAATTTTTCGTCCTGGGACGATTTCTCAGGACGATAATTAATTTCCTTGGACGATAAAAACCCCTATTCTCTGACTTTTGAAATGCTCTTATCGTCCCGGGACGATCCCCAATCGGCTCGGACGATCCTTACAGGAAAATCTTCCTGTAGCTTCTGTACACATCCTGGAACAAACTTTCAACTGATCGTCCCGGGACGATCCACGATCGGCCCGGACGATATGGGCAAAACTGATGTTACACCTTGTAATCCTCTTTTTAATTAACATGTAAGCACATTGTAGATTTAATCCAAAAAACACCTTAATTAATATTATTCATTAGTCATTTGACTTGAAGTCTTATTAATTTTAATCTTCAAAGAAAGCCTTGATAAATCTAATTTCAATAATTAGTGAAAATCAATCCATCTTAGATGATATTCTTCTCATCATATATTACTTACACATACACTAGAGTGTACTGAATTTTCCTAACATCCATAAGAGGATTTTAAGGATGAGTAGTAAGTAGGATGGATATAGGGGTATAAACGAGTCGAGTCGAGTCGAGTTTTGACACTATCGAGCTCAGCTCGTTAGTCGAAAAGCAAGCTCAAACTCGAGCTCGTCCCACTATAAATGAGCTCGAACTGGATCACGAGCTTTGGCAAGATTCGTTTTACAAAAAAGCTGTAACATTTATTACAAAATTCAATTTTTCTAAAAATATGCACCACAATTCAAAAAAGAAAAAGATAGTATTTTCTAAAGAGCTCCCGCCCGAACTCCTTTTACAGCCCAAATCCAATTTTTTATTTATTATTTAATATTCAAAAAAGCTGGAGCACTATTCATGTAATTGTTAACTACTTTAATTAGCCATCCATATATATATATATATATATATATATATATATATATATATATATATATATATATATATATATATATATATGGGATTTTTACATACATAACATCTTAAACATAGCTATTTACTTATCTCACACCCAAACTTAACTTTTTACTTTTCTACCACCTAAATAGACGTATCTCGTTTCCGTATGCTCTTTTAAAATACGCCATCTGAGCCGCTTATATTTCCGGCGTGATAGTTTGCTCCGACAACCATCACCTGTTCGTCGCCTCGCCTCGACTCTGTCAAAATGCGCCATCGACGCTCTGCTTCAACGACGCGTTGTTCAATGACATATTTTTCTTCCGCGTGAAAGGCTCTCAGGTGCAAAGTTTTGAAAATCTAATCTTCCATTGTTGCTTAGAGAAGGAAAACAGAGATGCTATCATTCTTTGAAAAACGAAAGCAATGCGCAACCTTACCCAAAACAGAGATGGATTCTATGTATTATATAAATTTCTGTTGCTTAGAGAAGAAAAACGACTCGTTTTGGGTTCATCAATTTGAAAAAAAAAAAAATTTCTGCATCAATTTGAAAAACTAATTTTTCATCTCAGGTTTATCATTTTGAAAGATTCTTCAGCAAAACTGTTGCTTCAAGATCTCCGACATCTAATACAGCAGTACAACTAATATTTTCTGCGACAAACGGAGATGCATATTTCGGGTAATGGCGTCTACATTCTAATCCATTTATTCCATTTTTTAGATTGTTACTAAATCACTATTTATTCACATAATCAGAGATTGATATAAGTAATTTCTGCTTCATTATCCTAAAATTTGGTGGATATTAGATTGAAGTGCATGGCCAGAGTCGAACAAAGTATGTGGGTGGAAAGCAGAAAACCTTAAAGCTTCACAGAGATGAAATCAATTTAATTTTGTTAAAAGAACAAGTTCAAGCACTTTGCCATTGGATTCGCAGTCAACCTTTTGACTTACACTATCATGTTAATGGGACGTCACCGAAGAATTATAAATTGATTTCAACTGATGCAGATGTTGGTGACATGCTTATGAAAGGAATAGAATTGAGGTGATGGTTGCAATGAAATATCAAGAAGAAGATATCTTCCAATCACAAAACAATCAAATTAAAGTAGACAAATAGTTAACTGAAATTGGAGAAGATAATGATATTGTTGTAGATGATCTATGCGATGATTTCTTTATACCCCAAATTGATGAGGCAAACAGTCTATATGTTGGTTCACGGTTTGAGAATTCCTAGAGTTTGAAGCAAGCAGTACGATCTGATGCAATTTTTAAGAATTATGCTATAAAGATTAATGCGAGTGACAAATCTAGAGTTATAGTTACTTGCGCATACAGAGGTTGTCCATGGAGAGTACGTGCATCATTGTGTCGTGATGGTCACTCCTTTGAAGTTAGAAAAATGGAATCAACACATTTATGCCCTGGGGTCAATAGAGCAGGAAATAAGCAAGCTACAACTAGTTGGGTGGCTCAAGAAATCAAGGACATTGTCAAGAGAAATCCTGATATCACACCAAAAGATATTAGCAATAACTTGGAGACAACTTACGGGTTATCATTGCCATATATGAAAATTTGGAGATCAAGAGAGTTAGCAAGAGATGTAATGTTTGGTTCTGTCGACGATAACTACACGTGGGTGCCTATGCTAAGGTCAGAGTTAATTAACAGGAATCCTGGATCTCACATTACATACATGTGTGAAAGCAAAGAAAATGCATTTAAGATTTTCTTTGTTAGCTTCAAAGTATGTATTGAAGGTTTCATGGCTGGATGTAGATTCTTAATTGGGCTTGATGCTTGTCACCTCAAATTGAAGTATCTTGGTGTATTGCTATCCGCAAATTACTTGGATGGACACAATGGTTTGTACACAATCGCATATGTTGTTGCTGAATCAGAATCTAAGAAATCATGGGAGTGGTTCATGAGGAACTTGTCTGAAAGTTTTGGCGGTGAAATTGAACATTTAGCCTTCATGTCCGACATGGAGAAGGGGCTAGCCGAAGCTATAAAACTTATTTTTCCAAATGCTGAGCATAAAGTGTGTATGAGACACTTGTGGAAGAATATTAAAAAATTATTTCATTGCGAAGATGGCATCAAGCTTCAAAATTTGGTTTGGACGGCATCAAACACTTATAACCTAAATGTTTGGCATATGAAACTTGAGGAGATCTTCAAAATTAATCCACAAGTATATGCGTACTAGAATTCTTTGTCATGCATGCAAGTGGTCCAAGGCCACATTTTCAGAGCACATTAAAAATCATTCCAACACAAACAACATGTCAGAATCATTTAATGCTTGGGTTGAAGAAGCTAGAAATAAGTCAGTCGTTGATTTGGTCGACATGATTAGGGCCAAGATTATGGAACAACGATCTCAAAGAAAAGTAATTTCCTCCTCTTGGAGAGGTCAACTAATTCCTCATGTGGAAGAATACATAAGGGACATCACAACGAGGAAAAGCATTTTAAAATTTCTTAGAAACAGGGAAGAAAACGAAACTTGGACATAGGTGTAGTCGTTGTAATTTAAGGGGTCATCATAGAAGTACCTGTAAAAATCCATTAAATGGGGAAGGTGACGAGATTGGATATACGCCGTCCACATTATAGTTCTAATTTCACGTTGGATCACAACATTTAGTTATGCTTTTATTGGATTTTGCTTTGTGTTGGATTAGACCAACATTTAATTCTGGTTGTATTGGATACAAATTTTTGGATTTCTGATTTTGCTTTGTGTTGGATTAGACCAACATTTAGTTCTGCATTTTTTGGATAAATATTTTGTGCTCTGTTTTTTTTTTTTTTTTTTTTTGATATCAAAACTAAGAGAAATACAACTTTTGTGCTATGATTTTTTGTCATTTGTATGGATAACAATATTAAGAGCAATACAGATTTTGTGCTCTATTTTTTGTCTTCTGACTGGATCTCATACACTTATGTTGAAGTACAGTTGCACAGCAGAAGCTCTACTTTTATATTTACGTTGAATTACAGTTGCACAACAGAAGCACAACATGATCTCATACACTTACGTTGAAGAACAGATGATATAGAATTAAAACAGGAATATAACTTACAATTCACAACAGAAGCTCTACTTTTATATTTAATAACAAAATCAAGTACATTAGTATTTCTTTGTAAGATTCAAAGTTACATTCATTTGCAATTACAAGACTTCGATAGTGAATTGACGGCAACAACAACAACAAGTAAAATAAGGATAACTAATAAGAATTTAATTTGAAGCAACTCATATGTAACTGAATCTGCTTGCTTGGAATGATCTTCTGAAGCTTTTCCACTACTTAAGTGATTCAGATCTTTAGTTCATCATTTTCTTCATCAATCCACTTAAAATATCTACAATCATCTTTCGATCTATTTTGGGGGCATCTATAGAATTTTCTTCCGCGATTATTAGCTTTGTAGTAAGTATAGATTTGGCATTGCAGATTACAACGACAATAGATTGCTTTGTTTAGGCTTCTCATTGAGGGAGTCGAGCGGCTCTAACTCATCTCCGATATTCCAAATAACTGCAATAACAAAACAAATACAAATTTGTATTCAACATCTAATACAAATATGCATTCACTAGTTTACATTCAGATTAAAGATCAAATAACTACAATAACATCTATTTGAACTCATATGCATTCGCTGGTTTTCATTTAGATATTCCAAATAACTGCAATAATCAACTAATACAAATATGTAAAAATTTGGGAATAAAATCAATCAATACAGATATGCATTTGGTTTTCATTCAACATTTGAAAATCTATTCTTTCATCCACATTGTCGATACATTCCTGGTTTTCATTCAGATTAAACATCAAAATCTATCATTCTGCTTTGGGCGCAAAGCTTCGTCCAAGAGCTTCCTCCCATAAGGCGGGAGATGTGGATGCGTGAGGGTAAGAATCCCAGATCAGGCAAAAATACGAAAAATTCGTTCTAATGTACAAGAAGACATCAAGAGGATATCGAACAGCGTGCTGTTCTTGAAGATGAAAAACATAAGGTAAAATGGAGAGAAAAATACCTAGCCGAGCGAGGGAGGGAGACGAACTGAAAGAGAATCAGAACCTCTGCTCGCAACCGGTGAGATGAGGATATGGGAGGGTTAGAATCCCGGATCAGGAAAATTATGACAAATTTGTTCTAATGTACAAGAAAACATCAAGAGGAGGCTGAACAACGTGTTGTTCTTGAAGATGAAAAAAATACGGTAAAATGGATAGGAGAATACCTAGCCGAGCGAGGGAGACGAACTAAAGCTGAATCAGAACCTCTTCTCGCAACCTCTCGTTCTCGAAGACCTAAAAGAAACGTTAAAATGGAGAGGAGAATACCTAGCCGAGCGGGAGAACAAAGGGACACGAACTGAAGGCGAAGCAGAACTTCTCGTCGAGGCGTGTTTTAACGGAGCAGACGGGAACGGGATACGTCTATTTAGGTGGTAGAAATGTAAAAAGTTAAGTTTGGGTGTGAGATAAGTAAATAGATATGTTTAAGATGTTATGTATGTAAAAATCCCATATATATATATATATATATATATATATATATATATATATATATATATATATATATATATATATATATATAATTTGAGTTGACAACAGCCACTGACCGGCTTGCACGATATTTGACAAAGCATACAGCCACTGACCGGCTTGCACGATATTTGACAAAGCATGCAGCCACTGACCGGCTTGCACGATATTTGACAAAGCATACAGCCACTGACCGGCTTGCACGATATTTGACAAAGCATGCAGCCACTGACCGGCTTGCACGATATTTGACAAAGCATGCAAATGTCTAGCTAACCATCAGTATTTATTATTAATTTTTTTTAACTACTAAAATTTAAATAAAATAAATGTTATTAATTAAAAGTATTAGTGGTAGTTCGAGCCGGCACGCGAGCTTACGAGCTAAGCCGAGTTTGAGCTTGAACTCTAACTCGTTTAATAAACAAGCTCGAGCTCCTGGCTGTATAAGCTCAGCTCGCAAGCTCGAGTCGAGCTCGAGCTGCCTCGGTTCACTTACACCGCTAGATAGATGCATGCTTCAATGCAAAGAAGAGATGTCAATAGTACAGGAGGAACCTCTGCATAACACCAATGAAACCAATGAAATGGTAGTGCAAAACGTCGTCTTATAAACGGCGCCGCCCTATCCGATCAGTAGCAGAGCATGCTGGAACATGGAAGGAAGAGGAACCACCAACCACGATAAATTCTCCTGCGCTCGGGATGACGACTTGGCCTTGCGACTTTAGAGACCTTGAGACTAATGTAAGGAGACGCACATGGAGCTAGGGAATGAGGCATGGCATGGAGATGCTCGCAAGTGGCATCAATGGCGTCGGTTTCAGCGTCCTAATGAAGGGCGGCAGCCAAAAGCTCCGATTGTTCTGGGATAAGGTTCCAATGCTCCGGAATCTGGCTTGCGTGAAAAAAAAACTAAAAAAAAAAGAAGATTTTTTAAACCCAATGGTTAATTGCTGTGACGTACTGATCTTCAAGAGGTCTTGTATTTGATGCTTACATGTGTATAAATTTGCTTTAATCGGCCCAAATGTCCCTAAAAACTTGACCTTTGACATCTAACAGACTAACACAGCATAACTTCCCTTTTTTTATTGTGTTGAACCGTTTCAAAGTGATATATTAAAGCTACTTTCTACGTAGCCGGCCTTAAATTACCTATGTAGAAATGTCTCCAGCCCTGTCCTCTTCGTAAATGATTCATAAAATATGGCCTTAGTCACTGTTGCCTGTAATCCAATCCTGAAATTGTCAACGAATACCTTTCAGGATTTACAGAGAGTTCCACTATGCCTCAATTGCTCCTTACTATTTTGTTCTATCTCTTGCTTCGATCAGACATGACAAATGGAGCCATATATAGAGCTTCAACAAACGAGATAAACTGGCGACAAAATTACACAGCTGGAATCGCGCGTATTTCTTCTTCTCGAAATTCTCAAGCTTTTGAAGAAGCAACCTCTTCTTATATATAAAGAAACGATTTTTCCATCGAAGCTGCAGAGCTCCTACTGATCGAAGCTTGATTATCATGGCTTCGTCATGGGTTACAATTACTCATGCAGCGGTGGCCATGGCGCTGCTGTTGATGCAGTTCGGGTTCCTGGCCCGATCAAAACCCGTGAGCACAGACCCGAACAACTGTGTGAATCTTATGCCGGAGCTGAAATGTTGCCCAGACCGGAGTCCCAAAAAGATCGTCGATTTCAAACTGTAACCTCAATCCTCGCCGCTTCGAGTTCGTCGGCCCGCCCATGCTCTTGCCACGGAAGAGGCCCAGAAGTACGAGCGAGCCACCGCGCTTATGCGGGCATTGCCGGATAATCATCCATGGAATTTTGTCCAACAGGCGAATACTCACTGCGCTTATTGCTCCGGCAGCCACCGCCAGCTCGGCCTAAATATCTCGTTTGAGGTGCTTATTCTTCTCTGCAAAATTTATTAAATTCAGGCATCTGGCATAGGAAAATTTTTAGTTGAAAGCTCACAATTAAATAATTTAAAATCTAATTTGACTTTTTTTATTGCAGGAATTAACCTATGATTAGTAATATACTCTTATGGTATTTTGATTTGTATTAATTTCAATATAAATTTAATAACTTTGAAGTCTATCTTATTCTCACATAATTTTAGATGAGAATGACAAGTTTGACTTCGTTTGGGATAGCTGTCTTATTATTTTTAAAATAAATTTTTGACATAAAAATTAAAAATTATTTTAAGAAATAGTAAGAAATTCATCGTAAACGGAATCTTAGATAATGGATCAAAATATAACTATTAAAAAAATTGTGTAAGAAAATATAAATCACACATCAAATTCAAAATTTTTGGACATTTCCTAAGCCAACCAGCCATGCATGCACATATGGCATTATATCTTAAAGTTGATCGTTGGCTGCAACTTTTGGTATTGGACTCCTTTGGTAGCATTTACGAAGAAGACATGAACTCCTACAAAGCCATTTCTTATGATGCTGATTGAAATAAAAAACAACGATTCCCCATTTTTTTTCCTTTTTTTTTTAAACAGTTGAATATTTTTCATAAGAATATGATACTTAATGCAATAAATAAATGAGATTTTATGAGATTAAGGCTTAGTTTGGAGATTTATTATTTTGAGCGGTCCGGAGATTAATAAAAATGCGTCACGTCACCTCAAAAATGTACCACGTTCGGTACTGAGCTCAGTACCCGAGCGCTTAATCGGACAGTTCTACCGTCCGTTGTCCGCACAGAATAATTGGGACAATTTTCTTATTGCTTTTTAAAGTGATTTTGTAGTACACTAGAAAGCCGCTTTAACAAACAAGAAGAAAGCCATCCCAAACGAAGCTCGAGGAGGGTTGTGAACGAGTCGAGCTGGGTTTAAGTCAGCTCTAACTTGAGCTTGAGCTTGATTGTCTAATGAAGTTCGAGTTTAACTCTATGAGTTTAAATTCACGAGCTGGTTTGTTTATGATGTAAAAGGAAAAAAATAGTTTTAATTCAAATAACTACTATCATAAAACTATAAAAAGAGTGAGTATTAGAATATCAATAATAAAATAATTTGATATAAGAAAGTGAAACATAATTTTAAAATAATGTAAGTTAATAGCTTTATATTTAAATTCACCTAATATATTTTAATTGTATTTTAATTTATATTAATATCCTTTAAACGAGTCGGATCATGAGCAAACGAGTTGAGTCAAGGCTAGTTTATGCTTAGCTCATTTTCTCATCTAGTTCAACTCATGAGCTATTTATCGAACGAAACTCAAGTCGGCTTACGTATCTATTTTACTCACTTAAACCCCTATATTAAAGCACTAACTTACCCACCTATGTTTAGCTTGATTGGGGGGCGAGTACAGTTGTAAACCCCTCAACCCATGCTCGATTCCTCTCTAGCTGCAGCGCCTCTTAAGTCGGGCTCAATCAAGTGCAAGTCAGGAGGTTTTTAGGGTGGCTGCCCTTCTAAGTCAACTGAGGAACCATCACGCTCTACCAAACGCCATTTTAAAGATGACAACGGGTTGCATAACCCGTTCCAAAAAAAAAAAAAAAAAAGGACTTGCACATTAAATCACTGTGTTGTTGTTGGAAAAAAAAAATGCTAACAAAAAATTTTGACGTTGTTCTAACAGATCCATGGCTCCTGGCATTTTTTCACATGGCACCGAGCCTACCTCTACTTCTACGAGCGAATCTTGGGCAAGCTCATCAACGACACTTCTTTCGCCCTTCCATTTTGGAACTGGGACGACCCTTCCGGCATGAGCATTCCACCCATCTATCGAGACAATTTTTCCTCCCTCTCCAATCCCACTCGTTACCTCATCGGCCTCAAGTTCATAGACCTCGGCGGCTGCGAGGGAAATAACACTGTCGAATCCCTCCCAATGCAAAGACAATGCAATCTTCAGGTCATGCACCGCCAATTCATCGCCGGATTCAACTCCAGCTCCCTCTTCTACGGTAGCCCGTACCGCGCTGGCGATAACTCCTTCCCTGGCGGCGGAGCCATTGAAAGTTCACCTCATAGTTCCGTCCACCAGTTCACTAGCTCCGACATGTCAATTGTGACCAGAGCCGCCCGAGATCCCATCTTCTTCGCCCACCACGCAAACATAGACAGGTTATGGGCAATATGGGAGAGCATTCCAGGGAACGGAAGCAAGGTTTTTAACGACAAGGACTTTCTTGAAGCTTCGTTTCTCTTTTGGGATGAGAATATGCAGCTTGTACGCATAATGGTGCGGGACGTTATTGATACGCGAAAGCTTGGGTATGTGTATGAGCAAGTTCCGTTGCCGTGGATGAATTTAACGACGGTGGTGGAAGAAGTGGGGAGCGAAGGTGTGACGGTGGCTATGGGCGAGGATGATGGCCGGAAGGGGGAGGTGAAGTTTCCATTAGTGTTGAGCTCGCAAGTGAGTGTTCATGTTGGAAGGAAGGTGGGGGCGAAAGGGGAGAAGCTTGTTGTTAGTGATATTGAGTTGGATGGGAGAGATCATGTGTGGTTTAAGGTTTATGTTGGTAGAGTGGGAGGTGGACGTGTTGAAGCTGGGTGTTTTATTCATATGGAGAGGAGAGCAAATGAAAGGATACATATGGCAACAAAGCTACAGATTGGGATAACGCAGTTCATAGAGGAAATTGGTGCTGATTGTGATGATTGGGTGGTGGTTACTTTGGTGCCTACGGTTGGAAGGAATAAAGTGACCGTTGGAGGAGTTTCGATTGTATAAAGAAATAAACAAACTTTGTACATTCTAAGAAGTTCAATATATATATATATATATATATATATATATATATATATATATATATATATATATATATATATATATATATATATATATATATATATAAATTCATAGTCGGGCTTATACGTTAATTAAAATTATAATTATAAATCCTTAATAGAGATCAATAGCCCACAAATGCTCAAAAGAGCTACATCAAAAATAAAAGAAAACCTATGAGCCAAAGATCTCAGCTAAGTGCAAGCATAAAAAAACTTTTAAAAAAATATTAGAGTGGCCAAAAGCCAACATTCCAAACCAATAGATCCACTGCAAAACTTTTAGAACCTTAATCCTACAAAAATTGTAACTTGGAGCCAAAACCCAATTAAAACTAATAGATTGATAGAGAACATTCCATATCATCATCCTGCAAAAGTTGCAAATCCTAGAACCACCAGCACAACCAAAAAGTAGGAGTAGGAGCCAGTAACTCAAAAAGGTATAGCTACAAAGAGAAATAGAAATGCTTCACACTACAAAAGAACACGTGAGCAGAGAACATATATTTGCAGAACACAGCACAAAAGATAACAGAAAAAAAAAAAAGCACACGAAACAAAAACCCATATCCAAGTAGGCGACTGAGGCACTAAAGCAGAAAAAATGAAACAAGCTGCAATCCAGCATACAACCAACTCATAACCAGACAAAAGCACCCATGAAAATAAGACGAAGCAAGATGCCAAAACACCTGAGAGAGTACCAACTATAATCAATCTTGCATATATAATATCCTTAAATTTCTGAAATAAGTAAAAAATGTTAGAGTTCACACATTTATTATCCTTGATATATAATAGAAATTAAGCCCACATAATCAAATTCAATCCATAAGGATTGATAGTTAATGGAGTGACACTCCCTTAAACCATTTTATAGGGTAAAGATGGTCGCAATTAAGGCATCAATAGTAGGGTGATAAGAGGCAAAGCTAGAGATCAATTTACCATTGTGATCACAAATAAGGCCACCAAAACCCACATCAAGACTTCATCAAAACACCATGAATGTTGAGCTTAAGCTGCCACACAACAAGCTTAGTCCAATTCCCAACCCTAGGAGAAGAAATAGTACAAGCACCCTAATAATTAATGTTAAAATAGGATAACCAGTCTTTTCTCCAACAAAAAATAATTGATATTTAAGACAATAGCCATATAAAGTTGCTGAATTTTTAAAACCAAGAGGCTAAAAACCCTTTCATAACATATCTTAATACCATTATGCTTGCAATTATTTCTTTCCTCCCAATGAAGCCAAAAAAACAACTAAAGGATTACATTTTAAAATTATTTTGAAACCATTCATTTAAAATTTTAACAACATTGTTAACATTAAAGCCAATATTAATATGTAAATCATTTTCCAAGGCAATCCAAACTTTACCAGCCACATGGCCATGAAAAAACACATGGTAATAATTTCAGAGCTGAAACAACACTAACATTTGGAAACCTAATTAACACTTTTTTAAGCCTAATATCAACTAGAACAAATCCTTTTAATATTCTCCAACTTAATAAGGATGATTTAAGAGGGATAGAAGAATTACAAATTTTACCAAATTTATGAGGGACTCATTTTTACTTCTAAAAAAATGCCAAGACTTATGAAGACTAAACTCAATATTATTAGACAAGTTAAACAAAATTTGATCATTATAATCCACATTAATGGGGATTGTACAAATATAGTCAACTAAACTTTGAGGGATAAAATCTATGAGATGATTAGTTAACAAATTACTATCATTAATGAACCAAGAAACTTTCAAAGAAAGGTAGAATGAGTGTTGAGAAAAGAGTCAATAGACCCTGCACCAGACTAATAATCCTGTCAAAAAAGTGAAGGCCCATTACAAATTCCCAATCAAATAATAGGCTGAACAGCCCATTTAATGTCACAAAGCCTCTTCCACCCTTGGATTGCCCTTGCTTAATGAAAGCAAAAGAATAATGTAAATTCTTACAATGTTTTTTATGCATAAACTTAACCCACAAAGAATTATTCTTCCTAAATTTTCACCAAAGTTTAAAAAAGAAACTTTTAATTAAGTCAAAAATAGACTTGCAACCTAATCCACCTCCAAAAGAGGGACGATACGAGCACCCCATTTAGATCAGTGGATTTTTTTTTTTTTTGAAACATCATTGGAACCCCAAAAACATTTATTGTCTTTTTTGAATAGGGATCACCTTACTTAATGTAACAGGCCAAACTCTTAACTATCGAGATATTATCAGCTTTGGCTTAAGAGTCTCATAGTTTTATCTTATTGGTGTACGTAACTTTCTAGTATGTTAACCATGCATCCTAGAATTACTTTGGGATGAGGATACTTAACTGCGGAGTTTCTTATATAAATTCTAACCATTATACGAAAAGGCGCCTCTATGTTTAAGAGTTTGATTTCTTTTACTTAAGGGGTTTCTGTGGGCTCCGAAAATTCGGCCCCGGCCTCTGCTCGCTTTTCTTATTCGGCGAGGGAGTTTTAACGAACTATGTTCCGAGGTAAATTTTGGAAGGCAGATGGATTTGTAGATAAGACACTACCCAGAGATTTCGCCCTCATTTTGTGAGGACTTTATGATCTGAGTTCTGGTTTCCTATAGGCGCAAGCCCCTATAGTTAATTACCCCTCCCGATCACGAGAGAGAACTTTCGATTAAGGCTAGTCGTCAATCAGATATGTATATAATACGTGTTGTCTGGCATATAGTAGCAGCTATGAGTTTGGATTTGGAAATTTGAGAATTGAGTTGAAAGTTTGGAAATTTGAAAGGTTTGATATTTAAAATAGAAATTGCACCATCTAGCACTTAAAGCAGATGATAGGGGAATGGATGATGGACCCGATCAAGATCCCATGGTTCCGTCGTCCCGGGCCATCGTGGTCCCTGGTCTACTTAGTCAGAGGAGGTAGTCGACCCAACCTGACAGAAGGATCCTTGTCGGCAGCCATGGGTTGCTTCGTTCAAGGGGACCTTGTAGACCGAGGTTGAATGTTTGTCTAAGGGGACAAATTTGAATCCACCTTAGCTGACAGAGGGCTTTGTGCCATATCGATCATATCCTATTGATTCATATCTCAAGGATTTGATGCCAATAAGGAACGTATTGGCTCTGGCCATAACCGGTATCTGTGGTGCCATTTGGCGGTGAAACCACTCAGTTCAGAGGGCCCCGGGTCGTCGTAACCGTTTATCCTGCGGTGCCATTTGGCGGTCAACCGCCGGTTAGAGGACACGTACCACGTCCTTATTGGCAGGAGGTTGTTTGAGAATGGATCCTAGTGATATTTTTGACTAGGCATTTGGCTCTTTGTGAGCTAGAGTTTATTTGAATTTGTCCGCCTCGGCAAACTGTTGCGGAGGGCGGATGTATTTTGCTTTAACTGCGTTGATAGATTTATTTCAAATTTAAATATTTTGAGTTTTGAGATTTTGGATTTTTGTATAATTTTTGGGTTTTGATAGGCATTTGGAACGGCATTGAAAATTATTTGGGAACCCCTCCAGTTGAGATGTTCATTCAACACGGCCATCATCGGGGTGTTTGGGGTCATTTCCTTTTTCTAGATTGGACCTTGTCGACTCTATCTACTGGTCGATAGAGGATCGGGTTTCATAGGCTTTGTGCCTTTTGTTCATGAATTTTCTTGATTTTAGACCTTGAAGGCCTAAAAAGAATGCATTTAAACAAATACACCGTTCGCTACAACCGTGTATTTTGTTAGATAGTTCGAATCTTGTCGACTTCTATTGATTCGTATAGAATGATCGGATTCGAACTTGAATTCACTTGTCAACCCGCGCAGCATCCCTAGACGTCACGTGTGTACCAATAACACGCTCGTCGGGGCCCATGCGGGTTGAGATTGTATTTACCCCTTTTAGTGTATCTATGTGTATACAAACTACGGTGCACATGTGCAGGGGTATTTAGGAATGGTTGTAGTTGTGCATATAACTGTTGTTTGGATGCACATAACTTTTCGTTTGAGATCTTCTACACGCCTTCTGTCCGCTAGTACGAATGTTGCAGATCCGGTGGCGTGGCGTAGCAGCTTCTGAATAGAATTGTTCGCTGCTTCGTACAGGTAGACTGTCGTGCACTACTTGTTATTTTTCGTAGGTGGATCGTAGTGCACTAACTAATCTTTTGTCTTGGTTCGTAGATGTTTATATTCGTTGTAGTTGTTTGGGTCATGTAGTTCATCTGTCATTGCTATGAGTGGACAGGTAGATGTATTCCTTCATAGACTGAAATTGACTTCAGGATACTGCATTTATTGAAGTCTTTCTGCATCTACCTAAAGTGGCAT
This sequence comes from Dendrobium huoshanense, assembly GCA_016618105.1. Taxonomy (NCBI): domain Eukaryota; kingdom Viridiplantae; phylum Streptophyta; class Magnoliopsida; order Asparagales; family Orchidaceae; genus Dendrobium; species Dendrobium huoshanense. Next base: position 82,965,466 of record CM028359.1, on the reverse strand, counting down.
TTGACACATACATTTATCTTCGTAGAAAGTTTGTATGCGTTGCAGATCTTTTTTTTTTGTATTTACTCGTGGATGGAACTTTTATGTACGTAACAAGTCTCCTACGATTGATTATTCATAGGAGTTCACATTTGCCACCAACCTCTTCATGCATATTGATTGGTAGGTTATCGTTGCATTCTCTAATTGGTCTTTTCTTGTGGGTAGATCATGTGTCCTTAATCCTTATTGATGATTGCTTGCAAATCAAATGATGATTGAATCCTTGAGCATAATAAATATTTCTATTCATTATAGCTCTTTTGATGTTGCTCATTAACATGTTACATCCTTTGTGCAAGATCGCAGATGAATATTTTGACATTGGTTACAAGCAAACCATGAATCATCATATTCATCAAGAGCCTTTCTAGTGAATCAATACATTCACTACAAATAGATTAGGGATGAACTAGCTCTGATGTCATGAATCAATTGGTACGGTCCAAAAACTTATATCATGAGTTTATAATCAAACCAAATTTCTTAGTCTTCTTTTATTGCTTACAAACGAACTTTATTTGCAAACTTCTTAATTTGATGATTCAATATGCATGATAGGTCTAATATCATCACTTTCAACATCTTTATCCCAATTAAGATGATCTTTGTATATTAGAAATTATCATTCAAAAGTTCCATGTCAAAGTTTGGAAAGGATTTACACATGGATCCTTGTTTGCTTGCATGAAGTTTGAATGACTCAAATCTTTCTTAGTTAAGATTTGCATTCAAACAAAAGTGAATATCCCATTAGGGAAAATTATCCTTTCAAGAAATTATTCACCTCAATCATAATTCAATCCAACTTAGATTCATATTCAAGTCCAAGTTGAGTTCACAATGTAGGCTCAAATTAAATCTTCATTTGAGTATAAATCATGTTTAAGCTCTCTTGTAGTTGCTCAAAACTACAATCCCAGGTCAATGTTCTTTATCATTTGATTCAAATTTGAGTTTATTTTGTTTAATATTTAATGATAGATTTGCTTAAAGTTCACTTATTCAAGTCCAAAAATATGTTTAAGTTCAATGTCAAAAGTCCTTTGTAGTCTTGTTCAGTTCAAGTTCTATATGTCCAAATTCTGTCCGAGTTCTTGAATCTTCAGTGAAAATTTCGGCAGCCTCCCGGCGTCTCCCCCGTTTAGGGGAAAACTACGGAAAACTGGGCCTCCCGCCATGCTAGAAAAAAGCGTGCACGGTAGGTGCCCTCGTACGAGGACACCGCGGCCATGAAATTTTTGATCCCCCACCACGCCAGAGAAAGGCGTGCATGGGTCTTCGACACCTGTTGCAAAAGAGAAGCAGTCGTTTCCCCGCAAGCGGGTACTTATGGGCATCCCGGTCTCGTCGTAGGCACCGCACCGGGTTCCCTTCCCACCACGCTAGAGAAAAGCGTGCATGAGTTGGTTTCCCGGTTCGACACTAACGTCGAGAATAGGATTTGGAACCGAGTCTCACTCGCCTACCTTGCCGTAGGTGTCGCGCCGGTTGCCCCTCCCACCACGCTAGAGAAAAGCGTGCATGAGCAGACCACCGACTCGACACACATGCCGAGGTAGGAGAGAGAGAATTGGTTCAAAAAAATTAAGAAAGCATTTTTTTTTTGTAACTCTCCTTTTTTTTTTTTTTGCTTGCTTTCTTCTTTCTCTTATTTTTTTTTTGGCAAGCTCTCTCTCTTTTTTTTTTTTGAAGCTCTCTCATTTTTTTTGAAGCTCTTTCCTTTTTTTTTTTTTGAAGCTCTCTCCTTTTTTTTTTTTTTGAAGCTCTCTCTTTTTTTTTTTTTTTGAAGCTCTCTCTTTATATATATATATATATATATATATACTTAACAGAACATAATATGCATATACAAATTTTAACATAAGTTAATATATATACAGAACATATTAACTAATAGACCTAACAATATATATAATTATACATAAATGTGATAATATTAACCTCACTAATAACAGTAAACAATGATTAATAACATACAAGGGAAAGAACTTATTTCTTGATTGATTTTTTTTTGAAGATGGAATCACTGCTACAGATTTTTAGAGTGGGTAAATGGGTTCTATAGCATGTGTTTACATGGCACATGGCTCAAACTTTACTGATCATATTCATATATAAAATCTTTTTTTAGGGGAGGAATAAATTAAGACCAGTTGTACCATATATTTTAACAAAGAAGATTTTTCATCTGGATATATATACACATAATGCCATATCCATAATGATGATTGCATCCACTCAAACGAAATATTGATGGAAACTCCTCTGTGAGTGTAGAAGAAATAATAATAAAATAAAATAAGAATAAAAATAAAATAAAATAAAAGTAAATGAAATTGGTTCCTGTGAGATAAAGATACCAGTGGCTATTAATGCCTAATAACCAAAAAAAAAATAAAAAAAAAATAAATAAATAAAATAAAGCTAACACAATAAGGTAATTAAGTGACCACACTAGTGGACAAGAAAAAAAAAGCTGTTGTGAAGTGAGTGAAAAAAAAAAAAAAGTTGCAGATATTCTTTTTTTTTTTTGGCTTTTGTAGAATAAAAGCAAAGCTGAGATGGCGGTTGTGGATAGGTGGTAATAAATTGAAATAAGACGATTTGGAGACACGTTTTAAACGAGGCAGTTAGTTTAAACTATAAAGGTAGGAGTTCTTATGAAAGGAAAATGATTCTCTCTACCTAGCAGTTTTCAACTTGAGTTTTCCTGGAGGAAGACGGAGCTATTTGGCCGATAATACCTGCAGTTGGTTGGAGAGGATCGGGCGTTGGCTGGGTTTCGGAGTGACGAGCAAAGGGGACGGGTGGAACAGAGATTAGGGAGTTTATTTGTGGTTACGAGCTCGGACGGGGAAGCTTGGACGGAGCCTTGTGGAGTGGGAGGTCTGAGAAGATTTGGGAACCAGAAGAGAGAGTTTAAGTGCTGAACCGTGAGGTTCTGAGAGCTGGAGAAAAAAAAAGGTCCAAACTCCTTCGTTATGTTTCATTTTATCAAAGAAAATCGAGACGAGTCCAGCTACACTTGAAACGACGGGAGGAGAGGAAGCAGGCATTGGCCTTCTCAATTTCATTTTGACGGCAAAATCTATATATTAAAGCCAGCCACGACACAGAGACAAATAAGGTAATACATTTAATTAACGTTTGACTTTTCCTCCATTTGGCAACCTGGCTTTGATAAACTTTATAAATTTGAGCAATCATATTAATGATTTATCTTTAAGATGCTAATTCAAAATGACAGCCACACTTAATTAGCTTGAAAATTGTTTTAATTAGCGTGTTATCCTCGATTCTTGTGTCAGCTGCCTCGTTTAACGTGTTAATTTCATCGAACATCAGAATTAGACAAATTGATAGTGCATTTAGGGTATTGCCAATATCCCGGTCGCAACGGCGTAGTCCGTTTTGAGATCGGACGTCGTTTGGGCGACGATGAGGCTTAGTTCCCTCGTAATACATACCTTCACAACATCTTTGAATCGTCTTTGAAATTTGCGACGCTGCCTTAAACGATCAAATTTGATCAAATAAAATGTAGACTCTTAATGTTGACGACGTTCCGGATGCAACGACACCATCCGTTTTGCGATCGGACATCATTTCGCCACCGACGAGGCTAATTTTCTTCATAGCGCGCACCTTAGCCTCATATTTGAATAACCTTTAAAATTTACGACGCTACTTTAAATGATCCAATTTGATAAAATAAAATATAGACTCTTAATCCCGACGATGTTCCGAACGTAATGTCGCTTTCCATTTGGCAATCGGACGTCATGTCGTCTCCGAATAGACAAAATTCCTTGACATGCGCGTTTTCGCATTATATTTGGATAGTCTTTAAAAAATACAACACCACCTCAAATGATCCAATTTGATCAAATAAAATGTAGATTCTTAATGTCGACGACATTCTGGATATAATAACGCTGTCCGTTCGTCGATCGGACGTCGTTTGATCATCGTCGAGGCCTCGTTTCCCTCGTAGCGCATGCCTTCGCATCATATTTGAGCCGCCTTTGAAATTTTTTAACACTTCAGATGATCCAAATTTTTTAAATAAAATATATATTCTGAATGTCGGGGATGTTCCGGACGCAATGACACTGTCCGTTTATCAATCAAACGTCATATGGGCATCTTCGAGGCTTCATTTCTGTCGTAGCGCAGGCCTTTATATTATATTTGCATTGCCTAGAAATTCACCATCATCTCAGATGCTCCAAATTTATCAAATAAAATATATTTTCTGAATGTTGACGACGTTCCGGACACAATGGCGTTCTCCGTTCGTCGATCGGATGTCGTCTGAGTATTTTTCGAGGGCTCATTTCTATCGTAACGCAGGCCTTTATAACATATTTTAAATTGCCTAGGAATTCGCGACACCACCGATGACCTTTCTCCAAGCCCTCTAATCTAAATACTTCCGCCTTCTTCTTTTTTTTTTTTTAATGACCGTTGCAATCACCATTGTAGCTGAGCCCATTCGAGTTGGTGCCAAAATTCTACTACCAAAACTTCTATAAGCCAAAGGGATGAGCACCTTCTCCCATTTACTTTTATCCTACTTTTCATCATCATCTAAAAATATCATTCAGCACAAGCAAGAATTTTTGGACATGATCTCAACTCCAAAGACTTATTTTGAAGTGCCTTATGTTGCAACCCATGACCCCGAGTTTGAGATTTTGATGATGCCAAATAATGACTGTTTTGGAACTGCTTTTCATTGATTATTATTTTATCTGTTATTTTTCTTGAGCACTAACATTTCAGGAAGATCACAAGTGACTCAGGAAGAAAGGAAGACTCAAGACCGGGTAGATTAGGAGTATGAGTCAAATATTGTATTTTTCATTTATTGCACTTTTTACTTTATTGAGTCTGGCCACAAAATGCGTAAGAGTAAGAGCAACCATGCACACACACAGGGGGAGAGTTTTTTTTTAACAGAAAAATTATAACTAAAATTCTTCTCTGTAGATCGTACTGTACGATGTTATTTCGTACTGTACGATCTAAGCTATGTGGACAATTCTGTGAATAGATCGTACTGTACGAAGTCTTTCGTACTGTACGATATGTTCAGATCCAAAACCCTAGCCGTGAGATAGTTAAGTAAGTGATTTTGCGCCGTTCGTACGGTACGAACACGTTCGTACTGTACGATCTGTTTTTAATACTTACTTAAAATTAACCCGTGATTAGTGCATGTAATCCAGGGCTAATGAAAATTTGAACATCGTACTGTACGATAGTAATCGTACCATACGATGAACAGAGACGACATCCGATCGTCCAGACCATCGTCCTGTACGAGTAGTATCTTGTTGGATCGTACCGTACGATATTATATCGTACAGTACGATTTATTTTTGTACTGATCGTACATCTTCGTACCAGGACGACGGCTGTTTGTGAAGATCGTACTGTACGATGTTGAATCGTACTGTACGAACAGTAACGGCTAATTTTGAAATCAGAGGTTTTTGGAGCCCGTTTTTAGGTGTCAATCAAGTCTTTTTTGGGTAACAATTACAGAGGGGGTGAACGTGGTTAGAGAGGGATTCCAAGGGAGAAAATTCTAGAGAAATTCTTGAGGGTTGAGAGAGGAAGGAGGAGGTGAGCGTTGTGAGGGAGAAGAGGTGTGAGGGAGATCACACGGTTGCTCCAAGCTTGCTGCATCTTGCTCCTCCTGTGGCTCGAGAAGGATTTGAGGAAGGATCTCCAAGGGAAAGGCTCGTCTACATCCGTTACCTCGAGGTTCTCTGCCTTCTCCAGGAGGGAGAAAAACGAGAAGGTTCTCTGCCGTCGCCAAGAGGGTGAAAATAGAGTTTGGTATTCCGCCACGCCGGTTGGTGAAAGGGAGGTTTGTACAGGCTTCTCCGCCTTGCCAAGGGGGGCAAAAGGAGAACTATTTTGATAGTGAAAATCCCGGAGTGGAGGACTCCGGGGAGTGGACGTAGGTCATATTTTGACCGAACCACTATAAAATTCTTGGTGTGTTCTTTCTTTATCATTGCTTACTTTTTGCTTGCACTTTAATCTTGTCATATCTATTGCATGTGTTTCTTGTGAAAGCAAATTTGCATAAATCTTTGTTTTAATATTTCAAAAACAACAAAAAAATTAGAACTCTTGTTTAGGGTTGATTTTATTAATCGAAAGACTTTTACAATTCACCCCCCCTCTTGTGGTTTAGTAATTTCAATTGGTATCAGAGCTTGTTTTTCAAAAATAGTGTTTTAGAAAACCTTGAAAAAACGATCATGTCGAATTTTGGTAATCGTAACACTGCGGAGGGTTATTCAATAACTCGTCCACCACTTTTTGATAACATACCGTTTGATTTCTGGAAAATTAGAATGTCTACATTTTTGCAATCTATAGATTACCGCATGTGGATGTTAGTAAATGATGGATATGTTGCACCGTTCAAGATAGTTAATGGTTTGAAAACTTCTGTGCCTTTTATTGAATGGAGCAATGAGGATAGGGAATTAGCCCAACTGAATGCTAAATGCTTAAACTGTTTTTTTTGTGCATTGAAATCTGAGGACTATATGAGAGTATCTACTTGTGTTTCTGGTAAGGAGATTTGGGATAGACTGTGCATCACATACGAAGGAACAAACGAAGTAAAACAGTCTAGGCTTAACATTCTACTGCATGATTATGAATTATTCCGTATGAAACCTAGCGAAACAATTTCTGACATGTACACTAGGTTCACCCAAATTGTGACATCATTGCATGCATTAGGTAGAGAAATTTCAAATTCTGAGAAAGTGAATAAAATTCTTAGATGCCTACCTAGTTCCTATGATGCTAAGATAACTGCTATCACTGAGTCTAAAGATCTTAATGTTTATTCTATTGATAACCTCCTTGGGTCACTCATTGCATACGAGCAAGGAGTGAGCCAAAGGCAAAGTGATGCAGGTGAAAAGAAAAAGGAGCGGACGGTGGCATTAAAAGCTAACAACTCAGAAAGTGAAAGCTCTGCAGGGGAGGAAGATGATGAGATAGCACTGATGACCCGACAGTTCAAAAATTTCCTGAAAAGAAAACAAAAGCGTCATCAGAACAGCTGGAATAAAGGTAAGAGCTCAAGGTCCAATAAGGTTTCATCTGATACAATTTGCTTTGAGTGCAGGAAGCCAGGTCACCTTCGAGCCGATTGCCCTAATCTGAAGAGTCAACCAGCAAAGGAGAAAGGAGATGACAAAGTTAAATACAAGAGAGGAAAGACAAAGACACAGAAAGCTTTTTGGGCCGACTCTGCCTCAGAATCATCAGAAGAAGAAGCAGAGGAGGAGGTAACAAATTTGTGTCTTATGGCTAATGATAACCTTGATCAATTGGATCAAGAGGAGGTATGTCAACTTTCTTATGATGAATTACTGCTTATTTCTGAGAATATTCATGACTCGTATAGGAAACTGAAGAAAATGCATGCTAAACTTAATATTGAATTTAGTTCCTTACAAATTGAGCATGCTAACTTAGTTAAAGAAAATTCTGATTTAGATAAAGATCACATGTTACTTCTTGATGAGTATGATGCATTAAATAAGAAGCATATTGAACTAAGTGAAGCGCATGAATCCTTGAAAACATCACATATTGAACTAGATGTAGAGTTTGAAAAACTAACTGCACTTGCATTAGAAGTAGATCATAGTGAGCACTTGCTATTGATAGAAGTTGATGGATTGACAGCTCAAAATAAAACCTATAGTGAAAAGATAAAAGAATTAGAAAATGAAATTGCATCACTCACAGTAGGCCATCCTAGAAAACCCCCAACACAGCATGCATTTCAAAACCTTAGGAAGAGGCACCACCATACTCATAGATTAGTAAATCCATTTCCTGGTGTTAGGTGCTTCTCTTGTGGCATGTTAGGTCACATAACCCGCACATGCACAATTCACCGTAGGACACACTTAGTATGGAGACCTAAACTGCATCCATCACAGCATAACATGCATACATCTCATTCATGCAAGCATAAGGAGGAACCCAAACTCACTTGGGTTCCCAAATCTAATCTTTGAATGAAATTGTAGGGATGCTCTCACAAAAGACCTAGTGAGAGCATGTGGTACCTGGATAGTGGCTGCTCGCGACACATGACTGGAGATATGAAGAAGTTCATCCTATTGGAGACCAAAACTGGAGGCAAAGTAACGTTGGGAGACAACACTACCAGGAAGGTGATAGGCTCAGGTATTGTTGGTAATGCTAAGAATTTTATAATTGAAAATGTTTTATTAGTTGATGGTTTAAAGCATAACTTACTTAGCATTAGTCAACTGTGTGACAAAGGTTTTGATGTTAAGTTTTTTACTGATAGATGCCTGATTAGTTTATTTGATGAAATTATTTTAGAAGGAAAATGAATTAACAATGTTTACATGTTAGACCTTGATTGCGTTGATAGTTCAAAATCATTTTGCTTGAAAACAATAGTTGATGACTCGTGGCTATGGCATAGGAGACTATGTCATGCTAGCATGAAAACTCTTAGAAACATCACTCAGAAAAACCTAGTTAGAGGTGTACCTAAGTTAGAATTCACCAAGGATCACTTATGTGATGCTTGCCAACAAGGAAAACAAGTTAAATCATCCTTTCACTCAATTAGAGACGTGATCACCTCTAGGCCACTAGAAATTCTACACATGGACTTATTTGGACCCGTTAGTACAGCCAGTCTAGGTGGAAAGAATTATGGATTTGTGATTGTAGATGACTTCACTAGATTTACTTGGGTAAGATTCTTAGCACACAAGAATGAGTCTTTTGAGGAATTTAAAGTTTTCTCCACATGGATTCAACGAAAATTAGGTTGTGAAATATCAACAATCCATAGTGATCATGGTGGAGAGTTCCAAAATGATAGATTTGAGTCATTCTGTCAAGAGATAGGAATAGAGCACAATTTCTCAGCTCCTAGAACACCCCAACAGAATGGCATAGCAGAAAGGAAGAATAGAACTTTGGTAGAAGCTGCTAGGGCAATGCTAGCGGAGTATACCCTTCCTAGATACTTTTGGGCAGAAGCAGTCAACACAGCCTGTTATGTTTTGAACAGAGTAAACATTAGATCGAAGCTGAATAAAACTCCATATGAACTCCTTAAGGGTAGGACACCAAACCTTTCACATTTACATGTCTTTGGGTGTAAGTGCTTCATCTTAAATAATGGTAAACATCCCTTAGGAAAATTCGATCCCAAGTCTGATGAGGGTGTCTTCTTAGGTTATTCTTCTGTAGGTAAGGCCTATAGGATTTTTAATAAGAGAACCCTTGTAGTAGAAGAATCCACCCATGTGGTATTTGATGAATCAGATAAGCCCTCAGAATCAAAATTGAAGATGATGAAATAGAGGCAATTCAAGGAGTAGAGACGATGACCTTAGGAGAAAGGGTCGAGTCTCAGGAAGTTTTGCCTAGAGAATGGAGATATTCTTCTAGTCATCCTAAAGAATTAATTTTAGGAGACCCTTCAGAAGGTGTAAGGACTAGGCATGGACTTAGGAAGGAGGTTAGTCACTCAGCTTTCATCTCTATGATAGAACCTACAAGTATAGATCAAGCCTTAGGAGATGAATTCTGGATTCTAGCAATGCAAGAAGAGCTGAACCAATTCACCAGGAATGATGTTTGGGAGTTAGTTAAGAGACCTAAAGAGCAAAGTGTTGTTGGAACAAAATGGGTCTTCAAGAATAAGGTGAATGATTCAGGAACAATAATAAGGAATAAAGCAAGGCTAGTAGCTAAGGGGTACAACCAGATTGAGGGAATAGACTTTGAAGAAACCTTTGCCCCGGTTGCTAGACTAGAAGCCATAAGAGTGCTCTTAGCTTTTGCTTGCTTCAAGAACTTTAAGTTATATCAAATGGATGTGAAGAGTGCATTTTTGAATGGGGTAATTAAGGAAGATGTCTACGTTGAGCAACCCCCCGGATTTGAAAACTCACAATTTCCAAACCATGTATTCAAATTAAAAAAGGCACTATATGGATTAAAGCAAGCACCTAGAGCATGGTATGAAAGACTTAGCTCATTTCTTTTGGATAGAGGATTTCAAAAGGGTAGTGTAGATACTACACTCTTTTTACAAAAGGTCAAAGAAGAAATTCTCATTGTTCAAATATATGTAGATGACATATTGTTTGGATCTTCGGATAAAAACTTATGCGATGAATTTTCAAAAACAATGAGTAATGAGTTTGAAATGAGCATGATGGGAGAGCTTAATTACTTTCTTGGCTTTAGTGTAAAACAAATGGATAATGGAACATTTCTTAGCCAATCAAAGTATATTAAGGATATTTTAAAGAAATATGAAATGGATAGTGCAAAACCCATGAACACCCCAATGAGTTCGACAATCCAATTAGATAAGGATCCTAGTGGAAAATCAGTAGATCAGAAAAAATATAGAGGAATGATTGGATCCCTACTTTACTTGACTGCCAGTAGACCGGACATAATGTTTAGTGTGTGCCTTTGTGCCCGTTTCCAAGCCGATCCTAAAGAGTCTCACTTAACTGCTGTCAAAAGAATTCTTAGATATCTACTAGGCACCCCAAACTTAGGAATTTGGTATCCCAGACACAGCACTTCCTTTGAAATCCTAGGGTACTCAGATTCTGACTTCGCAGGATGTAGGATAGATAGAAAGAGCACCTCTGGTACCTGCCAATTCATCGGACAATCATTATTTTCTTGGTCCAGTAGGAAGCAAAACTCAGTAGCACTTTCCACAGCTGAGGCAGAATATATTGCGGTAGGAAGTTGTGTTGCACAAGTACTATGGTTAAAACAACAAATTCTTGATCTTGGACTACCTGTTGGAACCATCTCGATCATGTGTGACAACACAAGTGCAATTTGTATCTCTAAGAATCCAATTCAACACTCTCGAACGAAACACATAGACATTAGACATCATTTCATTAGAGATCACGTCGCTAAGGGAGATATAGAATTACATCACATCGCTACAGGAGATCAATTGGCAGACATATTCACAAAACCATTAGCTTTTGACACTTTTAGCACCTTGAGAACTAGATTAGGTGTCATAGATATAAATGCATAAAAAAAAAAAAAAAATAATAATAATAAAAAAAAAAAAATTCTTTAGGGCTGCTCCTGATCACCACACACTCACCACACCAACACTTTCTATGACTGTTCATCGTACTGTACGATTCACTTCGTACTGTACGATCCACGTCAGCACGTATGTGGACGAATTATAGCTGATTGGTACGACATTATTGATGATCGTACTGTACGATACATTCGCTTCGTACTGTACGCTCCACGTCAGCACGGATTGGGACGAATTAAAGCCGGTTGGTACGATATTATTGATGATCGTACTGTACGATACATTCGATTCGTACTGTACGATCCACATCATCACAAAAGGACATTCTGAGTAATTGCTGTTCGGTACGATATTTATTATGTATCGTACTGTACGATCCACCTAGTCGTACAGTACGAAACTTTTAGTCAAAAGTCGTACAGTGAACCTTGGGACGATCGATATTCGTCTGATCGTACTGTACGATATCTATCGTACTGTACGATTTGACCTCCTTTTCCCGAAACGACCGGTCAGGACATTAATTGTATTTCGTACTGTACGATCTAATGTTCGTACTGTACGATTTACGGAAAATTCTATATAAACCCTTGCATAGGCTGTTCCATTCATTCAACTCTCTTCTCTCTCAGCCTTCCACTTGTTTTCGTGCCCTCCTACAATGTCTAAGCGAGGTCGGATGACTGCCGGAAGCTCGTCCTCATCCAGTCGTCAATCCGATCGCTTTCTGAATAGCGAAAATGAGGAAGCCTACTACCGCTATAAGGCTTGCAAAATCTCGCCCTCAAAAATGCTAAATCAGGCCGCTTTAAATTTCGAGGTAATGGGCCTCTTTGCCTCCACTACCTTTCAATTCCTCCTTACCCTAGCATTTCCGTACAACTCTGAACTCCTTTTCGAATTTCTCGCAAATCTCACATACACAGTAGATAACACAACTTTTCACTCCCTTGTTTGTGGCCGCCCTGTGGAAATAACTAGAGCCGACATCGCCCAACATATTGGGCTGTCCACTGAAGGACCTATGGTTCGCTCGTTTCTAACTGATGATTTTGATTGGAGCGATGTAAATAGAGTCCTTAGGAACACTGTTTTTCATCAACACCAGCCTCTAGTCCAATCCTTAACCCGCAATGCCCGTATAATTCAACATGTCCTTCGAACCTCTATCATACCCAAAGGTGGCGACCGCATCAATCTGACCCCTACCCTGTCAGTCGCTACCTACCTCATTATGTCCAATATTAAGTTTGATGAGGTCGATTTGATCAGCAACTATATTAGGCACATGACTTTTGTTCGTCTTCCCACCACTCGACGGAAACAAAATCTGGCTCTTGGTCACCTCATAGGATATATCCTCTACCATAAATATCAATTATCCTATCCTGCTGAACCCGATATGCTCCCTATTTTCTATACGGATGCTTCCTTCCGTATTCTCTTTCATCGGGGACATGAGCCTGAAGAACCCGTCTTTGATGAAGAAGAAGGAGAAGATGCACCAGCCGCAGCTCCAGCTCGACCACGACGCCATGCTGCACCCCGAGCACCAGCACCAGCACCAGCGCACTCTGATGATGACTTAGTCGCCCGCTTCGACCAGCTGCAGACTCGTCTCGACATGCATATTCAAGAACAGCATCACCAACACGAGACTGATATGCAGTGGTTTGGCGAACGATTCACTGCAATTGATCACCGCTTCGATGCTCTCTTTCAATATTTTCAACCAAATCCACCTCCACCACCACCGGATCAGGACCCGTCTGCTTAGTTTGTTTATGTTTGCATTGTAATTTCTGTTTGTTTTCTTCTCTTACTTTTTGCTTTTAGTAGCTCCTCCTTTTTGTGCTGTCAAAAGGGGGAGAAGTTTGTTGTGATGTTGTAATGCCTATTTATCTAAATGCAGTATCTTTTGTTTTGTACTTACTTGTTGTATTTTTTTTTCCTTTCTTGTGTTTAATTTTTTAAAAAAAAAAAAAAAACAAAAAACAAAAAATTAACAACAAAAGAAATATTTTTTAAAAGAAATGGTTTTCTTTCTTACTTGCAACAAATTATTTGACATCATCAAAAAGGGGGAGATTGTTGCAACCCATGACCCCGAGTTTGAGATTTTGATGATGCCAAATAATGACTGTTTTGGAACTGCTTTTCATTGATTATTATTTTATCTGTTATTTTTCTTGAGCACTAACATTTCAGGAAGATCACAAGTGACTCAGGAAGAAAGGAAGACTCAAGACCGGGTAGATTAGGAGTATGAGTCAAATATTGTATTTTTCATTTATTGCACTTTTTACTTTATTGAGTCTGGCCACAAAATGCGTAAGAGTAAGAGCAACCATGCACACACACAGGGGGAGAGTTTTTTTTTAACAGAAAAATTATAACTAAAATTCTTCTCTGTAGATCGTACTGTACGATGTTATTTCGTACTGTACGATCTAAGCTATGTGGACAATTTTGTGAATAGATCGTACTGTACGAAGTCTTTCGTACTGTACGATATGTTCAGATCCAAAACCCTAGCCGTGAGATAGTTAAGTAAGTGATTTTGCGCCGTTCGTACGGTACGAACACGTTCGTACTGTACGATCTGTTTTTAATACTTACTTAAAATTAACCCGTGATTAGTGCATGTAATCCAGGGCTAATGAAAATTTGAACATCGTACTGTACGATAGTAATCGTACCATACGATGAACAGAGACGACATCCGATCGTCCAGACCATCGTCCTGTACGAGTAGTATCTTGTTGGATCGTACCGTACGATATTATATCGTACAGTACGATTTATTTTTGTACTGATCGTACATCTTCGTACCAGGACGACGGCTGTTTGTGAAGATCGTACTGTACGATGTTGAATCGTACTGTACGAACAGTAACGGCTAATTTTGAAATCAGAGGTTTTTGGAGCCCGTTTTTAGGTGTCAATCAAGTCTTTTTTGGGTAACAATTACAGAGGGGGTGAACGTGGTTAGAGAGGGATTCCAAGGGAGAAAATTCTAGAGAAATTCTTGAGGGTTGAGAGAGGAAGGAGGAGGTGAGCGTTGTGAGGGAGAAGAGGTGTGAGGGAGATCACACGGTTGCTCCAAGCTTGCTGCATCTTGCTCCTCCTGTGGCTCGAGAAGGATTTGAGGAAGGATCTCCAAGGGAAAGGCTCGTCTACATCCGTTACCTCGAGGTTCTCTGCCTTCTCCAGGAGGGAGAAAAACGAGAAGGTTCTCTGCCGTCGCCAAGAGGGTGAAAATAGAGTTTGGTATTCCGCCACGCCGGTTGGTGAAAGGGAGGTTTGTACAGGCTTCTCCGCCTTGCCAAGGGAGGCAAAAGGAGAACTATTTTGATAGTGAAAATCCCGGAGTGGAGGACTCCGGGGAGTGGACGTAGGTCATATTTTGACCGAACCACTATAAAATTCTTGGTGTGTTCTTTCTTTATCATTGCTTACTTTTTGCTTGCACTTTAATCTTGTCATATCTATTGCATGTGTTTCTTGTGAAAGCAAATTTGCATAAATCTTTGTTTTAATATTTCAAAAACAACAAAAAAATTAGAACTCTTGTTTAGGGTTGATTTTATTAATCGAAAGACTTTTACAATTCACCCCCCCTCTTGTGGTTTAGTAATTTCACCTTAAGCATCTCCAAAAAAGACCTCTCCTTCTTAAGAGATTCCAACATATCTGTAATGACTTTTCTTCACATCAAAGTTGTTGGCAACACGAACTCACATTTTAAGATCAAATTCCTTTGTCATTCCATCTTCATAAACATGTTGCAAGAGTTTCCTTTCCTATACCATCATGGTCAACTATAGACATAAGAGGAATGTTTATGTACCCAGTAGTCCAAAGGCTCATTTGATGGCTTCCTAAACCACTGCATAATAAACTCCTTAGCATAGCTTTTACTAATGAGATCATTTATAGGTCAGGATCCTTTGGCAGGGGTCAACAAATGCCCCTCAACAAATGTGGTTCGCGTCTAGAGCGAATCATGTTTGTTGTATGTTAGTTGACAATCTTTATTAGCTCTCCACCTTTAGCATTTTTTTTATCATTACTGTTTTTTTTTTTTTTTTTTTGAAACATTCTTCTTATTTTCCCTGTGTAGGGAATGTTTCGCTGGCAGAGACCTGACGACCTGCCTCCGGGCGAGCCTAGCGAGGATGCCATCTGGTCGGCTATCGACAGGCATGACCCTCAGGACAGTGCTGATATTCTTGACAGACTAGAGCAGCATCTGGACATGCTGCAGGGGCGAGATATCTTCCATAATTTCTTTGCTCGTTCCCCCTTACTTCCAGAGCTTCCTGAGGACTTCCTTGCTTCTGAGAACCCAGACAGGTGGGTCACCAGTCTCAGGTTACAGTACGGGGAGTACCACCCGTTAGAGAGTTCTGTGGCACAGGTTGGCTGTGGCACCTGCGACATTTTAGTGCCAGCAGCAGATACGCTTGAGCCGGTTGGGCAGTCGAGTTTGTTGAGCCACCGTCAGCTGCAGTCGTCACCCCCTCTAGAGTGGCCTAGGGACTCAGTAGTTGGACAGATTCAGAGCCCGGTCAGCGGCTATGTTTGTTGGGCTCATTATGTACTTCAGGTGCACATGGAGACTCTTCGAGCAGCGGGGATCTACGAGGCAGTGTACGCCTCACTTTTTGACTACGGGCGCCTTCCCACTTCTTGGGCTCGTGGTTTAGTTGAGTTTTGGGACGCCAGTCGTAGCACCTGCTGGGTCGGAGCAAAGGAGATCACAGTCACCCTTTCAGACTTGCAGGCAGTGTCTGGGTTGCCAGTCTTTGGGCACAGTTTTGAGGAGTGTGTTCCCCCTGATGAGCAGTTGTTCCACCGGATTCCCTCGATGGATGGTGACAGGAGAGGCAGGCTGCTACTGCCAGATGTTTACCCCAGGCTTCTACAGCACTACCGTCAGACTTATAGATCAGCACGGGGTTTGCCGATGCGTTCTCGAGTCACCATGCCTGTAGGCGTCTGGGTTCGTAGTTTTCTACAGGAGGAGTACTTGTCTTCCGTTACTGTGTCAGTATATGACCCGTTTGGTTGTGGCCTGCAACGCGGGACTCCACTGTCTGAGGAGACCGCCGAGCCTTCTTCTTCAGCCGGTTACACTTCTCTTGGACTAGCAGATGTTGACGAGCAGCTTCTACTAGCAGGATTTTTGGCACTTTGGCTTAGCACTTTTGTACTTCCACTCAGGACGGGGTCTCTGAGGTGCAGTGTTCTCTTAGCAGCCAGTCAGCTATCGGTGGGACAGAGACTTGCTTTAGCTCCTGCTGTCCTTGCCAGAGTATACAGGGTCTTACGGACCATTTCTGAGTCAGACTCCTTGGCTGTACGAGATTCGATCTTACCATGGCAGTACCTATACGCGTGGGTCCACTTGCATGTTCGAGGTGCTTTTTCCTGTTTAGAGACTCCTGACTATTTTTTTCAGAGGGGATACCCTACAGTTCTTCAGCTGTCTCAGGCATCCTCTACCTTTAAGTCAGAGAGGATTCGTCTATTCTTCTTTGCCCCACAGTTGGTTACAGACAGATTTGCTTTAGTTCACCAGCCAGACTCTGTTAGTTTACCACCACACCAGAGGGGTACAGTTGTGGTAGATGGGGTTGACCATAGAGGCAGACGCACTTTACTACAGAGGAGATATGATTTTCTAGTTGCTGAGTACTTTATCAGCATGCGTCTAGGCTGGTTGTGCTACAGGGCAGGCACTTTAGTGACTTTGGAGGGCTACCAACCCAACAGGGTCGCTAGGCAGTTTGGACTCTCCCAGGCCACAGCTTACAATGGACGACCACTCATCCCTGGGGTTTCAGATACATAGCGCATGGATACAGTCCCACTAGAGACCCGCCTCTACACAGCAGTTGTCACTTGGTTACACTTACTAAGGCTGGGTACGGGCTCCAGCTTTCTTTTGGCTCAGCCGTCTGCTTCTACAGGCATGAGCTACACACGACTGTGCTGGGTACGACAATCTTTTGGGCCTGCTTTGGAGCATGGCGCGAGGAGGTACGAGCGCCGAGTACGAGAGCTTGGGTCGTCGAGGGGACGTAGGTCCCGTCGTGGTTTTTCAGATGTTACTTTTGAGATAGGTACTTTTTCACCCGCTCCCTTTTTTTTATTAAGTTGATTGAATATTGATTGCTTAATTTCTTTTTGATACAGGGACAGATTCTGAGGTCCATACTACTGCTGGGGTCGTAGTCCCTTCTCCGGCGAGAGCTCCAGATGTGGCACCTGAGCCACCTCATGTCGAGACTGTCAGGCCTTCGCACAGCCGTGCCGGCTCCCAGCGCACTTCCTCTTCTAGGATGTCTGTGGATGTTCACACTTTACTTGGGGACCTCGGCGAGAGCTCACAGAGACCGAGGAGATCAGACTTTACCGGCTACAGTATATTGGACCCTCCGGACGACTTCTCTTTTCCGGTGTACCCTTACGAGTCTTTTTGTCCTGGGGAGTCT
The DNA here is from genome assembly GCA_016618105.1 of Dendrobium huoshanense. NCBI lineage: Eukaryota > Viridiplantae > Streptophyta > Magnoliopsida > Asparagales > Orchidaceae > Dendrobium > Dendrobium huoshanense. The sequence continues at coordinate 82,947,784 of CM028359.1, read as the reverse complement.
TCAAGGACCGGTGCAGGCTTCTTTTCTGAGTTTTCTGAGGCACCGTCGTACACACCAGCGGCCTTAGACTTGGTACCTGCGGAGTTTTCTTTCTTTTCTGAGTGCCCCCAGACTGACACTGCGGGCCCTTCTTCTGTTCCTGCTGACTCTGCGAGCCCCTCAACAGGTATGTGTTTGTCTTAAATTAACTCCTTTTGCCATATAATATTATCTATTACTATACTGATTGCTTGTAATTTTTTATGTAGTGCCTGAGGGGGCTGACTATACCTCAGAGATTCTTTGTTATGTCCCTCTACCCCCGGATTCAAGGAGTGTTGTTAGGTGCAACAACACCATAGAGCTTTTGAGAGATCTGATTTACAGTATTGATCCAAAATCTCTGGAGTCTTGGATCGAGTTTGTTCCTTCTGCTGACCGACTCCTCGGGTTACTTGCCAGTTTTGGGGTGAGCCATACCGAGTTACTTTTCTGGGAGTCGATGTGCCGTGAGGCGGAGTCTTACATCTGGAGATTGAGGTCCCTTTCTATCTTGCGGACCAGAGCTACACTTCCAGAGCTGGAGGGGAGAGTTGCTATACGACGGAGGCTGGCTGATGACATCCACGATAGGTTTCACAATAGTGCTGTTGCCTTGAGGAGGCATCGTCAAAGCTCTTTCAGCATGACCCAGGAGTTTGATAGACTGACGACTCGCTTGCAAAACATTTGGAGAGATGCTAAACAAGTGATGTCACAGAGGCTTCACTTAAGGGAGGGTCGCAACCGGCGCGACCGCCTCACTAGGAGGGAGGAGCAGCGCCACCAGGCTTTGCACCAGGAGATGGTGGCAGCTGACTCTTCACTGACACGGGCTGTGGAGGAGCTTCAGACTGCTCAGTTAGAGTTCCAGACTTTGGCTGAGGTTACTGAAAAGATAGAGAGTTTGCAGGCTCGCATCTCCTGACTTGTGCTTGTCTTTTATTTTTCTGAGAATTGTACCTTGTGGTGTCTGTACTCCTTTAGTGTTTCGAGTCTCAGTGTACTTGTACTTCATGATGATTATAATATATATGGAGGATCCTTTTTTTTTTAGTGTTTCTTTCTTTCTTTTTTTTTGTACTCTGAGCTGTACTGAGCCGTGCGCTAGAGCTGTACTCTGAGCTTGAGTTTTGAACTGATATTATTGGTATTACTGGGGATTTTAAATATTTATTTGAAGATCTCGGCACGCAGCACGATGTCGATCCAAATAAATATTTAAAATGCCCCCAGCCTTTGAGGATAGTTGTGAGCAGTGCTGCTTCAGTCACTAGTCGTAATCAGTAGCCTTTAGCTTTAGCTCAAATTTTAAGAATTTTGGCTTCTTCTATCCTATGCTTTGTGCGATGGACTTGACGAATGATTTATAGGTTCTTGAATTCAGTTGATAGTATCAAATATGGGTAGTGTCTTAATCCTTAACCGCTCGATGAGACTTTTAATCTAAGTCACTTAATTCCATCAGATTAGAAGAGCAATAATTTAATAGCTATTTGTCCTCTAGTTACTGAAACGGGGTCTCTCTACTGCGGCCTTTCTTATAGCGTATTGAGTAGAAAGAACTGCCAGCGATCCAGTCATATTTGGGTATATTGGATTCGGCCTTTTACACCCATTCAGGTTTCAGACTCAAGCTATGGAAAATGTGCTCCCTGATACTGAATCTTCTGAAATTGGTAGATTTGAAGTCATCCTTTGTGGTTGAAGACTTGGAATCTACGGACATTTGGTAGGTGTTCGAGACTACTCTTATCCACTGGAATTCCGATTCTCCGGTCAATTAGGAGAGTCTTGTAGACTACAACTCCTAGAACTCGTTGAGTCAAATCAGCATTCGCTCTTCCTACAGTTCTTACTGATAGGTTGACGAAGTGGGGGTTCCGCTACTACGACCTTTCTTATGGCGTGTTGAGTAGACAAAACTGCCAGCGATCCGGCCATATTTGGGCGTATTGGATCCGACCTTTACACCCATTCGAACCTGAAGCTTCGGGCTGTTGGAAGTTTTCAAGCTTTTCTGGCTCAATTTTTTGGAGCGTATATTCACAAAAACCTCCTTTTTTGTTTGTTTTTTTTTTGTTTTTTGAAATTTTAGTACACTGAAGGAGAGATATCCCAAAATTCAGGGAAAATAACCCACATATACACTGATAATAAAAGTTATCACATCCTGATTTAAAGGGATGTTCGTAGTCAATGATTCTAAATATTTATTCGGGGATCTCGGCACTCAGCGCGATGTCGACCCGAATTAATACATAAAAGTATTCCCCCAAATTTTTTTTTTTTTGCAAAATTGATATTCTAGAGTTTTAAATATTTATTCGGGGATCTCGGCACGCAGCGCGATGTCGACCCGAATAAATATTTAAAATGGCCCCCTTTTTTTTTTTTTTCAAAATTGACATTATAGAGTTTTAAATATTTATTCGGGGATCTCGGCACGCAGCGCGATGTCGACCCGAATAAATATTTAAAATGCCCCCAATTTTTTTTTTTTTTTTTACAAAATTGACATTCTAGAGTTTTAAATATTTATTCGGGAATTTCGGCACGCAGCGCGATGTCGACCCGAATAAATATTTAAAATGCCCCCAGTTTTTTTTTTTTTTTTTTTTTTTTTTTTTGCAAAATTGACATTCTAGAGTTTTAAATATTTATTCGGGGATCTCGGCACGCAGCGCGATGTCGACCCGAATAAATATTTAAAATGCCCCCAGTTTCTTTTTCTCGAAATGCATTCTTATGTCACAAGAGAATCTCGAAATATATATGTTATACATATGCTAGTGGGCATTTGTCAGATACACAACAGAATTTTAAATACATGTTGATTACTATGCATGATACTTCTTCAAGTATCGGCCGTTAATTGGGGGCATAGGCCTTTGACCCTCCAGGTCAATCAATTGATAAGCTCCTCCCAGGTACACATTCTCAATGACAAACGGACCTTCCCAATTGGGCACAAATTTTTCACCAATTTTTCGGTGTGGGATGATTGGCCTTCTCAGCACCAGGACCAATTCCCCTTCTTGAAATGCTCGATGTCGTACCATTCGATCAAATGATTTTGTCATCTTTGCCCGATAGATCTCTAAGCTCTGTTGAGCTTGTAGTCTGACTTCATCGAGCGCATCGAGTTCTTCAGTTCTTAATCGAGCATTTTGCTCCTGAGTTAGATCGTACTGGATAGCTACACGAAGTGACGGTAACTCAATTTCTAGTGGCAATACAGCTTCAACCCCAAACACCAGTGAGTAGGGAGTGGCTTTAGTCGGCGTCTTGTAAGTAGTACGATACACCCAGAGTGCCTCCACCATTTTAGTGTGCCACTCTCTTTTATTCTTAGTGAGAATCTTCTTTAACAGTTTTATCAGCGTCTTGTTAAAAGCCTCCGCCAAGCCATTGGCCCTTGGATTATATATTGATGCGTATCGCCAATCGATCTTGTGACGCTCGACAAATTTGTATATTTTAGTACTCTTGAATGCTGTGCCATTGTCTGATATCACACGGCGCGGTACACCAAATCTGTAGACAATGTTATGGGTAAAGAAGTTAATCACATGCTCGGACGTGACTTCTTTGAATGGAGCTGCTTCCGCCCATTTAGAAAAATAGTCTGTGGCTGCTAGGATGAAACGATGTCCAGCCGATGATGGTGGATCTATTGGACCAATTATATCTGTGCCCCAGCATTCAAATGGCCAGGATGCTATTGTCGGGTGTAGTGGATTTGGTGGCTGATGAATAACATCACCGTGAATCTGACACTCATGGCACCTCTTGGCGTGATCAATGCAATTTGTCACCATTGTTGGCCAATAATAACCCATCCTCTTGATTTTAGCGGCCATTTTAGGACCCGACTGATGTGCACCACAAAGTCTTTCGTGGACTTCTGTCACTAATTTATCAGCTTCCTTGATCCCTAGGCACCTTAGTCACATCTGATCAAAAGCCCGTCGATATAACGTGTCGTTGACAAATGCATATCGCAGTGCCCTTTTCTGAATTTGTGCGGCCATAGATTTTTCTGTCGGGAGCTTGTTTTCCTTGAAGTAGTCAATGAATGGCTGCCTCCAATCATTTTCGACTTCAATATCTAAACAATACCACCACGATTCTGAAGCTTGACTAGCTTTAGGCCTCTTGGCCGTATGATATCCTTCTGGATAATTTTCCATAATGATCTGATGGAGAGGTTGAGGGTCAACTGGGGTTTCATTCTGCTGACTCGAATCTGTAATTCCTTCCGCCATCGGAAATTGTAATAGAGCGGGCTCTAAGATCCGACGGTTATAAACTCCGATGAATATAGGCTTCTCTTCACTGGTATTTGCCATCTCCTTGGCCAATTTGGCTAAACAATCTGCTTTGTCATTCTGCCCTTGAGGAACTCGAGCTAATTCAACATTTGGTAACTATTTTAGGAGCTCAAGGGTTCGTCGGTGGTAATGAGCCAACTCAAACTTGCAAATCTTATAGACCCCTAAGACTTGATTTATTACAAGTTGAGAATCGCCAAAAATTCGAAGATTTTGAATCCTGACATCGATTGCGATCTCCAGTCCCACAATCAAGGCTTCATACTCGGCTTCATTGTTGGTCCGGGGTTCAGTTAGACTGAATGAAAATCTCATTATACCTCCTTCTAGTGCGATGAAAACTAGGCCGACGCCAGCTTGGGCCCTAGCAAGATTTGGAGGTCTGGCAGGTTTTATTGATGATGCTCCGTCAAAATACATCTCCCAAAATACTACTTTCTCATTTTCCTCAACTTGCATGATTTGTTCATCTGGCAGATCATCATTAAGTGGGGAGTCTGCCGGGATAGGATGTGCAGCGAGAAAATCTGCCAAGGCTTGTCCTTTCACAGCCTTTTGTGGTAGGTACGTGATATCAAATTGCAATAATAATACTGCCCATCTAGCCAAGCGACCTGTCAACGCTGGTCTTGTCATCAAGAACTTCAGCGGATCGATCTTTGATATCAGTGTGATTTTGTGAGACAGCATGTAGTGGCGAAGTTTCTGAACTGCAAAAATCAACGCTAGGCAATGCTTCTCAATTGAAGAATAGCGGCTCTCTGCTCCGATCAATCTCCGACTGATGTAATAAAGTGCATTTTCTTTTCCTTCTTCATTATGTTGGGCCAGCAATGCTCCGAGAGATTCTTCTAAAGCGGCTGTATATAGTATAAGAGGCTTTCCTGGGATTGGCGCCGCGAGAATGGGCGGATTCAACAGGTATCTTTTGATGCTGTCAAATGCTTCCTGACACTCTGCATCCCATTTGAAGCGGACATCTTTTTTCATCAGCTTAGAAAATGGTTGGCACCTACCCGACAGATTTGATATAAATCGTCGAATGAAAGCAAGTTGCCCTTGTAGTGAGCGAAGCTGTCGAAGGTTCCTTGGTGGTGGCATCTCTATAATCGCCTTGATTTTGTTTGGATCAATTTCAATTCCTCGATGACGGACCACATAACCCAGAAATTTACCAGAAGAAACACCAAAGGCGCATTTGAGAGGGTTCATCTTCAGATCAAACTTTTTGATTCTCTCAAATACGATCCTTAGGTCATTTAAGTGATCCTTACGATCAATACTTTTAACAACCAGGTCATCCACATAATACTCGACCTTCTGGTGTATTAACTCATCAAATATACGTGTCATTGCCCGTTGGTAAGTGGCAACAGCATTTTTTAGGCCAAAGGGCATGACCGTATAGCAGAATATACCGATTGGTGTTCTAAATGCCGTATGCTTCTCATCTTCAGGTGCCATTTTGATCTGGTTGTAGCCCGATGATCCATCCATAAATGAGAACATATCAAAATTTGATGTACTGTCCACCAAGAGTTCGGATACAGGGAGCGGGAAATCATCTTTTGGGCAAGCCTTATTGAGGTCCCGAAAATCGATACAGATGCGAATCTGACCATTCTTCTTCTTTACCGGGACAATATTGGCGATCCAATCGGCATATTTTTCTTCTCGGATGAAGCCAGCCTCTATGAGTTTCTTGGTTTCAGCAATCACCTGTTCTTCTATCTCCAATCTCATTCTTCTTGAAGCTTGTTTGACAGGCACTGCATCTAGTTTGATGGCTAGTCTGTGAACTGCCACATTAGGGGATAAGCCTGGCATCTCAGCATATGTCCAGGCAAAGCAATCCCTGAATTCACAAAGTAGCTCTTTCATTTCTTTCACTTGGTCTTCTGGTAGTAGGGAGCTAATGAAGGTTGGGCGAGGGTCCTCCTCAGTCCCCAAATTTATCTCCCTTAACTCATCCATAGTGGCTGCTTGTCCACCATCTTCAAGTTCTTCAGGTGCAGGCTCAGCTTCTACTGGTTGATCATCATAATCGTTAGCTTCATAAATCTCTTCAGTATTATCATCATCAGATTTAGTTTCCCTGCATGTAATGGCACGACACGTCTCCTCTTGGGAATGTCTTTGCACAACAAATCCGAGACCTCTTCTAGCAAGAATATCCTTTCTTTGCAATGCATGGGGATTTCTTCGGTACCAGAGTTTCAAGCAAAGATGAAGTTGTTGCATAGGGGTGCAAATTCCAACTTGTTTTTGCAACATCCTCCGTATATTTTTTGTAATAAATCTGGGCATTCTTGTAGGCACTAACTCCCTACGTTCAGTGGGCCTATAGAACCAATCTCGATTCTCTTCATCTCCGCGCTCACCAGATTTGTAAAATAGGGTTCCCGATCCACCCTTATTTCTTTGAGGAGGCACATAAAATATTACAAGTTCCTCGACATTGTGTACCTCTCGAGGAGCGATTTCCTTGAAATGTTGTGAGGGAATACGCGTGACTACACATTCATTATCTAAAATTGAGAGATTATCTATCATCTTTGAAAGTACATGTTGCACATTATTCATGTAGGTAGACTCGTAGTCATAGTCATCATCTGAATATCTTGCCTTCTTTTTGCCCCTAACAGTTGATTGGCATATTTCCTGAGATTTAACAGGGATGACATCATCTTCATCTGTGTCACTCCCTAGATGAGGCACATGTTTTCTCGACTTAGGAGTGATTGCTGCTTTGGGAAGAGTCGGCGTTGCCTTCTTTCTTCCCACCTGCTTATTCTCATCTTCTTGTTTGGGCTGCCTTACAGCCTTTGGGTTTACTGCCTTAGTTTCGAGAGAACTTGACGGCTTTGATTTCTTGGGGATGAAGTATCTAGCATCTTCATAAATTTTCACCTCATGAACAGCAAAGGGCTGAATATCACCGGAGATTCTGAACTCCTCTCCATCTCTGATATACTTCATACACTGATGTAGTGTTGATGGGATAATACCATAATCATGTAACCATGGGCGACCCAGAAGCGCCTTAAATGAGGTATCCGCATCAATCACATGGAATTTAGCCTCGGTATAGAGTTCCCCAAATACTAGAGGGAGCATGAATGATCCAAGGGTCTTTTGTCCATTTTCATTGAAGCCGTGCACCATCAATTTGTCTTGCCCAAGATGCTGTACATCGAGACAAAGTGATCTCAGAGCTTTCAAGCTCATAAGGTTGATAGAGGACCCGGGATCTATCAAAATTCGACTGATTATCATCCCGTCACTTTCTGCAGTGACATATAAAGGTCGATTATGGTCTGCCGTTCCGAGCATCATATCATCCTCGGCAAAAGTAATGATTGACTCATTCTGAGCTTGCAAGACTTCAGTCAAGTTACGCTCAGCAAAATATGCCTCATATCTTTCAGGGTCCCTGAGAGCCTGAATCAGGGTCTCCCGAAGATCTTTAGACATCACTAGAGCGTCGTATATGCTAAGCTGTGCTGGAATCTTTCTCAAATGGGATAGGATATTGTAATCTACCCCTTTAGCTGAAGTTTCCTTTTTCTTGGAATTTTTTAGAATGATATCTTCATTAACGACAATCTCCTTCCCTTTGTCTTTATCAGGGACTCCTTTCTTTGGTGGAGACGGTAGTGTTTTACCACTCCTCAATTGTACTTGGGCAATTTCTTCCTGTTCAGACTCATTTAACGGTACATTATCTTTAGAATCAATCATTGCCTCATTTGGAGATTCGTCTGTTGATTCAGAGCTGCTGCCCAAATTCACCTGTTCCATCTGCGAAGTGATATCAGGCTCTGATTCATCATCTTTTGGAAAATACAAATCCTCTTGTATAGTGTAATCCATTGGTGATATCATCATACAGGACTCAAAGGGTGCTTCCTTTTCCTTTTTGGCCCGAGTTACTAGTGTTGTTGATATAACTCGACAAGTTTCCATGGGAAGTGTATCTTCACCAGTTTCTTTTTCTTCTTCAATTTTGAGTTCTGTCATAAAATCAGCCAGCTTAATGGGGCGTCTAACAGTCTGATAGTATTCATCTAAACTATCAATAACCCTTTGGGTTGCTGTCTTTTTCTCTCTAGGCTTCTTCAATTTGGTCTTCTTCTTCAAGGATTTTACCTTCCCAGACTTCGAAGTGCCAGCTTGGTTAAGGAGGTTCTTAGAATTGGACGCTCGCATTGTAGGTAGTGCTTTGAGATCTATCATTGGTTATGTGGGAGACTTCCACTTCACACCCGAAACACCCTCAAGCTGCTTCAACATCTTCACTGTTTTCTTGGAGACTACAGTCTCCCACCGTTCTTCTTGAATCGGCTTCTTTTCCTTTCTTTTTTCTTCAACCGGGGGTATGGAGGAAGTTGTAACTACCCGGGTTGATTCTTTTCTGTGATTAACCAACACATTATCTGATAATGTGAGCTCTCCCTTTTGGTATTTTCTTTCAACCCAATCCTTGAAGATATAACAATCTTCAATAGGATGGCCCAGCACTCGGTGATACGGGCAGTAGTTCGGGTCACTAGTTTCTTTCGACTCCTCTGGCCTCTTGCACTCTGGCAGTTCTAAGCCTGCTTTTAATGCTTGTCGAAATAACTTTGCGACACTTTCTCTTTTGAATGGATATTCTTTATTCATTTTATCTTTGAGAGATGGGAACGTTCTATCACCGGTTCCCATTGCTTGCCTCGGACGTTCCCCTCCGCTTTGAAAAGTTCGTGGCCTATCATTTCCCCCGAGTATCAGCTTCGGTTGGGGGTTAGGGTTGTAAACTTATTTTGGCTTTTCTTCATACTGTATTGGTTGCTTGCCTTTATCTACATTATAAACCACTTGTTTCCCTCTATTCGGCTTGAGAGAGGATGCAGAGTAAGTTTCACTCCTTCTAGTCTCCAAGGTTTTGGGCTTCTTAGGCTTATCAGAGTTGCCCTCTGATCTTGACAAGTTTAGTTTTTCAAATTTAGCCACTCTATCCAGTAGATCTTGAAATGTGGTAATTGTGGCCATGCATAAGAATGGTTGCATCTTATCATCGATATTTCCCATTAATAATTGCACGGCATGTTCTTCTTCCAGCTGTTGCTCACATTTCATACTTAGATTACGCCAGCGGGTTATGTATTTCGATACTGATTCTTCTTACTTCCGTTTATCTAAAGCGAGATCGGCGATTGTGATCTTCTCGGTCGCACTAGCAAATCTCTTCACAAACATGGCCTCTAATTCTGCAAAAGTCTTTACAGAGTCATTTGGCAACTCGGCATACCATTCAAATGCAGTTGCTGTCAAACTGTTAACGAATTGCTGGAAGAGTAGAGCATCATTTTCCCCCGTATTCCCGCAGGTGGCCTTGAACTGCGCCAAGTACTGTTGGGGATTGTTAGTGCCATTGAATGTGTGAAATTTTGGAACAGCATACCCCTTCGGGTATGGCACTTGGTCATATTCAGCGGGATACGGACGACCCTTGCCAACCAATTTTTCTGCTTGATCAATGGCTATGATAGCCTTGATCCTCTCTGTAATTATCCCTTCAAGCTGTGCAGCCGTTACAGGCTCAGAGGTGCTGGCAATATTTTGAGGTGTAGGCTGACGAGTTATATTCTGAGCCTCGTGAACGTGCTCAGGAGTGCCCCGTACTCCCGAGACTTGAGACATTCGGTGGTTCGGAGGATCAGCTGGAGGATTGGGCATGGGACCGACAGTAGCAGTTCTCTGCATCATCTGCATCATTGCTGCCATTTGGGTCATCATCTCATTCATCTTTTCATTTAGTTGAGAGATCTCCTTATCTTTGGCCCTCATCTGTCGCCTCATCTGTCTTCTCATGTCAGCGAGCGTGGTGCCTTGATCCTCAAAGGGATTCTCCTCAACGTCTTCTATTTCTTGCTCTCTAGGGGAGCGATCACCTCCGCCAGCAACGGAACCAGTCTCTTGTTGGCGTACTTGCCTGGGTTGTGGCTGCCAATCTCCATCATCCTCGTCATCATCGTGGTAGACATCCTCGATAGCACGTGTATGTCTTACCATATAGACAACTTCGAGGTTCATAATATCTTCCGTTTCTTCTTCCAGGTTTTCTTCCATAAATTCATCAATATTTTCATCAAAATTTTCTTCTATATTTTCTGCTCCCTCGACATATTCCTCCCCTTCTTTTATATCTTCTTCTCCTTCTTTCTCTCCTTCCAATACTCGGATCTCCGAACGGCGACGCCACTGGATCTCTGGTTCTTGATTAGGCAAGGAAATTTCTCCAATCAGTGGGCTACGATCGAAGTTAGTATCTTCTTTCGGAGGAGATGGAGGGCGACGGGATCCCCTGGAGGGTTCTCCAAGGTGTCGACCGTCAGGAGGGATGTCATCGTGGGTCTTCTTTTGGACCCATTTTTGATGTCCTTTATAGGTGGGGGCGGATTTCTGGGAAGCCATACCAGATGTCACGCCTAGATTTATTTCTCTTCTTCTTTCTTCTTCTCTGTGAGATTTTGATCTCCAGATTTCCTTTCCCTTCCACCGGGACCTTTCGGCAGTGGATCCCTGAATATGAGGTTCAGGTGTCACACCCCAATGTTCACCGCGTGGAGCTTGTCGTCGATATCTTCCTTGTTCAGCTATCGCAGCAGATGATAGCCTTTCCCTTTGAGGAGTTCTTCTAGCCTCAATAATTAGCGGCCTCTGAAACTGCTTCTTCATTAGACCCCTCTCCTTGACTATTTTCAACACTCGATGTACTCGAGCTGATAGACGTTTAGGTTCTCTAGTCTTCTGAGGGGTTGGTGCTTGCGGTCGATGCTCCCAGAATGACTGTTTGAGCTCACCAGAAGAGCTATTTCTTTTCACCCATTTGAGATTGGTAAACTTATTCTCAGTGGGTACATTGGCCTCAAGTTCTTGGGCTGGCAGGTTTGATGGGTGCACAGGCACCAGTTGTTGCTGAGCTCGGATCTCAGCATTCAGCTTTCTCCTCTGCCTCCTTGTTAGCTTTCCTCCAGATGAGGAAGCTTCAGCATTAATCTTTTTGGGTGCAGGTAACCCGTTTGACAGAACAGTGGTGTTTGCAGCCACCACAGAAATCCTTCCTCCAGCCACAACTCTCTTGGTGGCCGTGGCTTCTGACTGTGATAGTCGTTCAAAGACAGAAATTCTCCTATGAGGATTTGTAGCAGAAGGTCGTTGTGCTGGCAGATTCATACGACCGGTAGGAGCTTCAGCAGTATTAAGTCTTCTAGCAGACCTTTCAGCATTTAAGCCACTCGCAGGAATGGCAGAACTCCTTGCAGCGATTGCCGGGAAGTCAACACTACCAAATTTGATGGTAGCCCCAGCATTTCCAGTGTTGATCAGAGCATTCGCCAACTGAATGCTGGCTCCACCGCCTAGTTGAACAGTAAAAGGAGTGTTCTATAAATCCATCTGCATAAATGAAAGGTAATGGTTAGTAATCAGACTCTGATACATCACCCCACACTTTCAAAATGCAGAGACTTGCACAGAACAAAAGATAAAAGCAGATAACCATTAGCAAGCAATAAAAGGTAATCTAAATTTAAAGCACTGCTAACTAAGCTATCTCAATGAGTGTATAAATGATCATATAGAAAATAATTTTAGAATGTTGATCCATTAAATGATCAATTTAGAATATTAAAAATTTTAAATACGGATTGACATGACTGCTACTATAGCACTGATATGACTAGCCAGAGATGGAAAGAGAAACCATTCCCCAGCGGAGTCGCCAGAAATCTGTGGGCTCCGAAAATTCGGCCCCGGCCTCCGCTCGCTTTTCTTATTCGGCGAGGGAATTTTAACGAACTATGTTCCGAGGTAAATTTTGGAAGGCAGATGGATTTGTAGATAAGACACTACCCAGAGATTTCGCCCTCATTTTGTGAAGACTTTATGATCTGAGTTCTGGTTTCCTATAGGCGCAAGCCCCTATAGTTAATTACCCCTCCCGATCACGAGAGAGAACTTTCGATTAAGGCTAGTCGTCAATCAGATACGTATATAATACGTGTTGTCTGGCATATAGTAGCAGCTATGAGTTTGGATTTGGAAATTTGAGAATTGAGTTGAAAGTTTGGAAATTTGAAAGGTTTGATATTTAAAATAGAAATTGCACCATCTAGCACTTAAAGCGGATGGTAGGGGAATGGATGATGGACCTGATCAAGATCCCATGGTTCCGTCGTCCCGGGCTATCGTGGTCCCTGGTCTACTTAGTCAGAGGAGGTAGTCGACCCAACCTGACAGAAGGATCCTTGTCGGCAGCCATGGGTTGCTTCGTTCAAGGGGACCTTGTAGACCGAGGTTGAATGTTTGTCTAAGGGGACAAATTTGAATCCACCTTAGCTGACAGAGGGCTTTGTGCCATATCGATCATATCCTATTGATTCATATCTCAAGGATTTGATGCCAATAAGGAACGTATTGGCTCTGGCCATAACCGGTATCTGTGGTGCCATTTGGCGGCGAAACCACTCAGTTCAGAGGGCCCCGGGTCGTCGTAACCGTTTATCCTGCGGTGCCATTTGGCGGTCAACCGCCGGTTAGAGGACACGTACCACGTCCTTATTGGCAGGAGGTTGTTTGAGAATGGATCATAGTGATATTTTTGACTAGGCATTTGGCTCTTTGTGAGCTAGAGTTTATTTGAATTTGTCCGCCTCGGCAAACTGTTGCGGAGGGCGGATGTATTTTGCTTTAATTGCGTTGATAGATTTATTTCAATTTTAAATATTTTGAGTTTTGAGATTTTGGATTTTTGTATAGTTTTTGGGTTTTGATAGGCATTTGGAACGGCATTGAAAATTATTTGGGAACCCCTCCAGTTGAGATGTTCATTCAACACGGCCATCATCGGGGTGTTTGGGGTCATTTCCTTTTTCTAGATTGGACCTTGTCGACTCTATCTATTGGTCGATAGAGGATCGGGTTTCATAGGCTTTGTGCCTTTTGTTCATGAATTTTCTTGATTTTAGACCTTGAAGGCCTAAAAAGAATGCATTTAAACAAATACACCGTTCGCTACAACCGTGTATTTTGTTAGATAGTTCGAATCTTGTCGACTTCTATTGATTCGTATAGAAGGATCGGATTCGAACTTGAATTCACTTGTCAACCCGCGCAGCATCCCTAGACGTCACGTGTGTACCAATAACACGCTCGTCGGGGCCCATACGGGTTGAGATTGTATTTACCCCTTTTAGTGTATCTATGTGTATACAAACTACGGTGCACATGTGCAGGGGTATTTTGGAATGGTTGTAGTTGTGCATATAACTGTTGTTTGGATGCACATAACTTTTCGTTTGAGATCTTCTACATGCCTTCTGTCCGCTAGTACGAATGTTGCAGATCCGGTGGCGTGGCGTAGCAGCTTCTGAATAGAATTGTTCGCTGCTTCGTACAGGTAGACTGTCGTGCACTACTTGTTATTTTTCGTAGGTGGATCGTAGTGCACTAACTAATCTCCTGTCTTGGTTCGTAGATGTTTATATTCGTTGTAGTTGTTTGGGTCATGTAGTTCATCTGTCATTGCTATGAGTGGACAGGTAGATGTATTCCTTCATAGACTGAAATTGACTTCAGGATACTGCATTTACTGAAGTCTTTCTGCATCTACCTAAAGTGGCATTTGACACATACATTTATCTTCGTAGAAAGTTTGTATGCGTTGCAGATCTTTTTTTTTTTGTATTTACTCGTGGATGGAACTTTTATGTACGTAACAAGTCTCCTACGATTGATTATTCATAGGAGTTCACATTTGCAACCAACCTCTTCATGCATATTGATTGGTAGGTTATCGTTGCATTCTCTAATTGGTCTTTTCTTGTGGGTAGATCATGTGTCCTTAATCCTTATTGATGATTGCTTGCAAATCAAATGATGATTGAATCCTTGAGCATAATAAATATTTCTATTCATTATAGCTCTTTTGATGTTGCTCATTAACATGTTACATCCTTTGTGCAAGATCGCAGATGAATATTTTGACATTGGTTACAAGCAAACCATGAATCATCATATTCATCAAGAGCCTTTCTAGTGAATCAATACATTCACTACAAATAGATTAGGGATGAACTAGCTCTGATGTCATGAATCAATTGGTACGGTCCAAAAACTTATATCATGAGTTTATAATCAAACCAAATTCCTTAGTCTTCTTTTATTGCTTACAAACGAACTTTATTTGCAAACTTCTTAATTTGATGATTCAATATGCATGATAGGTCTAATATCATCACTTTCAACATCTTTATCCCAATTAAGATGATCTTTGCATATTAGAAATTATCATTCAAAAGTTCCATGTCAAAGTTTGGAAAGGATTTACACATGGATCCTTGTTTGCTTGCATGAAGTTTGAATGACTCAAATCTTTCTTAGTTAAGATTTGCATTCAAACAAAAGTGAATATCCCATTAGGGAAAATTATCCTTTCAAGAAATTATTCACCTCAATCATAATTCAATCCAACTTAGATTCATATTCAAGTCCAAGTTGAGTTCACAATGTAGGCTCAAATTAAATCTTCATTTGAGTATAAATCATGTTTAAGCTCTCTTGTAGTTGCTCAAAACTACAATCCCAGGTCAATGTTCTTTATCATTTGATTCAAATTTGAGTTTATTTTGTTTAATATTTAATGATAGATTTGCTTAAAGTTCACTTATTCAAGTCCAAAAATATGTTTAAGTTCAATGTCAAAAGTCCTTTGTAGTCTTGTTCAGTTCAAGTTCTATATGTCCAAATTCTGTCCGAGTTCTTGAATCTTAAGTGAAAATTTCGGTTGCCTCCCGGCGTCTCCCCCGTTTAGGGGAAAACTACGGAAAACTGGACCTCCCGCCACGCTAGAAAAAAGCGTGCACGGTAGGTGCCCTCGTACGAGGACACCGCGGCCATGAAATTTTTGATCCCCCACCACGCCAGAGAAAGGCGTGCATGGGTCTTCGGCACCTGTTGCAAAAGAGAAGCAGTCGTTTCCCCGCAAGCGGGTACTTATGGGCATCCCGGTCTCGTCGTAGGCACCGCACCGGGTTCCCTTCCCACCACGCTAGAGAAAAGCGTGCATGAGTTGGTTTCCCGGTTCGACACTAACGTCGAGAATAGGATTTGGAACCGAGTCTCACTCGCCTACCTTGCCGTAGGTGTCGCGCCGGTTGCCCCTCCCACCACGCTAGAGAAAAGCGTGCATGGGCAGACCACCGACTCGACACACATGCCGAGGTAGGAGAGAGAGAATTGGTTCAAAAAAATTAAGAAAGCATTTTTTTTTGTAACTCTCCTTTTTGTTTTTTTTTTGCTTGCTTTCTTCTTTCTCTTCTTCTTTTTTTTTTTTTTTTTTGGCAAGCTCTCTCTCTTTTTTTTTTTTTGAAGCTCTCTCATTTTTTTTTAAGCTCTTTCCTTTTTTTTTTTGAAGCTCTCTCCTTTTTTTTTTTTTTTTGAAGCTCTCTCTTTTTTTTTTTTTTTTTTGAAGCTCTCTCTTTATATATATATATATATATATATATATATAATATATATATATATTATTATATATATATATATATATATATATATATATATATTATATACTTAACAGAACATAATATGCATATACAAATTTTAACATAAGTTAATATATATACATAACATATTAACTAATAGACCTAACAATATATATAATTATACATAAATGTGATAATATTAACCTCACTAATAACAGTAAACAATGATTAATAACATACAAGGGAAAGAACTTATTTCTTGATTGATTTTTTTTTGAAGATGGAATCACTGCTACAGATTTTTAGAGTGGGTAAATGGGTTCTATAGCATGTGTTTACATGGCACATGGCTCAAACTTTACTGATCATATTCATATATAAAATCTTTTTTTAGGGGAGGAATAAATTAAGACCAGTTGTAGAATAAAAAAAAAAAGTTGCAGATATTCTTTTTTTTTGGCTTTTGTAGAATAAAAGCAAAGCTGAGATGGCGGTTGTGGATTGGTGGTAATAAATTGAAATAAGACGATTTGGAGACACGTTTTAAACGAGGCAGTTAGTTTAAACTATAAAGGTAGGAGTTCTTATGAAAGGAAAATGATTCTCTCTACCTAGCAGTTTTTAACTTGAGTTTTCCTGGAGGAAGACGGAGCTATTTGGCCGATAATACCTGCAGTTGGTTGGAGAGGATCGGGCGTTGGCTGGGTTTCGGAGTGACGAGCAAAGGGGACGGGTGGAGCAGAGATTAGGGAGTTTATTTGTGGTTACGAGCTCGGACGGGGAAGCTTGGACGGAGCCTTGTGGAGTTGGAGGTCTGAGAAGATTTGGGAACCAGAAGAGAGAGTTTAAGTGCTGAACCGTGAGGTTCTGAGAGCTGGAGAAAAAAAAAAGGTCCAAACTCCTTCGTTCTGTTTCATTTTATCAAAGAAAATCGAGACGAGTCCAGCTACACTTGAAACGACGGGAGGAGAGGAAGCAGGCATTGGCCTTCTCAATTTCATTTTGACGGCAAAATCTATATATTAAAGCCAGCCACGACACGGAGACAAATAAGGTAATACATTTAATTAACGTTTGACTTTTCCTCCATTTGGCAACCTGGCTTTGATAAACTTTATAAATTTGAGCAATCATATTAATGATTTGTCTTTAAGATGCTAATTCAAAATGACAGCCACACTTAATTAGCTTGAAAATTGTTTTAATTAGCGTGTTATCCTCGATTCTTGTGTCAGCTGCCTCGTTTAACGTGTTAATTTCATCGAACATCGGAATTAGACAAATTGATAGTGCATTTAGGGTATTGCCAATGTCCCGGTCGCAACGGCGTAGTCCGTTTTAAGATCGGACGTCGTTTGGGCGACGATGAGGCTTAGTTCCCTCGTAATACATACCTTCACAACATCTTTGAATCGTCTTTGAAATTTGCGACGCTGCCTTAAACGATCCAATTTAATCAAATAAAATGTAGACTCTTAATGTTGACGACGTTCCGGATGCAACGACACCATCCGTTTTGCGATCGGACATCATTTCGCCACCGACGAGGCTAATTTTTCTTCATAGCGCGCACCTTAGCCTCATATTTGAATCACCTTTGAAATTTACGACGCTACTTTAAATGATCCAATTTGATAAAATAAAATATAGACTCTTAATCCCGACGACGTTCCGAACGTAATGTCGCTTTCCATTTGGCAATCGAACGTCATGTCGTCTCCGAATAGACAAAATTCCTTGACATGCGCGTTTTTGCATTATATTTGGATAGTCTTTAAAAAATACAACACCACCTCAAATGATCCAATTTGATCAAATAAAATGTAGATTCTTAATGTCGACGACATTCTGGATATAATAACGCTGTCCGTTCGTCGATCGGCGTCGTTTGATCATCGTCGAGGCCTCGTTTCCCTCGTAGCGCATGCCTTCGCATCATATTCGAGCCGCCTTTGAAATTTTTTAACACTTCAGATGATCCAAATTTTTTAAATAAAATATATATTCTGAATGTCGGGGATGTTCCGGACGCAATGACACTGTCCGTTTATCAATCAAACGTCATATGGGCATCTTCGAGGCTTCATTTCTGTCGTAGCGCAGACCTTTATATTATATTTGCATTGCCTAGAAATTCACCATCATCTCAGATGCTCCAAATTTATCAAATAAAATATATTTTCTGAATGTTGACGACGTTCCGGACACAATGGCGTTCTCCGTTCGTCGATCGGATGTCGTCTGAGTATTTTTCGAGGGCTCATTTCTATCGTAACGCAGGCCTTTATAACATATTTTAAATTGCCTAGGAATTCGCGACACCACCGATGACCTTTCTCCAAGCCCTCTAATCTAAATACTTCCGCCTTCTTCTTCTTTTTTTTTTTTAATGACCGTTGCAATCACCATTGTAGTTGAGCCCATTCTAGTTGGTGCCAAAATTCTACTACCAAAACTTCTATAAGCCAAAGGGATGAGCACATTCTCCCATTTACTTTTATCCTACTTTTCATCATCATCTAAAAATATCATTCAGCACAAGCAAGAATTTTTGGACATGATCTCAACTCCAAAGACTTATTTTGAAGTGCCTTAAGCATCTCCAAAAAAGACCTCTCCTTCTTAAGAGATTCCAACATATCTATAATGACTTTTCTTCACATCAAAGTTGTTGGCAACACGAACTCACATTTTAAGATCAAATTCCTTTGTCATTCCATCTTCATAAACATGTTGCAAGAGTTGCCTTTCCTATACCATCATGGTCAACTATAGACATAAGAGGAATGTTTATGTACCCAGTAGTCCAAAGGCTCATTTGATGGCTTCCTAAACCACTGCATAATAAACTCCTTAGCATAGCTTTTACTAATGAGATCA
Organism: Dendrobium huoshanense; assembly: GCA_016618105.1. Lineage (NCBI taxonomy): Eukaryota > Viridiplantae > Streptophyta > Magnoliopsida > Asparagales > Orchidaceae > Dendrobium > Dendrobium huoshanense. The sequence continues at coordinate 82,929,024 of CM028359.1, read as the reverse complement.
TTTATAGGTCAGGATCCTTTGGCAGGGGTCAACAGTTTCACAATCTCCCCCACTTAAGTAATTGACATCCTCGTAAGTATCTATATCACAGAATCATCCACCAGACATATAGGACTCTAGAGGTGACCCCTATAAGTTCAAGTGGTGGCTCCCATCATGTAGCACTTTATCCCATACATGATTCAAGGTGGCTCCTATTATATAGTACTTTGTCTTATATAACACTTTGCTCCCATCTTCCAGCTGGTATACTACTCTAATATCATTTGTAATAGCACAAATTCTTAAATATCAAGATATTATTCTCTTTGGCCTAAGAGCCTCACGATTTTGTCTTGTTGGTATAACTTCATAGTAGGTCACCCATCCTAGAATTACTCTAGGATGAGCACGCTTAACTGCAGAGTTTCTTATAGAAATTTCAACCATTAAATCAAAAAGCACCTTAATGTTTAAGAGTTAGCTTTTTTTTACTCAAGGGGTTTCACACTTAATTCTTTGGGTACCTTTAAAAATATCATGGAATTTAATTTGCCATTGAGGATAAAAGAAAACCAACAATTTTTAATTATACTTTTAAAAAGGTAAATAACCTTATCATTAAAATTGAAAAGCTTCAAGATATCAAACAAAAAGTTCTAATTAATTAAAGTTATCATAAGCCTTAAAAATATCAAATTTTATAATCAGATTGTGGCCATGCGCTTTTCTATTAATTTTATGAAAAAGTTCTGGAGTAAGCAAAATGTTATCAGTAATATTTCTACATTTAATAAAACTCATCTAATTGAGAGAAATAATTTTAGGAAGAGGTATAATCTATTTGCCATAATTTTGGATACAAGCTTATTAAAAGTGGTACACTGACTAAAAGGTCTAAAATCATTCCAAAAATTATGATTAATTTTTTAGGAATTAAGATAATAAAAGTAGAAGTAAAGCATTTAGGAATACTAATGCCATTTTAAAAAGGCTAAAATAACCTTACAAAGATCCTTCTTCACTATACCCCAACATTACTGAAAGAATAAATTAGTAAAACCATCCGGACCTGCAACATAGTTCTTATTCATAGTCATCATAGCAATGATAATCTCACTATCATTAGGAAACTCAGTAATAGCAAGATTATCCACATGCGAAAAATAGAAGGAATAATTAGAGGGTTAGATAAAGGATTAACTTGCTTATAAATATGAAAAAAACCCTTAAAAAAATAGATGATATAATCAATGATTAGGGTTGATCATTGTACCAATTAACCTCCAGAGTTTAGCTTAATCCTATAATGTAAGATTTTACTTTTTTAGAATTCACCAAAGCATGAAAATTCTTATAATTTTTATCTCCTTTAGAAAAATATTTAGAGGCAACTTTTATCTCTAGTATTCTTCTTCCAAAATTTGGAGATTAATAGCAATAGCCTTAGCTAGACAAATTTGATCCCAATCAACAATACAACTAGAAGTAACAAATTGGTTTTCAAGAGAAGACACCTCTTGTCAGTATTAATAATGTTATTAAACATATTGCCAAATTTATATTTATTCCAATATCTAATATTTTACATCAACATTTTAAGCTTCAGAGCAAGCTAGGTCATATCATTATCCCCCTGAAAATAAGGTAAAGGAGCGGCCTAATTCTCTTTTATAATAGAAATAAAATCAAGAGATTTCAGACACATATTTTGAAATGAAAAGGGCTCGCACCAGAATCACTATCCTTATAAATCTTTAAAAGAAGAGGAGAAGGACCTAGCTGAGATTTTCAACCACATATTTAGGGAAGAAAGAGAGCCATTCACCATTTAAAAGCACTGTATCAAGTCTTTCCCAAATTCGAACACATATAACTGTGAAGTTAATTTCTTAATGAAATTTCAAGCATTATACTAAAATGCATTCAATGTTTAAGAATTTAATTTCATTTTACATAAAGGATTTGGAGAGGGCCAGGACGTAGCTGCATTCTTCAAGGTCCAGCAATTTGGGTTAGGAAGCAACTCTGTAGGAGGCTCCAGGAAATGTCACTATACGGATGGAGCACAAAACCAAGAAATATGCATGAAACAAGTTAACAAGATCTGAAAAAATAGGAAAAGCAGAAGGCTTCCCACAAAAATGAAGAATTAATATGTACGGAGTGCGGAGGGCGTCCGGAGACCAATAAAAATGTATCACGTCATCTATTAGAATAAATATATATTGTCCTTACACGTCAACAACTTAATAGAGGTTTCCAGATGTCTGTATAGGCTATGTGCCTAAGTCTATATATTTCTCTCAATGTATTCGGTAAAGTATGACTAGTGAAAATAATTTATGTCTTCTTCCTCTTGACTTTGTGTCATTTCCTCTGCTTTTAAGAATCTAACAGGAGGTTTGGTTTCTACATGGTATCAGGCCTTAAGATCTTTTCATCTTTCACTCATTGCTTTCTCCGATCTCTCACCGACCATCGACCAGGAATCCTCGGTGGTCTCCGACACCACAAGTATTTTTCTTCCCTCAAATTTTTCATCTCAAACATTACAAATCTTGTTCTCACCCAACTCTCTACTGATAACTACCCTCTTTGGCAATCTCAAATCGTCAAAATATTCCATGCAAATGGATTTTCTTCATTTCTTGAACCGTCTACACCTGCACCCCCCCCCCCCCCCCCAAAGCTTATCTCCTCCTCCACCGGAATGCTCATCCCCAACCCGACATTTCAATCTTGGATTCTTCATGACCAAAATCTATCTTCTGCCGCATGCTCCAATATTAATGCATCAGTTCTACCCTACATTTTACATCTTGAGTCGACATCAGCAATTTGGACCTCCCTTGAACTTAGATTCCAATCTACGAACCGCTCAAAAGTCATCCAGCTCAAAAATGAGCTTCACCACATTTTCATGAAATCCTCCACCATGACCCAGTACCTAACCCAAATCAAATCCATCGTCGATCAAATCTCGGCTGCAGGCTCTCCTCTGGACACCGAAGATGTTATCTTATACATCTTGGACGGTCTCCCGCCTCCCTATCAATCTTTCAAGACTTCCATTCACACTATGCTTCATCCTATCAGCCTAGACAACCTGTACGCACTGCTCCTTAGCGAAGAACTTAACATTGCTATGGATGCTGCTCGTACTCCCCCGCCGCCGATCCAAATCTTACACGTACTTCTCTCGGGGTCGCGTCCGAAGGGGTCCTAATCGCAACTCCTACAAATCTAACAATACCAACACTAGTCGTTCACAACCCTCCATTATCTGTTAAATTTGTAACAAGAAAGGACATTCCGCCTCGACTTGTTGGCATCGCCCAAATCTTCAGTATGTTTTGCCCTAACCCGTGACCAACACCAACACAGTTCTTGCGGCCACCTCTCACAACCCTCTTCAAGATTGGTACTAGACTCCAGAGCCTCATCCCATATCACCAATTCAGTCGACAAAATGTCCACATCCAACTCCTATCAAGGCTCGGAATCGATCACCATCGGAGATGGCAGAAGCGTGCCAATCGCTCACACTGGTGACGACATTCTTCCGACACTGGGTCGTAAGCTTCACCCCTCCAAAATATTACACTTGCCTAACATTCGTTACAATCTGATTTCCATTTCTCAATTGACAAAAGGCAATAACATTTATGTGATTTTTCATCCCTCTGGCTACATCTTCAAGGATCTCAAGCCCACCAAAAAATCCTTGCTAGCCCATGCCGTGAAATACTCCATTCCTGATTCTTGCGCTCCTACATCCCAAGTCGCTCTCTCGGCTCACGCTACCATTTCTACCGCTCAATCGAAGTCCAGTATCTGGCATAATAGACTCGGTCGCTCAGACACCCTCACAATAAAGTTCTCTCAATGATATCCAAGACCAATCCTAGTCTTGATATTCAGCTTTCTACTTCTGTTTGCAAAACATGTAAAGCCTCAAAAGGCACCAAATTATTGTTTGAAAAACACACTCATAATAAAAGAAAACCGCTCGATCTTATTCACTCTGATGTTTGGGGTCCGTCCCCGGTTATGTCTGTTCAAGGATCTCGCTTTTATGTTATTTTTGTTGACGACTACTCTCGTTTCACATGGATTTTCCCCATGCAACACAAGTCCGAAGTGGCAAATATCTTTATGTCATTTAAAATATTCATTGAAAAATAACTCTCCTGTCCAATCTTATGTCTGCGCATGGACGGTGGAACCGAATTCCTAAACAACACCATGTCCACTTTCCTAAAAAACAATGGTATCCACCACCAGATATCCTGCCCGTACAAGCCTAAGAAGAATGGATTGGTCGAACGTAAACATCGCCATATCAATGACACTACGCATACCCTTCTTCACACCGCCTCCATCCCGTATATTCACTGATCTGAAGCAACTCTAACGTCGGTCTATCTAATTAATTGTATGCCCTCTACCAATACTCAAAATCTCTCTCCATATCAACTCATCTTCAATACACCTCCCTCCTACTTTCATCTTCGAACCTTCGGGTGTGCCTACTACCTCGCTAATTCCACCTCACCTTAAACACAAACTTCAATCCAAAGCACATTCGTGTATCTTTCTTGGCTACTATGAGTCCTACAAAGGCTTTAAATGTCTTAATCCCAGTACAAACAAAATTCATCTATCTCGATGCGTCACGTTCGATGAAAACTCCTTTCCTTTTTATAACATAAATTCTACTCAAAATTCTGTAACCAACAATATCCCTCCATCTCTTCTTATACCAACATCCATACCCCTTATGGTCACTCCACAACATCTGCCCCAGTCTCCTAACAATACTTCAAACATTATCCATACCTCCACTCTCTCTGCTAGTCCCAGCTGTTCTCAAACTAGCACCTCATCTCCCAGTACCTCTCCTCCTGCCAACGTGAATCATGATCAACACCCAGCTCCCACTCGCCACCATATGACCACTCGGACCATGACAGGATCTCTAAAACCAATTCACAAACTCAATGTAATTCATCATCAACAATCTTTTCCAGAGAAACCTGATCCAACTTCGTTCACCGAGGCCTTTAGGAAACCTGAATGGAGACATGCCATGTCTCAAGAATTTCTTGCACTCCAAAAATAGGGCACGTGGAGCCTTGTATCACCTCCTCCCAATTAATGCTTCCATCCTAGGGTGTAAGTGGACATAATAGAACTAAATATCACGCTGACGCGGATCTATAGCTAGTTTAAAGGCACGACTGGTCGCCCAAGGGAATCATCAAAAATATGGAATCAATTATACCGAGACCTTCAGTCCCGTTGCCAAACTCCCCCCCCCCCCCCCCATTCGCATCCTTCTTACCATTGCTCTCTATCATAAATGGCCGGTTCAACAATTAGATGAAAATGCCTTCTTGCATGGCACACTAAATGAAATCGTCTACATGGCTCAACCCAAAGGATTCGAAGACCTAGCCTGTCCAAACCAGATCATGTGTGTCGTCTTCACAAAGCAATCTACGGTCTTAAACAGGCCCCTCGCCAATGGTACAACATGTTTACATCATCTCTAATATATCTAGGCTTTACGCACATCAAATCCGATCCCTCCCTCCTCATTCTAAGACAAAATCGCACTCAAATCTATATTCTCATGTATGTCGACGATATTCTAATCACTTGTAATGATCAAAACACAATCTCTGATCTCATTCAAAAACTCAACAAATCCTACGCCCTCAAACACCTCGGACAAGTTCATTCCTTTCTCGGTTTAAACATTCAATCTGCACCCACACAATACTTTCTATCTCAACCTCACTACGTGACGTCAATTCTTCAATTAGCCAATCTAGATCAATGTAAGCCTCTCGCCAATCCAAGTTGTACCAAACTCTCTCACCAGATTGACCCAGATCCCAATCTCTCCGATCCGCATCTATTCCGAAAAATAATGGGCTGTCTACAATATCTTACGCTCACGAGACCAAATATAGCATATTCGGTCAATCTCCTCTCTCAGCACATACATAATCCCCTACCATCCCACACATATCTACTCAAGCATCTTCTCCGGTATATCAAAGGCACCCTCCATTTCGGAATTCCTATAACCAAAACAAATATGTCAATTTGCTGCTTCTCTGACGCCGACTGGGCAGGGGATCCAGTCTCTAGAAAGTCAACATCTGGCTATTGCTCATTCCTGGGTAATACTATCATCTCCTGGACCGTTCAAAAACAACATACGGTGGCACGATCCTCTACCGAAGCCGAGTACAGAACCCTCGCTGTGCTCACAGCAGACATCATATGGCTACGACAGATTCTTGTGGACTTTGGCATTTACACCGATCAGCCCGCAGATTTACATTGCGACAACATGTCTGCCATTGCAATTGCTACCAACCCCGTCTTCCATGAACGCACAAAACACATTGAAATTGACCAATGATTCGTTCGAGACCACATTCAAAAGAACAACATCAAACTACTGCCAATTAGTTCCATTGATCAGATTGCTGACGTATTCACCAAATCTCTGTCCACAAAGAGATTTTGATATCTAAGAAACAAACTGACTGTTCTTCCAGGTCCATCAGTTTGCGAGGTGTATTAGAATAAATATATATTGTCCTTACACGTTAGCAACTTAATAGAGGTTTCCAGATGTCTGTATAGGCTATGTGCCTAAGTCTATATATTGCTCTCAATGTATTCGGTAAAGTATGACTATTGAAAATAATTTATGTCTTCTTCCTCTTGTCTCTGTGTCATTTCCTATGCTTTCAAGAACCGAACAGGAGGTTCGGTTTCTACATCATCTCATTGGTGGGTACGCCCGTACTCGGGGTACCGCTGGCATGAATACCCAGTGCTTAATAGGACGGTTCTTCCGTCCCATTTCCATCCAGAATAAAAGCTCCACAAAGAGCAATGAACCAAAATAAATCTGCTAAAATTCTCCGGTGGATTCAGTGCAGAAGTATTGCACAGCAAGTATGTGACGCACAGTTACATAACTTTAGAGATCATAAAATATTTATTAAATTTTCTCTCAGGACGACTTCGGCTTCAGCAGAGATTTACAGCACGCTCTTTTCTAGGTAATGATGAGGATGAGATAGGATTAGATAGTGCTGCAGGTTGGTGGTTAATGAAGCTCAGCATGTGTACTTCTTCTGACCGAATCCATAGCTGAAAGATATGTAGAGGACTTCTTCGTCTTATCTCTTTCTCTGATCTCTCTCTCTCTCTATCTTCAAAAGAGCTCAGCATGCATGAAATGTTAAAGTTAAACAAAGGGTTATTGGATTGGATAAAATTAAAAGGTCAACTTCATGCAGGCTGGCTTTATGTGTGAGCCTGTTGAAAAATAATTCTTATTTAAATAATTATTATAATAATATAATTTAAAAAAATGTTAAAATATTTTAAAAATAATAAGAATTTACTTTAAATGTAGCAGAGATATATAATTGTTAAATTTTTTTAACAAAATCTTTATTAAAGTAATTAGATTTTAATATATTTTAAATGCATTTTATATTAATAATTTTTAAATAAGCAGACTCGTGTTGATAAGTTGAGTTAGGATTGACTCAAATTGGACCGTTAGCTCATCAAATTTGACTAATCGATTATTGAGTTGAGTTCTAACCTGCTCTGACTCAATTATATCTTTAGGATAGGCAAGCAGGCCAAGGTAACCATCGATCACTACGAAATTGTTATTTCTTTTCCTCCAAATGCAGTGAGGAGGTACTCTCTTCTCACCATGTTTTCATCAAACTTCATAATTCCTTGCAGAATCTAACGTAATGAAGGTTAAGCATAAAAGGATTCTTTTCGAAAAATGAGAATAGAAATAAACCCTCTAAAGAACGTACTTGCACCTAACAAATAAATGATTATGATTCTTACTAGAAATATTACAAAATTCACACAAGGTGCATGTAAAATCATCTCAAATTTCAACCCTTTTCATAACAAAACTAATCCAACTAAACTAAATCCAACCAGGTTGCCCGGCCCATCACCTCACCTCCTTTAAAATTTCCATATCAAGACTTAGGGCAAGGCATCTGTAATGACTCAAATTTTTGAAATGATTTTTTTAAAATGAAAATTATGAATTTCAAAGTCATTCTTGTCAATTAAGAAAGAGAGAGGGAAGAGAGAGAAGATTGTTCAGAGTTTTTTCGTCTGTCGATTTTATTCTAAGATTTCTTATATTCATTATAAGTAACTCGTATCTCATTTTAGTTTTCAGTGATTTTGAGTTTGGCTGATTTCTTCTCTCTTAAATCGATAAGAATGCATTTTCTCATGATTTATTAAGTTTTTAGCATAATTTTTTTTTTAAATAAAAATAGATATGAATAGTGTGGACATTTTGACAGTAACACAATTAAATTTCACTGAGTAGAATCAAAGTTATGTTTTTTTAAAGTTATAAATATTATATAGATTTTCATGTATTAAGCAGAATTAACTATTTCATATTGTATTTTGATTGTGATAATTGCATAAGAAAGAACGACTGAGTACTATTAACACTATAAAATGGATCGTGATAATAACCAAGCCACAAGAGCGAAGGAGTAACAAGAAAGAGTGAGCAAGTGTGTATTAAAGAATGGGCAGTGAAGAAGATGCATCAAGCATAATTAAAGTGACAATCAATGTTTGTCTTAGGGCATACTATGTACAAACAAGAGAGGAGTTCTTAATTTTGTAGCTAGCGCCTTTGATAGTTTCTACAACTATAATGAGGTCTTCTCTCACTATGTTCATCTTTATGATAACATGTGTTTATGAAAGTAAATTTTAATCATTGTTTCTCAAACTACTATTATATTAAATTTTGATATTGAATCATTAACCCTAGCTTAATCATAAAATTTATGTGATAACATGTAGCAATTTAAAGCGAACGTTCACTACTTTTTGGGATAATATGGAACACCTACTTCTTAAAATAATTTTAACATGCTAGCAACGAGAATGTGAGATTGAGATGAGATGAAATTGCATGTGAGATTGAGATGCAACACTGTTGATTGTGTTGATCACAGATTCTTTACAAATACTACACATGTCTTGATATCATCTGAGATAGCAACGAGAATTTATTCTCATCTTTGTACAACCGAGTGCACTTTTTTATTTTTCTGTGATTGCACCTTCTCTTAAGCTACATACCTTTATGCACCTATTATGATCCCCTTTTCTCATTGTATATCTATTTTGTTTTCTATCAATCTAGATTTCAAATAAACATTTGTAGATGATACAGTCTTTTTGTTTTTTGACTTATACTACTTGTTATTGCAAATTTATCTTAATGATTCAATTATCCTTATCGATCTATGAAATAATGGGCATGGACTTCAAATTTCACAAAAAAAAAAAGAGTTGGGTATTCATTATGTTTAATAAGTTGATAAATTTCATTTTTACTTCTACTGTTTTTATTAATCATATTTATGCCCTATTCTTTATTGTTTATACTTTATTCAATGATTTTCAACTTATAAGTTTATTTCTTCCAAAGTAATCCCTATTATTTTATGATTTTTCATGTTATTAATTGTACATTATTGAGGGGAGCTTCATTGGAGGAATTTATGAGTTTTTTGTAGGCTTGATGTTAAGGCTTAATAGAGTGGTAATAGAACTTTAGTTTTATATTCTAAGCTCTCAGGAGGGATCTTTTTGTAAGAAGAGATTTAATGCCTTAGTAATATTAATTTTATTATTGTGGTGAAGATACCAAAACAAGCAAATTAGATATTACATATATATTTACATACTGTTGATGTTGAATTTAGGATGTTTAATTAGAGATTACATATTATGTTAAAGATATCTATACATATTTAATTTAGTGATATGATGATTTTGGGATAATTTATATTTAAGCTGAAATTAATGAAATTATAGATTTCTAAGTACTGATCATATGTGCAATTTGAGTATATTAGAGTTTTTAAAGGTCTTGAGCATCTTTTGGAGGACTTAATGATTATTAGGAGTAGAGGAATGAAATTATTAAATTAACATGAATATTTAAATTATTATCGAGGCACTGAATGGTGAATACCATTTTAGAACTTTTGGATGGAAGAAAATAGGAAGGCTTATCAACCTCTTTGAAGCATAATGGATTAAATTGTCTTATCAAAATTTGATGTCGCATAGTTTTAACTTTATCATATCCCAAATAAGTGATTTTGACCTTCTTTTATGCTTGTTTGGCAAAGGTAGCACTTGAGATCTTCTTAAGCTCATAATCATGCTACCAAAAAATAGGGCTTTCGCAGCACAATTTTTGGCCTATCACGACAGTTATAACCGCCACAATTTTCTTTGCAGCGGTTTTAAAACCGCTACACCCCCGCTATAATTGCAATGTTCTGCAACGACATTTCGTAGCGGTTAAAGGACTGACGGGTAGATATGATGAATGGCTAAATGTAGCAGCGGTTATAACCGCCACAATTATTCAGATTTTCAGCGGTTATAACCGCCACAAATTTAATTCAAATAAACAGATTTCTAGTATTGTGGCGGTTTTAACCGCCGCAAATCTGGATAATTGTGGCCGTTATAACCGCCACAAATGTCGCCACAAATGTCCAGATTAAAAAAAAAACACAAAAGAATGTTATAGGAACTTTGCTGATTAGGGCATCAAACCCTGTCCATTTCTAACCCAAAAAAGAATAGAATTTTTTTTCAAAGGTAAAAAAGAGAAATGTAGAATTAGCAACAACAACAACAACATCAAGCCTTTATCCCACTACGTGGGGTCGGCTACATGAATCATTTTTCTCCATTGTGTCCTATTAAAAGTCAAATTCTCGTTTAAATTTAATAAAGAAAGATCATTCCTAATATTTTCTAGCTAAGTCTTTTTAGGTCTACCCCTACCTTTCCTAACATAAGTCAAATCTAATACCTCTACTCTCCTAACCGGGTCATCAGAAGGCCGTCGTTTTATGTGACCAAACCATCTAAGGCGACTCTCTCTAATCTTATCTTCTACTGGAGCTACTCCAACCTTTTCACGTATATGCTCATTTCGTATCTTATCTCTAAGGGTAAAGCCATTCATCCACCTGAGCATCCTCATCTCTGCAACACTTAACTTGGTATTATGCTTCTCTTTTAATGGTCAACATTCGGCACCATAAAGCATTGCAGGCCTCACTACCATCTTATAGAATTTTCCCTTAAGTTTGATGGGTACATTTCTATCACATAATAAGCCCGATGCATTCCTTCACTTCAACCATCCAACTTGAATTCTGCTGATAATTAATATCCACGTCTATTTCACCATCACTCTGAACAATAGATCCAAGATATCTAAAATGTGTACTCTTATTAATGACTTGATTGCTCAAAGTCACATTCCCCTCACTAGGTCTATTACTACTAAAATTACACTCCATATATTCCGTTTTAGATCTACTCAAGCGAAAACCTTTAGACTCTAAGGTTGACCTCCATAATTCAAGTTTACCTTCAACTCCCTCTCTAGTCTTATCAACAAGAAGAATATCTTCAGCAAAAAGCATACACCAAGGTACATCCTCTTGCAAATGTCTAGTGAGGACATCCATGACTAAAGCAAAAAGATATGGGCTTAAGGCTGATCCTTGATGTAACCCAACCGAAATAGGGAAATACTTGGTCCGTCCACCTTGTGTTTGAACACAAGTAATAGCTCCTGCATACATATCTTTAATGATTTGAATATAAGCATTATTGACTCTTTTCTTTTCAAGAACTCTCCATAGCACTTCTCTTGGAACTTTATTATATGCTTTTTCTAAATCAATAAATATCATATGTAGATCATCCTTATTTTCTCTATATTTCTCCATCAAACCTCTTAATAAATGTATGGCTTCCATAGTCGACCTACCCGGCATGAATCCAAATTGATTTTGAGAAACATTAGTATCACGCCACAACCTATGCTCCATAACTCGCTCCCATAGTTTTAAAGTATGACACATTAACTTAGTACCTCTATAATTCGCACAATCTTGTGCATCACCTTTATTCTTAAAAATAGGAATTAACACACTCATTCTCCACTCATATGGCATCTTTTTAGTCTTCAAAATAGTATTAAAAAGTTTAGTAAGCCTTGAAATTCCTTCATCTCCTAAGCATTTTCACATATCTATTGGAATATCATCAGGTCCAACAGCATTTCCACCCTTCATTTTCTTTAAAGCCTCTCTAACTTCAGTTTTACTAATACACCGATAAAAACATAAATCTTTATTTTCATTTAGGGTGCTAAGGTCACTATAGTCAATCTTATTTTCAAAATCTTCATTAGCAACCATAGAAAAAAAAACAAGCATTTCTCAATAGATATTATCAAAAGTATAATTCTCCAATAAAACATTGATACAAAGGGTGAGAGCAAAACCTTTTGCTGATTACAATCAATTTTGAAATGAAAACAAAGCTGAAACCAAACCAAAATGGATCAGTTATCCATTTCTATCATAATGGTTTAATTTCAATTTAACATTTATAAATTCAATTCAGTTCAATTCAACTTGTAAAAAAAAAAGTTCAGTTTGAGATTGAAACAGTTGAAATGATATCAAAATGACTTATATTTCTATAATAATTACTATACAAATGTATCTGATTGAATTCAAGATGAATATGTACAATTTAAGCTACATGAAGTATGCATCACTTTGCCTAACACTGTATCAGTTAATGCTAGATAGATGAGTACGAACCTCTCTTTTTTAGTCATTTAAATAATAGCCTTTTTTGTGGGAATAGAGTTCGCTCATCTGTTGACACATAATGGTCGTTTTCTATAACTTTTGAAAGCTCATGTACTTTAAGAATTATCTTTATTTTGATACTCCAACCATCATAGCATTTTTATGAAGTGTTTGAACTTGGAAGCACATCAAATCATTATTTTTCATAAATATGACTCCTACCAAGTTATTTTTGAGATGTCAGATTCATCCTATTTATAAATTATAAAATTAATTTGGGATAATATTCTCATACTCCGAAACGACTTTATTGAAAAATTATCACATAAAATCAAATTTTTATTAAGTTTAACTAACAACTTCTTACAAAAAACAACTCTCAAACTCTTTTTAGAAGCTTTTCTTTTTTCCCCTCTAATTTTGTCTTCTCTCTTAAAATGTTTGTTTTTCACTTGATGTATGAATCTTATGGGAATCGTGTATACTCATATTTAGTAAAAATATCATATTTAAACCACCAATTATTTACTTAACAAAATAATATCAACCCTTCATTCTAAAACTATGAAAGCTATCACACATATTTATCACATGTATAACCAAATGTTAACTATAATTTTTATTTATTTTTTGTATTTAGGTCAATTAAGGTAAACTCACATACACATTATATACACAAAACTTGAATCCAAGATCATCTCTTGGTTGATAGACTAAGTTCCCAACCAACATACCAAGATGAGCTACATACTAGTCTATTTTCAACAAGTGGAAGATTTACGCATTGTGCAAGAGAGCTAAAATTCAACAATAGAAAAACATAAACATATTTATGTAAAATGAAATAGAATAGTACTAATGTCTCATTATAAAAGCTTTACTAGACATGCATGCTCTATCACTTCGTGGTGATTTAACTCTTAATTGAACTTCAAAGAAGAAATTAGGCAAAAATGATTTTCTTCTAGGGTTTCTCGAGCTTTCCCTCGAGCTGGCCTTTTGAAGTGTTCCTTGTCGTTCCTTCATGAGATCCTTGAACCTTCAGCCATATATTCTTCCTGTGGCTCTCAAGAAATTTTTCTTCTCCACCTTTTTTTCCGGTTTTCTCTACTCGGGTAGTTTTGGTCAAGCCTTTTAGATGGATGCTCCTCTATCTGGGGAACCCTCCGGTAGTTTGGCAACAAATCAAGTTGCTCTCTCTGATCCCGATTTTCTAAACTCGGTTAATAAATCATGTTCATTTAAGGATGTTATCTATGTACATGTCTCTTCTTCTTCTTTTCCAATTCTTAAGCCAACCACTCATTATGATATGACTGCCTTATGGATCTCAGAAGAGGAGGTGATGGCCTTGGCTTCTACTTTTCAATTTGCCCTAATTGGTAAATTTATTATGTGTAGACCTAAACATGATCTCATTTGTCAGATCTTTTCCAACTTAAATATCTCGAGTGGTTTTTCAGTTACTTTACTCGATCCACGACATGTTTTGACTAAACTCAAAAATAATTTGGATTATAGCCATATTTTTTCCATAGATCGTATTATGTTTGTAATTGTTTTATGAAGCTGATCAAATGGTCCCCTTTTTTGACATATCGAATGAATCTCATATTGTTCCTATCCATATCTCATTTCTTGAACTTTGACCACATTTTTTTTTTCTAAGGATTTTATATGGCTTAGGGAGCCTTTTTGGTCACACTTTATAAATTGATAATGTAATGATTGTTGGTTTTAGATCTTATATAGTGTGAGTTTTGGTTGAACTAGACATCACTAAACAATACCCTAACTCTATCTAGTTAAGTCATGAAAATTATAGCTATGTTTAAAAGGTTATTATGAACAATTTTATAGCTTTTTGTGATCACTATAAAACACTAGGGCAGAACAAACGTGAGTGTTATCACTTGAATCAAAACCTTAGGAAGAATCAACCGTGAAGCTAAAATAAGATATTCTTACTCCTGTAGATGCAACTAAGAAGCTTCTTAATGCCACTAATAATGGTTCCATTTTTTCTTCTATTCTTGTTAATGCTTTGTTAACCTTATTTTTTCCCAGAACCGGGCCCTAGGTCAACCTAGGTTGACCCAATTAGCCTACTTGGGTCTATCTAAGTTCTAATCTGATTCAAACATCACTTGTACTCAAACCTTTCACCTCTTGGACCCAATGGACTAGGTTGACCAAGTCAACCTTTGATTTGGTCAACCCAAGTCTTATTGGGTCAATTTTGACCCATTAAAGCCTAATAAGAACCTATTTAATGCCACTCTTTCTAAATGCTCCTTTGGTTCAAATCCCGCCTAATCACTCTCATCTCTCCCTTAATTAGCCCTAGATTAGATCATAGCCATTCATATTAAGTCCATGCATTTAAATAGAGAAGTTTAGGGTTTAATGAGGGACTTTTTGGCTTGTTCTCTCTCCCCAAGCCACCATAGCCGTTGAAATTTTGTGTGAGGGCTCCCCTCAATTCTCTCCACTATTCCCAAGCCAAACTCGATGTCAAGACCTCGTCGGCGGTGAGTTTCTAGTGACCCAAGGCTAGATTCATCCAAGGCATTAATCCATTCAATCCATAGCTCGTTAGATCAAGGATTCGAGAGGAGAAACATACGAGGACAGTCTACAAGCTCAACCGTGTCAAGATCCTGAAGATCCAATGGTAAAATCACTTGAAAACCTTAGATCTAAGTAACTACACATAGGAACAAATAGCTTTCTAATAAGCGCTTTTCAGAGCTTCCAAACCCCCCCCCCCCATATGTTTGATATTCATGTGTAGAGCTTAGGTTTAAAATTTCATGAAAATTCATTGAGGCATTTGCGAGAATGAAGAAAAAAACCATTCTAGGTTTTCAGTTCAGTCTCGTTAAACTGCACGAAATCTAAGCCGTTGATTTTGAGATCAATGGCTATAAACTTGTCCTTCTGCGATTGGTCCAAACAATGCATCCTGCTGTGTAGGATGGGTTCCTGTCCGACTTGATCATAGTCGTCAGATGGATACAGCGCGTGATCCGAAAGTTTGCAGTAATACTGACTAGGTTAAGTTATTAGCGTGTGGGTCCTATCGCGCTGTAATCAATCATCAATGATTACGTGGTGGTGCAATCATTGGTGATGATTAGCCACCACCGTCGTAGACCGCATAGCCAACGGGAGGCCGCTAGGTGTCGTCCCGGGATAGGCTGCCGCCGATTATTTAAAATCGATTTTAAAACTAATTTCAAACCTTTTAAAAAAATCAAAAAATTGTTATAATTAGTTTAAAATTATTTTAAAATAAAAAATACTTCATTAATTTTTTTATTATTTTAAATTATCTAATTATTATTATTACTATTAAATTATGTTATTATTTATAACATATATATATTTATTTTAAAATTAGGAAATTATATTTTTTAAGTATTATTATTTTATTAATATTTAAATCTTTTTTTAATATTAAATTCATTATTTTTTATTATTTTATTATTATCATTATTATTTTTATTATTACTATTTAAATTTTTTTTCATTACTTTTTTTAATTAGCATATTGTTATTTATTAAGTACCATATCATTATTCTTCTTCTACATTATTTTAAAATCCTTTATTTTGATTATTATTTTCATTACTATTATTATTAAATTATTTTATTACTTATAAAAATGTATTTATTTATTGTAAAATAAAAAAAAAATATTTTTGTTATTTAATTTAAATTAATAATCACTCTTTCTAGTTTAAGTATTTTCTTTTATAAATTAATTACTTAAATCATTTAATTAATAATTACTTAACTTTAAAATTCAATTATTTTTCAAAATTATAAAACTATTTTATTAAATTATCTTAGAATTTCAGAAGCTTTTGACTTTTAATTTTAAGTTATTACTTTTAAATATTAATTATTTTAAAATAGTTTTTATTATTTAAAATTTTAAAAATTCACAACTATTTAATTTCAAATCGGATTTTGGTGTGTAATACCTCGTATTTTTCAGAAAAATATGAAATTTTATTTAAAATTTTTTTTAGTAATAAAAATTTTATTTTTATGTATTATTTTCCTCACTACAGAAAATTCAGCTATTACTGGCGATTTTTTTCGGTGGTTGACCTGGCATTACCGCTAGTTTTAAAACCAACCAATGGCTTTTTGGTGGTTCCAAAACTGCCGGTAAATCCGGCATCGAAAACAGTTGCCGGCGGTGTTTTTCCGACATTTTATTTTCCCGACAGCTTATACCGCCGGTTATTACTAGATTTATTATCGGGGACCTTTCCGACAGCATAGCCGGCGGTTATAACCGCCGGCGTGTGGTCGAAGAACCACCGGACAGCGTCAGTATACCGCCGGTAATGCTGACAGTCATCGCCGACGGCATTGCCGGCGTTAGACACCGCCGGTGTATCGCTGGATAACTACCGGACAAAGTCGATAAACCCCCAGTAAATTTGTCGGTTAAAAGAAAATTTCAATAATATTTAAGTCCGACGATGAAGCCGGCGGTTATATGACCGCCGCTAGTTCTAGTGGCCTATACTTAAATAACTACTGGTTAAGCCGCCGGCATTAACCGACGGCCAAACTGCCAGCTAAATCACCGTTATTATCGGCGGCTATTCAATCGCTAGTAACAGCTGAATTTCGTGTAGTGCCTGATGTTTATTTTTCATATTATTTAATTATATTTAAATAATTATTATAATAATTATTTTGAAATTAAAAATTATTTTCAAACCCTTTTTAAAACTTCATTTGGGTGACCAGTGGATTTCCCTTATATTTATTTATTATAAATTGATTTATTTTTAATACTATTTTTCAAAATTTATATATTTATAAGTATTTTAAATTATTTTAAAATTACCTATATTTTAAATCTCTAATTTTGGGAGATTCACTAATCAAGATTTTAAACATAGGTTATGTTTCATGAATAACATTCATGGGGGAAAAGTATTAGTGGATGGTTGAGTCCTAATCATTCACTAATTGCTTTGATAAGCATGCTTATTCTTCTTTTTCATTATATTTTATATGTATATGATGCACGAGCACCTAGTTTAGGCTCTCCTAGATCTAAGAACTTGGTGTATTTATTTATTTATGTACTTCCTGCATTGTTACCTTAAGGGTTAGTCTAAAACTCAGTTTTAAACCCATTTAACGTAGTGACACCCTAAGGACAATAATTAAGGACCCGTCTAGCAAACTTAAAAAATTTCTAGGAGCTAGGATGAAGCCCTGATTGATGTGAGAACTTCTATATTTAAACTTAGTGACATCCTAAACCTTTTAGAATTTTTTAAGAATTTTTAGGACTCTTTAGACCCCTTAATTAACCAACTTTAATTTACCCGATAATTAATCCCTGAGAACTTCTAAAAATTCTAATAAATCCATTTCAACTCAAAATATTACCTATAATAGCTTGAACTACTAAGAATTTAGTCCTTAACCTTAAATAATTAGGGCTCTTTAGTTGGACTTTAATTTGATCCTTAATTTAACTTTAATCAAAAATTACCTTTTTGCCCCTATTAGATAATTAAAAATTATTAAAATTTTCTCCAAATACTTGAGAACATCTTCTTAGATCATTTCTGACCTTTGGAGGTGATTTCAATAAATTTGGAGCTGATTTGGATTAAAATCCTAAAATTACTCCAAATTAAGCAATTTTGATAATTCATTAATTGTATAAATCTTCTAAAATTCTTATCTTGACCTATAAAATCTAGATCCAGTAAACTCAAAGCCTAACTACTCTTTGTAATTCGTACTATTTAACTAAAATGCTAGATCCCCCAAACCTAGCTCATTTCTCATAGTGACTTTTTGGACCCCTCAGCCTAGCACGTAGGAGGACCTGAGACTTTCCAAAATTGACTATTATAATTTAAACTTTAATTAACACTATCATAAATATTAAAATAAATCAATAAAGTAAATTAACTAAAATGGGTCATAATTCACTAATATTTAAACTTTAAATAAGGTTTCCTTTTCACACCTTGAATAAACCTGAACTTTGGATAACTATAACTAACTACCCAGCTTAGGATCTATCATAGCCACACATGTTTCTACACACACATAGAATTATTTGCTAGGGCACCACTTCTAGACTTAGGCTAGTCCAGTGTTTACTTTTCTGTTGTGTGACGGAATTCCTGAGATTTTACTACATATTGTGAGTAAAATTGATGTTGTGTTTGCTTACTTTTACTATACTCTGGGAATTAATTTGATTATTTTAGATTTACCCATCGATTAAGATTGATATTTTGATAATAATGATATTTTTTACAGGTGGTCATGTTCATGCAGTACTAAATAAAGGGGGGGTAATTATTATGATTTAAATACTAATAATGTCTTGTGCAAACGCTTCAAAAATTGCCCAGCTCTTCTAAATAAATGAGGGTTAAAAATCATAAATAATAACTGCTGTAGGTTCTCCAGAGACTGCTTAGCCCTCAAAATAATTAAGAGTATGGCCAAGTGTGACTATAATGAGTTATTTTTATTTTCATATAAACTACTTTGGAATTTTTATTAGGATAATCTTACATGAGAGTCTAGAATTTACTACTTTCCATTAATATAATCTTTTATAATATTTGTTTGAGTTGTGAAAATATCCTTTGAGTTGGGATATACTTATCTAACTAGAATTCCAAAAGAAGAATGCATCCATAAGAGGGAGAGTCTTCTTTCATTTAGAAGATCAAGTTCAGATGGCTTTTAGATTTCCAAAAAGAAAAGACAATACCCCTTAAAGGGGAGATTTATCTCTTTATTTGGATATTCAAGCCACGACAAATCCAAGGAGTACAAGAAAGAGAGATCCAAGGAGTCCAAAGAGAAGAAATCCAAGAAGGTTAAAGAACTGAAGACCTAATATCTCACTCAAAGTCATTTGCATCATTCTAAGTTTAGAAATTCAGGTT
Source organism: Dendrobium huoshanense (assembly GCA_016618105.1). Taxonomy (NCBI): domain Eukaryota; kingdom Viridiplantae; phylum Streptophyta; class Magnoliopsida; order Asparagales; family Orchidaceae; genus Dendrobium; species Dendrobium huoshanense. The sequence goes on along the minus strand of CM028359.1, from coordinate 82,909,331 downwards.
ATTAGTAGTGGTGCCCAGTCACTTTTATTTTTTATAGATCCTGGTTTATAATTAAGGGCAGTTGGTCTATGGATATTTATTAATTTATTTAATTATTTTGATGTGTTTTATTTATAAATGATTGCCTCTATGGTTGCTTTCTTTTCTTAGTTTATTGGTGACTTGCATGTCTCTTTTGTTTTAGCCTGAATCTTATTAGGCTCTCTAAGAACTAAAATCTTTTTTTACTCATAACTAAAGTTTAATATCTAAGGTTTAATAATTTAGAAATCTAACAACCTAGGGAATTGCAAGAATTTTTTGGGATCTCATGCATATTATTGCATTTCTTCTCCCCCTTATTATGAGACACTTCCCCGCCTATGGGTAGAGTCCGAATAATCTGGCCTATGAGGATGAGGTGCCAGACCTAAGGAGGTATAGTCTTCTTCTAAAAATTATTTTTTATAAGCCTATTTTTAAAATTCAAGCATTCATGATTTGGATATTCTCAAATAGCATATATTATATTCAAAATAAATTTAATTAAAATTTAATTATATTAGTTCTAGGAGCATTCATGCTACATAAGTACAAGGCCACTTAGGAGCTCTCTAGATGTCAGCTTTAACTTCCAAAAACTAAACCACCCAGCTATCTTTTCTAAATAACTAGACAATATAGTTTTAAATCGATTAGGTGGTTAGCTAGCTCCCCAATCTAGACCCGGGTAAGTCCAAGTTTTGCACTACATTAGTTAGGACACGGATGTTAGTATTATACGTAGAGTACTAAACCCGGCCAATTTAGATTTAGGATTTAAGTCTACTACATTCGATCTCGTAGTAGGCCTTAGTAGGTAAGTTTCCTATTCTTTAGTGACTATGAATCCTGTCTATCTACATCACATTGATGATGCCACATCCATCTTTCTCTTATGTATGTGTCGATTGCTTGACTTTTTCTTTAGTTTTCTCCTTAGTACTTTAGTCCCTCTGAATGCTGATATGAACCATGCATATTGACTAAGTCAATTGGACCTTTCTTCCCCTTGATTATGAACTTTCTAGTCTCCACCCTTGTGTCAATCCTATTCGAAATGATAATATATGATCCTTAATCGAGAGTATTCTTAGGCTCTGTCCTAAGATGTAATTAATCACAGAAGCTTGTGCCCGTGGGAAATTGAATTCCACCATAAAATAAACCTCACTTCAAGTTGATGTATCGGGTGGGGGAAATTCATTATTTTGATCAGGTCGTATATATTACTACCCATCGAAGTGCGCTAGTGAGAGCCACTATCCTCAATGATTAGTCATATGTGCAATCTAATCTGTCCTTCCATTTATCCGTTTGCAAGGAGCGGAGGCCTGCGATCGTCTCTATCCCTTGGGGTGGTGCGGTCTTATACCTCTCTGCACTCTGGTAGCATAGCGGTGTCCTTTCAGAGGTCCATATGCTCGATATAATCCATCTGAGAATATTAATCATATTTCAACCATCTTAGAATTTTTTTCCAGATCCCCTGATTACTTTTCTATGAATATCATTGATGTGGCTGAGTAATAGTGTGAATATCATTGATGATGCCTCTAATCATGTGTCAATTTCTTTAAATATTTCTCATATGGTTCTCTTACCAATATACAAGTTTTAACAACTTCTATTAATGTCATTAATGATCATTTTGTTGATCATGCTAATGATCTTGATGGTATGAATACTTTCTTTGAAGAAGTTATTAGGGAATCTGAGAGTGCCTGCCATTCTAGGGATTTTGATGACTTGATGGAAGAAGGGGAGATTAATTTTGGTTTTAAGAGGTGCTCTCTCAATGATATTGACAAATTGGGGGATATCAATCTTGACAATGTTGTTAAAGATGATGGCCTTAGGGTTCTTGCAAAGAAAAAGAAGAAAATTAAGAAAAATAGTGATTAATCACTATTCTAATGACATGAGAATCACTCGATCTATAAGACCAAATGCTACACCATGACAACCATCTCTTGAATCCTATATAATACAAAATGCTATGTAACAGGAGTCATCACTTGAACTTGTAAATGTTGCCTCTAGAATCTGTTAGGTAATAAGTTAGCGGACTATTGTGCTAACTTAGCTTTATCTTTTGATTTTGATTGGGACTTGTTTATTGAGGATAACCTTCCTTCTTCCTTTGTTAAATTAGTAAAGGAAGAGAGTGAAAGGTCGTTTAATCCTCACTTAGCTTGTATCTAGGCTTTTCTTTGCCTTTTTTATTTTATTGCTGCTTAGCACTTCTCAAAAAAAAAAAAAAGAATCTGTTAGGTGGATGACTTTGGAATAAAGTTATTGACAAGGACATTAGTTACTTAATGAGAAAGATTGTGAAACTGCTTTAATAAAAAGAAACTACTCTTAAGTATCGAGAAATCTTTTTATCGTAATGGCTGAAATTTAATTAAGAAACTCCATAGTTAAGTGTGCTTATCCCAAAAAAAATTTAGGATAAGTGACCTCATGAAAAGTTACACCAACATGATAATTTATTTTCTTTCCTTCTAGGTCTTATTGTTGTCTTTTTGTTAATCTTGCATAATGTGCTCTAAACAAATTAATTTATGTTCTTATGTACCTTTAATATTGATTTAACAATGAAAAATTTCGATCATGTGTACTAAATTAGATTTATCAAAATTTGAAGTAAATATTTATAAAAAAATTGATTTTTTTGAAAAAAAAAAAGTTTAAAATTACTATATAATAAATGATACTCCATTATAATCTATTAAACCACACATTTAAAAAAAAATAGAATTTATTGAAAAGAATTGTTATCAATGAACTGATCTAATAATAATTTAGAATGACTTTTAATGTAATTTTTTTTATGAGCAACATTTCTCTATTATAATATTTGTACTAATTAATTTAATCCAAAGATATTTGTTAATGAACCTCATAATATTAAAACTTTGTTTGTGATTGTTTTTTATTGCTTTCTAAAGTTGCTTTTTAATACAAAGAATTTTGATTTAAAAATTTTTTGTACTAAAATATTATTTTAAGAAGTAGTAAGAAAGCCGTCTCAATAAAACCTACTTCGTTTGGGACGGCTAAAATTTTTGTACTAAAAAGTTATTTTAAGAAGCAGGAATAAAAGATACCAAATGAAGCCTAAGACTTAAGTTTCATTTGGGGTGGATTTCTTATTGCTTTTTAAAACAAATTTTATTTTATAAAAATTAAGTAATAAGAAAACTGTTTCAAACAAAGCCTTAGTTTGAGAGGTCTTTCTTATTACTTCTTAAGAAGCTTCGTAGTACCAAAATTTTTTTTTTGGAAAAAATTAATGGCTTATCCCATTCTATTAAAAGAAGAAGGATTACAAAATTGAATCAAAAGAGAACTTAGCCAAAAAATAAAGGCTAAGATTAAAGGGTAAAAACATAAATACAACAAAGAAGAAAAGATCCAAAAAATAGACAAAAATTCTGTCTGGCCGGGACTCAGAACGTGTGTATACGATTATAGAATAATTCCAATCCTCCTTTTGTTGCCCAAAGACAATCCAAAAGGAGAGAGCAGGAGTCATCATCATCCACAACCCAAAAAAAGCTTGCCAAAAAAAATGAGTCACACCTGCAGCAATCGAGTCAAAATATAGCCTATCAAAGCATGCCAACTAGCAAAGTACTACCAAAATGAACAATCCGACTAACAACAGGTCAGGCAACAAGGGCATGCCACCTACAAACCTTATAACGATTATAACCAGGACTTATAAACAGCCAAAAATGATCCCAACGGTGAAGGAATAACAAAACCCGAGGGCTAGCCAAACCAAAAAGACACTCCATCTGAGCAGACATAAGACAACTAGAAATTAACCTATCAGGCTTCCAACCGAAAACCCAATCAGGTGACAAAATTACAAAGGCAAAACATTCAATCAAAATATAGTCCATCAGACGAACAAAAGTAGTCATCAATAAGACAAATGCAACTTATGTTTTAAAAATTTCTCCCTTTTCCACTTGGCCAACTTAAGGTAAATAGCCCTTGAGAGTTTCTTCGTCAAAGTGATGACACAGGCAGCAATGCCATTAAAGAATTACATTCGTTCCAGATAAAGTAAATAGCGACATGAAATATGAGAAGGGTCTTATTCTTAGTGTCCCGGTTGATGGACAAACCATCAATAAAATGTAGAGCTTGGGCAATATTAGGTCTTAAGTAGAAGTTGTTAAGTTGGGAAATGAGCTTGGTTATGACTTGAAAGGAGTAATCACACTAGAACAGAAGGTGAGAAGTATTCTCATGATGGTCATGGCAAAGAGGACTAAAAAGATCCCCAATGTCAATGTTTCTATAACACAGTGCTTCAGCAGTTTTGAGTCCACCAGAAATAACAATCTAGGTAAAAGCTGAATATCTTATGGAATGGTTATTGTGCCAAACCAAAGAAAACCAGTCAACTTCAAGTTCAGAGGTAAAATGCTCATTGTAAAAATCCTTGAAAGTTGCATTTTCATTATTATCACAGGTTATATGATAAAAGCTGCTATGGGAAATAGGGATAAAATGAATAAGGTCTTTACGACTTGGACTGAGGGAGAGAGGAAGTGACCAACAGTCTCAAGAAATCCAGTTTGCAAGAGTGGTATCAAAGCCAGCAGGCATAAGGGGAACAAAGCCATGGAACATAGAGGAGATACCGTCGTTCAAACACCAATGGTCCCATAAAGTAACAATAGGGCTGTTCGGAGAGACTTGAAAGCAGAAGTTACTTCTAAAATTAGTAGCAGTAGATCAGAGACTTCTCCAAAAACCCGAACTAAGAGGAGGGCATGGTTTCCATGGTGAAGAATATCTAGTTTTAAGCCAGATAGACAGTGGGGAGGCAGTGTTGTATAACCTTAAAATAGTGGCACAATTAAAAGCAGATCTAAGAGCTTGGAGGGAGGCAATGTGTGAAACCCTTAAACTTTTAAGTTATTACTGGAAATTTTTTTTTGTACAGTTAGTACGTACGAACTGTCTGTATGAACTGAAGAAAGTTTTGAAAATTGATATGGTTAGTCTGTAAGAATTGCCTGTACGAACTGAGTAAAGTGCAGGTTCGTCTGGACGAACGAAACAAATTTTTTTGCCTGAGCCCATCGTCCTGGGACGAAAATCAAATATCGTCTGTACGATCAGTAAACAGAGGAGATCATCCCGAGACAAACGAAAAACATCGTCTGGACGATCGTAAATATCTTTTTAAGAACTATTTGATTCGTTTTGAAGAGAGAGAAAACAAAGAAAGAGGAAGAAATTCGCATTTTGGGCATCTTCGATTCATTTTCGTTCAACGACGCAGTTAAGAAAGTTGATCGACTCGAGGTAAGACACATTATGTCTTTCTCAATTTTCAAAAATGTGATTTTTGACGAATATTCTGATTAAAATTTCATTTCCGTTAGGGAAAAATGGGTATAACTTTGCACCGGTAAAACTTTTATTGTGTAACTTTTTGTATGTAATAAAGATTATGATTTTGCATGTTTTGAGTATTTTCTGGAAATTTTGCATCGGATATTTTGAATTATGTGAGATTTTTATCGAATAAAAAATTATTTAGATGTTGAAAATATTGCTTCAGTACAATAAAAGCTTTGAAACGATGTTTTACATGATCTCTGGTAATTTGGTAATTTTTAAAAATTATACATTTTTGATTTATTGGCTTTCTGTTGTCTACCGCTATACGAAAAAGGTGAAATTTTGATATGTGCTCAATTACTCTGTATTTATTATAATGTAATGATATGATGTTTTATATGATTGAATGATATCAAAAGGGAGTTATAAGGGGCAAGAATCATTCGAGATTCTGTTTGTGTTAGGAAAGAAAGGCATAAGGAGCTAGAATCCTTTGAGATTCTATCTGGGTCCGGGGATATAAAAATGAATTCTGATATGATAATTATGTATATCTGATATATTCTGGTGCTGTAAGCACAAAGAGAGGCATAAGGGGTCAGAATCCTTTGAGATTTTGTCTGTGTCAGGGATATGTGATTTGAAATATGATTTGAAATCTAATTTGAAATATGATCTGAAATGTGATTTGAATAATTTTAATATATGAATCCGGTTCAGTTCTTCTGTATCTGTTATTTGATTCCGTCTGATTATTTGATTTCTGTACGATATTATGAATTCTGTCTAATTATACAATTTATGTGATAATATTTGAATTTTGTTTGATTCTCTGAATTATGTACTAATACCTGAATTAAAGAATGGTTTGCTATGTATTCTGTCTTGATATTTCAGTTTAGTGTTTAGTTGATTTAAAATGAACTGTTTTTAAAGCTAATGTGAATTATTTTGGAATGAGAGAATCTAGGAATTTAGATCGGCTAGTGTGATCTTACTGAGCTGTTAGCTCACTATGGTTATCTTCATGGTTTTTAGATTCTGAGGAAGGGAAGAAAGTTTTGGACTAGCCGTTCAGGATTTGATTTGAAGTCTTAAGTATTTTGTAATTTTGATTTTTGTGTAGTCATGAATATTTTTTGTTCTGCTCTGTACTTTTTGTCAGAAGCCATGTACTGTAATGTATATGATTATTTTGATGAATGAAAGAAATATTTTGTGAATGAGTTTTCTGTATTTGAAAGTTTTTAGTAGCTCTATGGTTATGTATTGTGAAAGAATATTGGAAGAAAGTCTGAAAATAAATTACAGAACTAGATCCTGGGGTGATCCGTCACGACTCAACGCGATGGGATCCGTCTCAGTCGGGTTGGGTCGTGACACAATGCCCAGACCTCCCCTAGTGAGAGGTTTAGAAGTGTTATTCCATGAAATTAAGTGTAGGCGCTTAGATTGAGAGTCACAATGATATAAAAACTTGAAACTAGCTTTGTCAATAGCTTTCAGAATGGTTTTAGGAATACTAGAGCCCCGTATCCAATAAGCCACCAAATTAGAAATGGTATACTCTATATATTGGATCATACCTGCAAAAGAAAGAAGCTTTGCTTTCCAACTGGAAAGCAAGTTAGTAATTTTTTCGATAAGAGGGGAAAAATCAGAGAGCTTGGATCTTCCTAAAAAAATAGGAATGCCCAAGTAGGAAATTTTGGTAGAGCAATTTTGGATATGAAGAGTTTGAGAGATAGAAGAGGAAATGGTAGCAAGAGGGGAAATGAGAAGAGAGCTTTTTTTAAGGTTAAGGTGCACACCAGTTAAATTGGAGAAGTGACCCAAAATCTTTATGAGGCTCTCATAATTTTTAATTTCAGCTTTCCCAAAAGCCAGTAAGTCATCAGCATAAGTGAGACGAGATAGTTGGAAATTATCCAACTTGAAACCTTCAAAATAGTTTGATTGAGAAGAATCATCAATGAGGCAGGAGAGGCATCCATAATGATGCAAAAAAAGTACGGGCTGAGAGGGCAACCTTGTCTTAGTCCAGAAGTGGAATTGAAAAAACTGTGAAGGCCCCCATCTATACAAATAGAGAAGTGGGTATTTTTAATGCATGCTTTGATCCAATTGATAAAGATAAGAGGGAAACCCTTTTGGGCCATCCTAGCAAAGAGAAAGTCCCTTGAAACTATATCAAAGGTCTTTCTAATATTAAATTTAGCACAAAAAAAATAATCCTAATGCCTCTTAGAAAAATAACCAAGGATTTCAGCCGCTAGAATGGGATTATCAGTGGGAAGTCTATTGGTAATGAAAGCAGCCTGATTGTGATGATTGATATCATACATATAAGGTTTTAGTCTAGTAGCAATAATCTTGACAATAATCTTGTGGAAGACATTATACAAAGAAATGGGCCTGTAGAATTTTCTTTGGAATGAGAGTGATCATAGTAGCTTTAGCCCTTATGGGGAGGTAGTATTTGGTGAAGAAATATCTAACAGCTTTATAAACTGTAGGACCCGTAATAGACCAAGTATTCTTGTAGAAAAAAAATTAAATCCATCAGGTCCAGGGGCCGAAGAGGGGCTTCTAGAAGTTATGGCTGCAAGAATTTCATCATTAGTGATAGGAGTTGTAAGAAATTGCTTAGTTTCTTCAGATAACTGTGTCCCACTCAGAATATTGTTCAAGTCCAAGAGAGGTGGGTTAGGGGAATTGTAAATGTCCTTGAAATGATCAATGAAACCTTGCATATTAGTATCTTGCGAATTATCATTGTTGCAAAAAGAAGAATGGTGAATACTTTTGTTTTGATATTTTCTTCTAATGAGCCTATAACAAAGTAATTTAAGATATTCCTCCCCGTTTTTTAACCATTTAACTTTGGATCTCTAAATGATCCATTTGGCCCGCAAAGAGTAGTAATAAGCATAATCCAAATTAATTTTCTTGAGGTAGCCACAAAGGTTGACATTGAGGGGATCTGAGTCAACATGAAGTTGGTATTGGTTTTGCAAAAAGGATAGCTCAGCACACTAGGCTCTAAATGACTAGAGTTAACTCATCTCTTGGACTAATTAATCTTCTGCTTCAAAAGATTAAGCTTATGATAGAGAGAGTTAATAGGGTTACCTTGAAGAGGGGAGGCAAATATCGAGATCAGAATATCCCAAAATTCAGAGATTTGGCACCAGTAGATTTTGAACATAAATCTTTTACTAGTTGGCTTCTCCAAATTCTTTTTGAGGATAAGAGGCATGTGATCAGAAACCAAACTATTACAGACTTTGTAGAAAGAATTCAGATAAGCAGATATCCATGAATCATTAATGAGCACACGGTCAAGCTTTAAATGTATGGGGTTGTCAGTCCTTTGTTTGAACCAAGTGTAGAAATTATAGGATGAGGGAAGGTTTAATAGCTTGGTATAAAAATAAAAGAGTTTAAAGGCACCAACCTAGATGAATTGATAACATTCCCACCAGAATTTTCAGAGGGAAACCGGACACAGTTAAAATCTCCTAACATAGCCCAAGGCAAGCCATTATTAGGAGAGATATGCCTAAGCTCATCCCAGATGAGATTGCATTCCTCAAAGTAATTGGATGCATAAACCACCGATATAAGAAATGGAGGAAGGTTCCCATTGTAAACCATGCCCACAATAACTTGTTTAGAAATAAAAGCAGGAGAGAAAGAGATTCTGCTGGCATTCCACTTGATCCATATCCGACCAGGAGTAGCAATATCAAAATTGTGACAGCTCAATTCATTGTCAAAAATCTTATGAGACAAACATAACCAAGGGTCTTCAAGTTTGTGAAGAAGAATATGATTCTCTATGAGGCAGAACATATCAATGTCATGGTCTCGGACCACATTTTTACAGCATAAAACTTTATCAGGGTTGTTGAATCCCCTGATGTTCCAAACCACAATATTTGGGTGGGTCATGGGTTAAACTTATTAGACTTAGGGACTTTCTTGGAGATCTTCCCTCAGGTGTTTCTTTGAGACTGAGGAGCTGTCTTGGATTGAGAGGTATTAGGCTTAGAACTGGGGGGAGAGGAGCTTGATGGGTCAAGTTGATGGGAACGATCTTCAGGTTCAATGTTGGAAGCAGTTTCGAAATCGGAGAGCGCTTGCACGATAGAAAATTTATTTGGTGAGAGAGTTTTCGGTGGGGTGGGGGGGGGGATTTTGGGGAGGAGGAGGAAGATGGCAATGTAAGAGAATTTAGATTGGGATTTGGCATAGATGTTGGCTCAGGCTGAGAAATGACTGTGGAGATGGGGATTTGAACAGTGGGTGCGGGTTCAGGGAGAGTAGAGGTTACTTTGGAAGTGGGGATTTGAAGAGTAGGCACAGGCTCTAGAGATAAAGGGGTGTCTACATTGACAGAAGAGGGGGTGTTGCCTTCAGTTGTGATAGGAAGAGGTTCATTGAGAGTATTAGGATTCGGGAGGAGGCCCTTGGGATTCTTGGATCGAGGTCTTGGTCTGCGACTTGTACTCCTGCCACGGTGGGTTTTAGGAGGGAGAGAAGTGGTAGGGTTTAGATTGGATGGGCAGGAAGCAGCTTGATGGTTGAAGGATTTACAAAGGTTGCAAATCGAAGGACGCCATTCATATTGAATTTTTAGATTGAAGAGCTTCACTTCAACCGTAATGGGGACAGTTGCAGGATATGTGGCAGTGGAGTCTACTTGAACACAGACTCTAGCATAGGTAAGTCTGGATTTGGAGGCAGTGAGAGCATCAACTGCTAAAGGGGTCCCTATTTTGGTAGCAATTTTTGAAATTCCCACCAGTGTCCAGCAACACAACGGTAAGTCATGAATCTTGAACCATATAGGAACACTATAGTACTCATCTCTCTCAGGGCTAAAATGCGAAGACCATTTTTTGAAGATAAAGGGCTTACCAAAAATAAACCACGCTCACCTGGTCCAAACCATCTCATAATCTTTGGCACTTGAGATTTTGAAAAGGAAAAAATCTTCACTAAGAGAAATCAGCTTGATATTACCTTTGAGATTCCAAAGTTTTTTCACAGCACTGAGAAGAGCCTCATAGAATGGTCTTTTCCCGAGAGAGTAACCAACCAAGGAGAGGTTCCATTCCTCAATAGCTCTAGCTATGTCATTGGTGGGAAAGTCAATGATTTCCTATAGTGTGGGCAGAGAAGAGATGTTGAACTCACAGATGTTCGGGGGGTTCGCAAGAATACGGTCCCAAGCTAAAGGGCAGGAGGTTCTAGTAGAAATAGGGGGAGGAGAGGAGTTGGGGAGAGGGGGAAAAGAGGTGGAGTAGTGGGAGGGATCCATAGTATCCCTTCAGTAGCGGTGGTGGTGGACCACAGGAAGGTGGTGAGCCGGAGAAGAGGAAAATTGCCAAACCCTACCAGAGCTTTTAGTTGCTGTTATCCAAAGATGTCTCAAAGGAAGCCTAAATTTGCGGAGCAGCTGCAAAGAACAGGAGCTGAACCAGAAAAGTGAATGCAGTGGTGATGAACGTTGAATGAGATGCGGGAGAGAGAGAAGAGAAAGAAGATGAGGGGAGAGAGACAGCAATGGCCCCTCTTCACCGAGGCTACTGCTCGGCTACTCTTCTTTTGATATTAATAGATGCAGATGATTTATTTACGGATGATCATTTAGAAAATTACATATAAGTACTTCTGAGTAGCTGCTATCCAGTTCATATTGTTGACATCTAATAACTTTTTTCTTTAAAAAGTGTCAATAATTTCAATGTGATTTCTTTGAGGGAGAGTACTTACTTTAAGGGTGTAATTAGTGAGTCAACATACTCGTGAGCCAGCTCAGATTAGAATCGATAAATAGCTCAAAGTCAAATTCGAAGAGCTTACGAGTTAAGTTTGACTCAGACCTCGCGAACTAATTCGTTTAAAAAATATTACTGTAAAATGCATTTAAAATATATTAACTGTTGACTGTAACGGCAAAACCAACCGACTGAAGCCACCGACTGAAGCCCCAAACAATACAACGATTCGCCCACCGACTTCTTTCACCGACATACTCACAAAATAAAAATGAAATCTTCCTCTCATTCGGTTCCAACGCGCACACTCATGCCCAGACAAAAAGAAAAAGGAAACCGGCTTACCTCTTCCAACTCCTGCCGACCCCGTCCGACCCCGTCCTCCCTCCTGAGCCGACCATGTTCTCCCGCCTGAGCCGACGCCGCCGCGACCCTCCTGCCGCCTCCGACATTGCCGGCAGACCCGACGTCTACAACCTCCGCCGACCCCGTGCGTTGGAACCGAATGATAAGCAAGTCTGCACAAGATGAAGGAAATATGAGGATTACCATTGAGTCAAGCACTCAAACCAAACTTACAAGATCATCTGTTGCAAGTAACAATGGCAGGGAGAAAATGATCTTATAGCTTTAGTGATATATAATAATATTATCCATTATCACATAAGTAATCAGTTATGGACCATAAGACACCCTTAGCACCTGTTCAATAGTCTCATATAATTACAAAATCAACGTGTTATGAATATGATACTCCACACCATCATTCTCTTTCTTTAAACAAATTCTGTTGAAAATAAGTGAGTATCTCAGTTCTCACAAAGCATTTTCAAGATATTGTGTTAATACCTCCAAGATGATTTATGAATCATTAAAGATATATGAAATTTCAATCATCAAGTTAGTTTATGACATGGGGATGATTACAATGATTTGTGTACCCATCAAATACGTCTTAAGATACGAGTATGGTGGAGATGCAATAAAAGGAGAAAAGAAAGAAGATAACAGAAGATTCATAGCAACTAATACAATTCTCCTACGAACACTAGCATGATTTCTTAATGCCTATTTAATAAGCATTCATTGCAAGCTATGTAAAGAATATTTTTCGTGCTACAAATGAAACCTAAATTAGAACAACGCCACAGGATCTGCAACATGTATACAAGCAGACAGAAGGCGTTCGTAGGCCCCTTAAATGAAGTTTTGGGTATTTTCTAAATAAAATTTCTCTCGCATAATGGATCATGTTTAAATATTTTAAAATCCCTCTTATGTATTAAATATGATCTCTTGAACTAAATATACCCTTGCATGTGCTCCGACAGAACTATTAAAGTTACAAACTCAAATCGTCGAGAATGTTGCGCAGGGTCAAATGCTACAACCCGCATGTGCTACGATCGTAATATCTATATCTCAAATCCAATGATCCGAGAATGCTGCGCGGGTTAAATATTCAAGTTTCATCCTCCTCCTTAAGAGGACTGGAGTCGACACGATTTGAATTGCAAAATATCTCCCAAAATCCTATGAAAATACAAATGATTTTAAAATCACCCCGATGATGACCGTGTTGATCGAAAATCTCAACCGGAGGGGTCAAATTTCAAATCTCAAATGTCAAATGTCAAATCTCAAATCAAATAAAAATCTAAATTCTTAAAATAAAACCAATCACCTAAAAAAACTCAAAACTAAAAATCATCCACCTTCCGCAACCATTTGTCGGGGGTGATAAATCTGAAATTAACCTCAGCTCACAAAGAGCGAATGTGTGTTGGGTGTATCACTTTGATTCATCCTCAAATAGTCTCTTGCCAACAGGGACGTGGCACGTGCCCTCTGATCGGGTGGTTTTGCCGCAAAATGGCACCATTATATTACGATCACGGCCGAAGCCCGTATGTTCCCTAAAGGCGTCAAACCCTTGAGCGATGGATCATAGGATATATTCGATAGGCATAAAGCCCTCTGTCAGCTAAGGTGGATTCATATATATCTCCTTAGACAAATATCAACCCAGGTCTATAAGGCATTCTTGGACGAAGCAACCCATGGCTGCCGACAAGATGCCTTCTGTCAGGTTGGGTCGACTACCTCCTCTGACTAAGTAGACCAGGGATCATGACAGCCCGGGACGACGGAACCATGGGATCTTGATCGGGCTCGTCTTCATTCCCCCCACCACCAGTTTTAAGTTTATGGTGATAAATTCTAAAATCTAAACTTCAAAATTCAAATCCAAGATTTAAATCCTAAAATTATTGCTATTATACGATAAGTACATAACCTATGTGATATCCTTAACGACTAGCCTTAATCGAAAGTTCTCTCTCGTTATCGGGAGGGGTAATTAACTATAGGGGCTTGCGCATATAGGAAACCAGAACTCAGATCAAAAAGTCCTCACTAAATGAGGGCAAAATCTATGGGTAGTGTCTTATCTAAAACCCAATCTGCCTTCTGAAAATTCCCCCGGAACCTAATCTCGTTAAAACTCTCTATCGTCATCGTCACACAAACACTTAAAAATAAAAAGACTGATGACGCAGAGAGGCCGGGATCACACACCTAAAATGGAATTTTTCGGAGCCCACATTAACTTTCTAGATTTTAAATACCAAAATATAAAAAAATGTCTAAATTTTTTTTTATATTAAATAATTCTTTTTTTTTCATTTTTTTTATTATTTTATGATTATTTGAATTATAATCATTTTCTCTTGAAGCAGTCTCTTTCTTATGTTTTCTCTTTGCCTGCTAATTGTATGACAAGTGATGTACTTCTCCCTGTGCTGGAGTTAATATGACCCATTCCTTTAAATGCCTTCCTTTTTCTCACTTTTGGTCCATTTCTGCTTTGCTTTTTTTGAAAGCTGAAGTTTTTTTTTGATGATATTTAGATCAATTAAATTAAATTTATACATACATCATGTACATAAGATTCAAATCTAAAATCTCTTGATTAGCAGCTAAAACTTTTAACCAATAAATCAAATTGAATTGTATTTCTTCTAGCTATAGCCTCCTGTAATGATAATGATTAGTGTACAGCTATTATAAAAAAGTGATTTTTAAAAAGTTGAATACTATTTTTAACAACTATCATTCTAATACATTTAGTTCTAAAAAATAAAATTTTTTGACATAATTTTTTGAAAATATGACAAAAAATGATAGCCAAAATTACACAACTCATCTTAGCCTGTTGGTTGATAGCTTAGACTTTTAACTAAAAGGCTTTGGGTTCAAGTCCTTGTATATGCATTGTACGTCTGAATTTACCTTAAACGACCTAAATGCCAAAAAATAATAATAATAATATTAATGCCTTAGTAAGCTGACTAGAAAAGCTCATAGAAAAAGCATAATTTTTGCTATTTTTGTGTCATGTTATTCTGTTAAGCCCTGAACAAAGAGAGATTATTAGGTGCTAAGTGCAGACGAGGAGAACCATCCACACATTAGTATAAAATTCAACTAGGTACCATTTGGTACCACTGGGTACCACTAGGTACCGCTTGGTACCCTATGTGTGTGCAGACGGTGCTCTCTCCGTCTGTACTCCGCACCTAATAATTTTTCCTGAACAAAAGCCATGGTCTATCACCTTTGTGTTCATCAATCATAGGGAGATAAAAGCCATGGTCTTCTTTTTTTTTATTTTTTCAGTGTCAGTGTAAACAATATGATATTGTCCTATCGTCGCCTTACGCTGTGTGGAAAAAGAAGACTGACCCACCAATCTGATTAAGCAGCGTGAGAATCTCATTTATGAATATTATAGCTTTTGGCCTTTTGCAGGTATGGAGGTGAAGGTGCATTATTCTTCTGACTTCTGGGACCCTGAATTTTGTTTTTAGTGATGAATGAAAACCAGTTTTCTGATCACCTGGAAACACCTGCTTTGGTTGAACTTTGATGCTATATAATGTACATAACTGATGAACTTTCTACTCCGTTATAATCTTCTTTGTTTATGAGTGATGAGAATGTTGAATCTTGTAGGCCTTCAATGGGGAAATGGATAAGTTTCCTACTTTAGCAAGTCTTTGATTAGTAGTGAGGTGTGTGTCGCTTAAACTTCTCTTGTTTTACCATTTACATTGTTCTAATCTTTGCTTCTTTCTACTAATTGGATTACAGTGAAGAGATCATTTCATTTCATATTCAGGTTGGTATATGTTGGTTTCTGAAGTAGGTTAGTTGATCATATCCTTGTTGCTTCATCTAGTGAGGTTTTTTAATGAAATTTTGACATCAAATAGCCCCTTTAATTTGAAGTTTACAATATTTAGTGGCCTATTTTAATCACTTCTGCGTTTCTTCTTCTAGCAGAGCTTAGCTCTCAACCCTTAATAGTTACTGCATCTACATTTCAATACATCACACATAAGTTTTCTCATGTGACTGTCGCAGACTTGCTATGTTATGATTCATGTAAATTAGCTGTTAAGCTTGCCTGTTTTTACTTTTCAACCATGTAATTTGTATGCTAATTTCTGTGTAAATGGCTTAATTGTTCTGGTTGCTGATGCAGAAAAACTTCTTCCGAGAAAACCCAAAGGTTTCAGTAATCTTTCATGATGGAGAATGGTGTCTTTGACCCTGTCTCTTCATTGATAGATCATAGTTACATGGCCATGGATGGTTTTAGCACGAGTATGTTGTCAGGTTCTCATATTATGTCTGGTGTTTCAGATCATGGAAGATTCAGACAGATTTTGCATACAAATCCATTATATCTGACATATAAGGAAGAAGTCCTTAGAAACATGAATCACAATGGAAATTCCTCAATTCAAAATACCAACTTTAGAGAGAATAATGTAAATTCCAGCATTGCTTGTTCTTCATTGTTCACCTTCGATGAAATGAGAAACAGTATATCTAATGGCAGCTGTAGCACTCCAAATTTATCATCTAAGATCTCAAAATGTTCTAAATTTGTCCCTCAGGTCCATTCGGGTTTCTTAACATCTCCAAAAGATGACAATTCAGATTTCCATCTCAATTGCAAAGAGATCTATGATGAGTTTTCTGGGAATCAGTTCTCTTCAACTCTAACTTCTAGTAGTTTTCATCCATCTTATCTAGTAGGAAGCTCAGAACAAGGTACCCTTAGCTTTGATAATGAGCTATCCCTGAGGCTTGGCTCTTCTCATCCTTCTGTTTTGAACTTGCCGAACGTTAATGACCTGTACATAGATGAGAGCTACTCTGACAAAACACAAGTTATGTCAAGCAGCGGCAGTGGCGGCGGTTCAAAAGATATTAATAAAATGTATAATTTTACTCATGAAAATTACCTGTTTGAGAACGTGCAGAAATTTCCAAGCAGTGGATCTTCTCGGGTGCCATTAGACTTGAGATATCTACATGCAATCCAAGAAATACTTGCTGAACTAACCAGTAATGCAGTTGAAGATGTTGAAGAGATTGATGATTCACTTGCTGATCTTGTGTCTGAGGCCAATATGTCTTCTTCCAGTGGCTCTATTGTGAAAGGATTCAGGGAAACTGGCTTTAATGTCTTGCCATTTTGTTCTGTTGAGAATGAATATGAGCAAGATATGGACTGTCAACCACAGAAGCAGCAGAGTAATTCAACGAAATTTGAACTCATAAACATGCTTGCGATGGTATGAAGTTCTTTGGTTTACCAGATGTTAATTCTTCAACGTTTTTTCTTTTTTTTTTTTTCCTTCTTAAAACCCTTTGTTGTTTCCTTACATATCCAGTTCTGAGAAGACATGCATACCATTGAATTCTTACTTATTTACATATTTAATATCTAAATCTTTTTATTTATTCATGTTAGGTATTAGTCCTAAATTTAGGTTTGCTTTTGTGTAGCTATTTGTATAGCTGTAGGTGTTGCTTTTGTGCCTATTAATAGGCTTTAACTTGTATTAGGAAAAAAGGCCAAGGAATAAAGATTTTGCATTGTTTGTGGCTCACGGTTTCCCCTCATCCTCTCTCCCTCCTCCTCCTCTTGCAAGATCCATGAGGAAGTGCTTCTTCCCCAAGTGAAGGGATCTCACATTTGGTATCAGAGCCACGGTGGTGGCGATCTAAAGGTGGAGGAGGCAGAGACGGATTTTCTTGTCTAAAGAAAACGAGGAAGGCGGACTGGCAGCGAGGCCAACGTTGGGCTCGGCGTTGAGGTCGGAGAGTCTGACCGGGTTTAGTTTTGGGCTCGGCGAAGGGAGCACGGACGGCGGCTCGAGCGATCTTGGCAGCAAGAGAGAGCGGACGTGGTTCGCTGGATTTTGGTGTGGTTCGCACACGGAGGACTGGTTCTTGCGCAAGAAGCTGAACGGAAGGAGGTTTCTTGCACAGGCAAGATCAGGTGTTGATTAGACATCTGGTACAGGTAGATCTCGCGGGAGGCCGTTCGGGCAAAGCGGCCTGGTGCCGCGATTGGATCCTCCGGCTGGGAGGAATAGCGTGCCGGTGACGCTGAATCGGGAGCTGGTTTGCATGCAAGAAGCCGGAAGTTGCTTTAGGTGGTTGAATACGGAGTTGCTTTGGTGATGCACAGACCGCAAGATCGCGACTAGGCCGTGGTTTAGAGGTCCGTTCCATGCAGCAGCTTCAAGTGGAGATATTGATTGGATCGGAGTTGTCTGGACGACGAAAGAAGATCATGCAGCACGCTAGAGGTTGACGAAGGCGAACAAGAGCGGAGGCATGGAAGCTGTTGAGACCGGATTTTTTGCTTGTTTTTTAAATCAAGTTTCGATCGTTCTTGAAGCAGATTTTTTTTTCAGTTCTTTGGTTGAAAAGATCAGTTTGGATCTTTGCGGTGGAGATTTGGATTTCCGGTGGAGTCCGGGGGGACACTGAGGTAGTGTCGGCTGCTCTTGGAGAGCAGGGTTGAAAGTGCAGGGCGCTGGGAGATGCGAGGTCGTGCGGTGCACGAGGAGTCCGCATAGGAGCGCGGGGCACTTGTGACGAGCGGAGCGCTGGTGAGGGCGCAGGGCTCGCTGCACAGGTGGATGTGCAGGATGTGGTCGGTGACAGACCACATGGGTGCAAGGCGCGGGCGCGAGCTTGTGGCGTTTGGACGCGGGCTGGAGGCGCAGGGCGCGGGCACTGAGGCGCAGGGTGCTGGTGGATGCACAGGGCGCGGAATCCGGGCTAGGGGTGCTCGGGGATTGGCTGCGTTGGACGCAGTGCGACAGGATATCTATCGGGAGGTGGAGCTTGAATGTCGGTGGACGTTTTTTGGCGGAGGAGACCGACATGATCATTCTTTGGCTGTTCTATCAAGAACAATGGTTATCTTTTGTTTTGTAAAATCTAGACTAAGGGGGTGATTGTTAGGTATTAGTCCTAGATTTAGGTTTGTTTTTGTGTAGCTATTTGTATAGCTGTAGGTGTTGCTTTTGTGCCTATTAATAGGCTTTAGCTTGTATTAGGAAAAAAGGCCAAGGAATAAAGATTTTGCATTGTTTGTGGCTCACGGTTTCCCCTCATCCTCTCTCCCTCCTCCTCCTCTTGCAAGATCCATGAGGAAGTGCTTCTTCCCCAAGTGAAGGGATCTCACAATTCATATAAAACATTAATATCTAAATCATATCATAAAGATTAACTTATCTAAATAACATACATATTTTCATTCATATTCTTTGATGTGATTAAACACTAGGTGGTATATAACAAGTATAAAGATTTAGGTGTTAGACTTGTAAATACAAAAAAATTGTGGTATGAATGTAAATCTCTTTTTTTTAAACCATTGGGATTACAAGTTTTCTAAAATTTATCCCATGGAGTGGCATATGTGAAGTTAAAGTAATAGATACATGATTTGTTCTTTGTATTTGAATTATATATTTTTTCTTAACATTTTCAATGAGACAACAAGTTCAAGTTTTTGCTTTTCTGCTAATGACTGTCTTTTAGTTCCAGAACTAAAATTATGATATACAGATCATTCAACAAGCTTCCATCATCTTGGATTATCTGAATGAAATTCACTATTGCAAGTGTTTTACCTTGGTACAGGTTGACCAGAGATTCAACCAGTTATTGGATCAAATACAGAATGTTGTTTCCTCATTCAATGCTAAAGCTGCATTGGGCTCTAATCTACCTGCTAAATTTGCTCTAACCACAATATCCAACTTCTATAAGAACATAAGGAATACGATTGCAGACCAGATTGTTTCTAACGGTCGAGAACCTAGCTCTGAATGCATGCAAGAGGAAGAAAGAAACTTCGAGTCTTCTTTCATTCAGAGACAATGGGATTTACAGCAGCTGAAGCAGAGAGAACAACCATCCTGGAGGCCACAGAGGGGCTTACCTGAAAAATCTGTTTCAGTTCTTCGGGCATGGATGTTTCAGAATTTCTTACATCCGTGAGTTTCTTCATATTTTTGAATAAAAAGGCAGCCTAAATAGTTCAGAATAATTTATGCTTTTTTGTTATTTTGTTGAAAAATGATAGTTTTGGAAATAATCAAGGTACCCTAAAGAGAATGAGAAGCAGTTGCTGGCACTTAGAAGTGGATTAACAAGGAACCAGGTAACTTAGCTTTTTACTAAATTCCTCAGCTTATCCCCACGATATACTAGTGGATGAAACTCCTATAAAACTAAAGTTTTATAGAAATGGATAAAGGCCAGTAATATGCTCGGAATGCAACACTTGTTTCTCTTCCAATGTTGGACTATTCTTCTCTCAGGAGCATCATAATAAACAATCCTTCAACTTAGTCATCGATATTGACAATCTTTCTCCCTCAAGCAAAATTTTTATTCAACAGCAAGTATTCTTTCGATGCAAGTAATTCAAAGTTGGAGGTGAATTTTGAACCCTCATAATTAAAATTTTTAATCTTTATGAGGTTCTCACCTTTATTAAGTAAGCTCCAGTGACACCGGAGTGTCTCTTATATTGCTCATTGTGTAGCCATTCTGTGTCTCCTTTTTCATAGATGTATTCCTTAATCCTGTAGCCATAGAGAAATACTATAAATAACCCCTGATTGTAGGCGGGAAACAGCTTTTTGATTTTGAAAGTAAATTCACTCTGTTTTTAGAGTTTCGTTCTGTATCCTGTTGTCACAGGTGGTGATCGCATTTCTAGTCTACTGAAGGATTTCGGAAGCTGGAATGCGAAGGAAGAAGTATCTTCCTGTTATGTTGTTTTGCATTCGTAACTAATATCTTGTTCTTTCACTGTGTCGGTGTCAAATTGGTATCAGAGCCGGCGAAGATGCCGCCTCGAAGGAATCCTCAGCGACCGACGAGAGACGTGATTGTGGAAGATTTGCAGCGGGAAATCCAGCAACTCCAACAAAGATTAGCAAGGTTTGAGCAGAGAGAACCTGATCAAGAAGTCCAAGAAGAGGAAGAAGAGATGAATCCGTTTCATCAAGAATCTCACAGTGAGGAAGAGGAAAGACGAAATCTACCTGGTCGTGTGAAGCCCCGCAGAGATGATGCCGGCGTAAAAATAGATCTACCTGATTTTGATGGTCGGTTAGATCCTGAGGAATTCATAAATTGGCTGTACACCATAGAACAAATTATTGATTTTAAGGAAATACCACAAGATCGGGTTGTCAAGATTGTCGCCATCAAGTTCAAGAAAAGCGCTTCCCTATGGTGGGAGAACTTAAAGCGCAGTCGAAACCGTGAGGGGCGCAGCAAAATTACAACCTGGACAAAAATGAAGAAAGAGCTTCAACGCAAGTATTTACCCGAAAGATATCGCCAAGAATTGTTCCTGAAGCTCCATAGATTACAGCAGAATCATCTTTCGGTTGAAGAGTATATTGCTGAATTTGAACACCTGTCTTTACAATGTGATTTGGCTGAACCTGAGGAGAACACCATTGCTCGTTTCTTGGAAGGGTTGAATGTCTCAATTGCCAATATTGTTCAATTACAACCGTATTGGACATTACAAGATGTGTTTAATCTATCCCTAAAAGTGGAAAAACAACAACGCCCAAACAAATGGAGTCGTGGAAAAACTACAGTTACAGAGCTGGGAGATCATCGGAATTCATTCAAGAAACCGGAGGAAAAATCCGTAGGAATGACATTAGGGAATAAAGAATTCAGTAAGACTACAGTCGGAGCACAGAAGTTAGCTGGGAGTGGAGGTCTAGCCCTAAGAAAATGTTTCAAATGTCAAGGTTTTGGTTTCGGGGTGTCCAAATCGAAGAATTATCACCCTCATAGAGGAGGCTGATCCCGAAACAGAAGAAGATGGTGAAACCGAAGTAGAAGGTATGTCGCAATCACCAACACCTGAAACTACGATCATTACGGCAGATGAAGGAAGTCTACTTGTTCTTCGTAGATTGTTAAGCTCGCAAAAAGAAGATATTAGCCAAAGACATAGTATTTTCCAAACTAGATGCACAGTTAGTGGAAAAGTATGTCAAATGATTATTGACAGTGGGAGTTGTGAAAATGTGGTATCAAATACCATGGTGGAAAAACTGGCTCTGGCTACAGAAAATCATCCCAAGCCATATACTTTGTCGTGTATACGAAAAGAAAACGAAGTTAAGGTGACCAAACGATGTCTCGTCAAATTCTCAATTGGTACTTTTGAAGAGCAAGTATGGTGTGATGTAGTTCCTATGGATGCTTGTCATCTTTTGCTAGGCCGCCCATGGAAATTCGACCGAAAAACTATGCATGATGGTGAAACGAATACTTATTCTTTCAAATACAACAACAAGAAAATAGTGTTGGCTCCCTTACAAGGGTCTCAATCTATCCAACAGAGCCCTCAACTGTTGACAAGATCCTTATTTCTGAAAGCTTTCAAAGAAACTGGAATTGGTTTTCTGTTAATTATAATGATGGCCAATGACTCCAGTTACGGTGATACAGTGAAGGTACAAGATATATTAGACAACTATAGAGATGTTCTTGCAACTGAACTTCCTTCGGTACTTCCACCTGAAAGACAAATTCAGCATGCTATTGATTTTGTACCTGGAGCAGTGATTCATAACCGTCCAGCCTACAGACTCCGACCGGATGAACAGATTGAGCTCAAACGGCAGGTACAAGAGTTACTGGATAAAGGAATTGTGAGACATAGCGCCAGTCCTTGTGCCGTGCCCGCCTTACTAGTTCCCAAGAAAGATGGAACTTATAGGATGTGTATTGACAGCAGGTCGGTTAACAAAATTACTGTGAAGTACCGATTTCCAATTCCACGCATTGATGATCTGTTTGATCAGTTACAAGGGTCGTCCATTTTTTCCAAACTGGATTTGAGGAGTGGTTATCATCAAATACGGATGAGACAGGGGGATGAATGGAAGACAGCATTTAAGACCCACGAAGGATTATATGAATGGCTGGTTATGCCGTTCGGTTTGACCAATGCCCCCAGTACGTTCATGCGTCTCATGAACCATATATTACAACCTTTTCTTGCCAAGTTTGTGATTGCCTATTTCGATGATGTCCTTATCTACAGCCATGATCTTCAAGAACATCGTATACACCTTAGACGAATACTAGATCTCTTCAGAGAGCAACAATTGTTTGTGAATCCTGACAAATGTCAGTTTGCTGTCCCTCACATTTCCTTCTTGGGATATGAACTTTCAGCCGAAGGTTTAAAAGTAGATTTAAATAAAATTGAAGCCATTAGAAATTGGCCTACTCCCAAGTCGTTCACTGACATTCGAAGGTTCCATGGGTTAGCATCGTTCTACAGGAGGTTTATTCGTAATTTTAGCTCTGTTGCTGCTCCAATGACAGAGCTTTTGAAAACTGATAAGTTTGAATGGGATCAAAGAGCTCAAGGCAGCTTCGAAGCCTTAAAATTGCACCTCTCCTCGGCGCCCACTCTGACTTTACCTGACTTCAATCAAGTCTTTGAGGTAGAATGTGATGCTTCGAATGTAGGCATTGGAGCTGTGCTTACACAAGGTGGTCATCCTGTTGCGTATTTCAGTGAAAAACTGAGTGAGGCCCGACACAAATACACAACTTATGATAAAGAGTTTTATGCTCTCGTCCGAGCTTTACAACATTGGAGTCACTATTTGCTTGCAAATGAATTTGTACTCTTTTCTGATCATGAAGCCCTTCGCTTCCTAAGCCATCAAAAGAAGTTGAAAGCTAGACATGCTCATTGGTCGGAATTCCTATCAGCCTTTCATTATGTACTCAAACACAAGGCTGGTACTAGTAATGTGGTAGCTGACGCCCTCAGTCGCAGACATCTGCTGTTGCACACATTGCATACTAAGGTGGTGGGGTTTGAAACCATCAAGGAGCTCTATCACAGTGATCCTGATTTTCAAGACATATGGAAACAATGTCAGAATGGACCCTTCAAGTTGTTCCACGTTAAAGAAGGTTATCTTTTTTTTAAACAACAGATTTGTATACCCAATTGTTCACTACGGTTGGCGTTGATAGAGGAAAGCCATGCTGGAGGTTTGTCCGGGCATTTCGGCAGAGATAAAACTGTAAGTTTATTGACTGAACATTTTTTTTGGCCTGCACTAAAAAAAAATGTAGGAAGATACGTCCAAAGTTGCGTTATCTGTAAGAAAGCCAAGACTACGAGCTCTAACGCCGGACTATATACCCCTTTACCAGTCCCCTGTTCTCCTTGGGTTGATATCAGTGTTGATTTTGTTGTGGGTCTGCCCCGCACTCAAAGAAATAAAGACTCCATAATGGTGGTGGTGGATCGTTTTTCCAAAATGGTACATTTTGTGCCGTGTTCGAAAACGATAGATGCTACTCACACTGCCGATCTTTTCTTTAAAGAGATCGTTCGACTTCACGGTATACCGAAAACGATTACTTCTGATCGTGATGTAAAGTTCTTGAGTCACTTCTGGAAGACTCTTTGGGGAAAGTTTGGTACTCGACTACAATTCAGCTCAGCAGCGCATCCTCAAACTGATGGCCAAACCGAGACTGTCAATCGCAGTTTGGGCAATCTCTTGCGATGCTTTGTAGGCAAGAATATTAGACAGTGGGATCTCGTGTTAGCTCAAGTGGAGTTTGCATTCAATCGTTCTGTTAATCAAGCAACTAAACGAACTCCTTTTGAAACAGCATATGGGTATAATCCTCTCACGCCTTTGGATCTTGTACCTATTATACCCCAAACTTCTTTTAGTACTGATGGAGAACAGCGAAGCCGAGAAATTCAACAGTTGCACAAACAAGTTCAGGAAACCATTGCTAACCATAATCGGAAATGCCAAAAACAAGCTAATAAATCTAGACGACAGCTGGAGTTTAAAGAAGGTGATCTGGTATGGATTTATCTACGCAAAGAACGTTTTCCCCGCGGAGCCTATGCCAAGTTACGTCCAAAAGCAGATGGTCCTTTTCGCATTATCAAGAAGATCAACAACAATGCTTATCAGATTGATCTCCCTGGCGATTACAATATTTCAGCTACTTTCAACGTAGCTGACTTAACACCCCATTATGAACTTGATAGCTCTCTTACCCCGGGAGAATGACACCGGAGTGTCTCTTATATTGCTCATTGTGTAGCCATTCTGTGTCTCCTTTTTCATAGATGTATTCCTTAATCCTGTAGCCATAGAGAAATACTATAAATAACCCCTGATTGTAGGCGAGAAACAGCTTTTTGATTTTGAAAGTAAATTCACTCTGTTTTTAGAGTTTCGTTCTGTATCCTGTTGTCACAGGTGGTGATCGCATTTCTAGTCTACTGAAGGATTTCGGAAGCTGGAATGCGAAGGAAGAAGTATCTTCCTGTTATGTTGTTTTGCATTCGTAACTAATATCTTGTTCTTTCACTGTGTCGGTGTCATCCAGAAAAAAGGAACTTTCATTCACTTTCAATCAAACAAACTGCTTGAATTGATTTTTAAAATTGAGTTTATCACACTAAATGTTTTATAAGAGATAATTTAACAACTCAAACTCTTGACTATCGAGATATTGTCTGCTTTGGCTTAAGGGCCTCGCGGTTTTGTCCTGTTGGTGTAATTAACTAACCAGGAGTCACCCTTCCCAGAATTTCTCTGGGATGAACACGCTTAACTGCAAAGTTTCTTAAATAAAATTTCAACAATCACACCAAAAAGTACCCCGATGTTTAAGAGTTTAGATACTTTTACATGGGGTCTTACAATCTCACCCGCTTAAGCAACTGATGTCCTTGTCAGCATCTTTATTTCAGAATCATCCACCATGCATATAGGATTCTAGAGGTGGCCCATATAAGTTCAAGTGGTGACTCCTGCCACGTTGCACTTTATCTCATATAAGGTTCAAGAGGTTGCTCCTATTGCGTACCACTGTCTTGTATGACATTTAGTTTCCATCTTTTAGCTAGCGTATTTCACTGGTATCGTTTGTAACAACCTAAACTCTTAACTATCAAGATATTGCCCCCTTTTGGTCTATGGGCCTCACGATTTTATTCTGTTAGTATAACTTCTCAATAGGTCACTCATCCCAGGATTTCTCCGAGATGAGCAAGCATAACTGCAGAGTTTTTTAATGAAATTTCAATCATTATACCAAAAGACGTCTTGATGTTTAAGAGTTGAGTTTCTTTTACTCAAGAAATTTCATAATTAACACTTCTTAAAAATTTTCTCAACCATTATAGAAAGCTCATAAAGTTAAAGGATTTATAATTTTGCTCGACATTTTGTTCATGAGCATCCATCAACACTTGCATACTTAAGAGTGTGACAATTTGTCACTCCAATTTTCTTAGCAATTGTTAGAATCAGAGAAGCAACTTAATTTCCTCATCTTATTACTACTAAAATGTTTTCATAACCATAATACATCTACTTACCTCGTCAAATATAGAGCTTCTCATTACAGTTTAACAACATCTGTTGATCCCACCTTTCATCTCTGTGTTACCAGGTCTCAAACTGGTTTATAAATGCTCGTGTTCGGCTGTGGAAGCCTATGATAGAAGAAATGTATACTGAAATCCATAAGAAAAATCGAGCTGAAGGATCCTGTAGCCAACGTAGACGCCATGGTAACATCTACTGTCAGAGAAACCAGACGAGTTAAGGTAGTAGTTTTGATTGATGAAGGCAATAAGTAGCTGTTTATAACTTCAGCTCATTTTTGGTGAATTAAGAGAACAAGTGGAGCTGTGCATTCTATTCTTTTCCTTTCTCCCTCAGCTTTGTTGGTCTTCCTCAGGATGAAGAACTTCTCTTACTTCCATTTTATGTGTATATCAACCTCCTTCCACAAAATTGCAGGTGTTTGTGCTATGTGGAAGTGGAATTTTATTGTATATCAGAGCTCATTTGGTTTCTTAATGTTAGAAAAATGAACTGAAATTTATCATTTGATTGGATTCAACAGAAGGAAACATTGAATTCAAAATTTGCAGGACACCCACAGTTATTTAGCTTGGTTGGTGGGGGAGTACGGTTGGAAACCCCATTGCCCACCAATTCATGCTCGAATCCCCTCGAGCGGCAGTGTCTTTTAAGTGGGTCCCAATCAAGTGCGGGTCATAAGATTTCTGGGGTGGGTGCCTCTTCTAGGTAAGCCGAGGATTAGTCACGCCACCAAGCGCCCTTTTGAGGGTGACAGCGGGTGGATACCCTGTTTTAAAAAAAAAATTACAGGACTTCAAAACATTCTATTTGTAGAAACTGAAGGAGACATCAGTGCAGGCAACTGAATGCTAATCTGGTATGGGACAAGTTGCAAGATTAGGGATTAGTGTGATCTCTTCATCTTTCTTCAGTGATGAAAAATGTTGACTAAGAATAAAAATAAAAGAATCTAACCCAAAGTTAGAAAATTTTAAGAGAATTAAAAGACTTTTTTTTTTGGAAAAATTGGTTCAGTAATTCTAGCTGAAGATACAAGTTTTGAATTATAAGAAAATTAATTCTATTTTGTGTAAAAAATTTTTCTGAAAATAAGTATTTGTATCTAATTTTCATGATTATGTGTTTATAGGCCTAATAAGTTTTAATTATAGCAAATGTTGACTGCTGAAATGCTTCACTGCTCAGTGGAGTGGATAAGGTCATAGGAAGAAAAGTTGTAGAGATAAATAGAGATTTGCTTTTAGGGTAAGATTTGCTTTTTCAGAGATAAATAGAGATTTGTATATCAAAATATTCTCAAATTTTATTTTTTAAATATTAGCAAAAAAGTAATACATGATCAAATAATGAGGAGAGATTTGCATATGATATCAAAGATTTAAGCCTTTTGAGTAGTATTTCTTGTTTATTAAAAAGTTATATTTTCTAACACAGGTTTTGTTTGAGACGGCTTTCTTACTACTTTTTAAAATAGCCTTTTACTTTAAAATTTTGTTGAAATAGAATTTTTTGTATTAGAAAATTGCTTTAGAAAGCAGAAAAAAAGCTATCTCAAATAAATCCATAATCAAATTTCTTTCTTATACAACTTTTTAACTCAATCATCTAAATCAGCTTTTTGGTTCAAAATTTTGTTGAACTAAACTTTTTGTACTAGAAAATTATTTTATAAATCAGTAAAAATGTTATCTCAAACAAAGCCACAATCAAATTTCTTTTATTCTACAACTTTTTAACTCAATCCTCCCCCGCTGGGATTGTCAATTTTGCTTGGCTGGTCAAATTCTATTTTCAGAGAAAGTTGGCTTGACTTGAATATGTATGACATGAATCCTACCTATTTGTCTTATATAATATTTAGCCCGAATCCACCTAACCCAAACCTAACACATTTATTACATGGATCATGAAATTTTTAAAAATGATTCGTTTAACCCAAATCCAACCCATGTAACTCAAACAGGCTCATTTAATTCAAACTAAATGATAATCGGATCAATTTCAAGCATTTGGTCAATTCGAATCCGACAAAAAATTTAGAGACAAATAAGAGGGTGTTCACAATTGATTTGAAAGACTTGAAGAACAATTGCAGATCTTATAATCTCATACATCAGAATTCATATATCAATGACCATGATTTTCAAACACCCTAAACCCTAGACAATCCGTAAAACTCAATTGCATAAAAATGGCTTTCATCACATTGGGTTGCCTTAAAAGTTTGCAAGAGATTGAGAAGAGCCCTTCCTATAATTTGCCCAGTACTCTGCAACAAGCTTAGCAAAGGCTGATTCAGAAGATTCCATCAACTTAGAGGGCTTCTCAAATTCCAAAACATTTCCTGTGAAAGAGTATGATCAAATTGTTAATAAAAATTACTGAAAAACTTTGAAAGCAGGAAAAAAAAAAAAAAATTGCCTGATGAATGATACATGAATGAGATCATACCATAGGAGAGAACCATAACCATGTCACTGTCTGTTACAGTTGGAACCCTGTGAGCTATTGTTATCACAGTGCAGGTAGAGAACTCCTGCCTGATAATTCTCTGAAGAATTGCATCTGTTGCAGAGTCAATTGATGCAGTAGCTTCATCAAGAACAAGAACTTTGTTCTTGCGGAGGAGGACTCGGCCTAAGCAGAAGAGCTGGCGTTGCCCTGCGCTCCAGTTCTCCCCGTCGTCGCTCACTGCCCATGGAACAATATATAGTTAGTTGAATGCCATTGTAAAGAACCAAAGTTTAGCAGCTTCAAGATTTTGGCTTCCTTTGGGACAGCTTTCTTACTAATTCAAGATTTAATTTTTTATTAAAAAATGCTTTAAGAAATAAAAAGAAAGCCGTCCCAAACGAAGCCTTAAACCTGACACATTAACATGGATTGAAATCCCTGTCTAGTCATAATAGATAAAGTAACTTACCAGAGGAATCAAGTTGAGCAGGAAGGCTTCTAATGATGGACTTCAATTGGCAGCGCTCCAAGGCCTGAAATGATAAACTTGGACATTATAAATATGCCTTTCTGACAGTTATCACTGTTCCATCTAAGTTATAAGTGAATATAATAAGAGAAGAATCAAACACAAATCTATTTAATCTAGATAATAAGTTGAAAGATATGCTTGACCTCCCAAATCTCATGATCAGTATAAACTCCAAGAGGATCCAGATTACTTCGAACACTACCCCTGAAAAGAGTTGGTTCTTGAGGAATTATGCTAAGTTTCATCCTCAAATCCTTAAGCCCTATAGAACAAATGTCAATACTGTCAATAAGTATTCTCCCTTCAGCAGGATCTATCAGACGAAATAGAGCACTTATGAGAGTTGTTTTTCCACTTCCGGTTCGCCCGACAACTCCAATCTTATTTCCAGCTGAAAATGTACAGTTGATTCCCTTGAGAACAAATGGAGCAGTAGGCTTATATTTAATCTGCACAAATGTATATAAGCCAAGTAAGAATTTCAAGAACACAATGGAACCAACTTTGTTAAAATTAAAAAAAGAGTCTTCACCTTGAGATTTTGAAAGTCAATTCTTCCATCAAGGGGCCACGAAGGTGGTGGTCTGGTATCTTCAATCACTGCTGGTGGTTCTGGAGGGATATGCATGAACTGCTTGATTCTCTCAACTGATATGATGTAGTTTTCAACGTACGAATAGAAACGAGTAGTAAATACTTGGCATGACGAAAGATTGAGCGCATAAGAAAGACAAAGTCCTGAAAATCCTGGATTGCATTCATTGTTTGTAAGGCACTGATAAGATTTAGACTTCGTTTGGGACGGTTTTCTTACTGCTTCTTAAAGCAGCTTTTTAGTAAAAAAGTAAAATTTTTATACTAAAAAGCTGCTTTAAGAAACAGTAAGAAAGCCGTCCCAAACGAAACCTTAGTGAAAGACTATTTAATTCTTAGAAGTAAATTTTAATTGTTATACCGCTCTGAATATGAAATATGAAATATTTGTTCTTGGAGAATCATGAATATGGATGGATTATGATATATATGTACCTGGAGAAATGGATCCATGAGGAACCAAAACAAGGAAAAGAGTTGAAGTTATTATGGTTAAGTTTTGCAGAAGCTCCACTCTTATTAGTATCCATTCCAAGGCAGCAATGGTATGGAAAAATAGAGTTGCATCAATATCTATTAACTTTAAGTTGTTCCCAAAAAACCTCTCAGTCGTCTCAAAAGCTCTTATTGTCACAACACCAAGATAGGATTCAGTTGCATAATTCATAACAGGAGCCTTTGTTGTTCCATTGATCCTCACTAGCTCCCTTGCTGATGATAGATAGTATTTCTTCAAAAATTTGAAGAATGTTAAAGAGAAAACCAGTGAGACAATGTCTAATTTTAGTTTAAAGGAAGAAAAATAACTAAAAGATGAATACACACACCTGAAGATATGCAACTAGGATGAGAACTGGAAATGCTACCACTAACACTTGCCATGTCACAGTAGCCATGATTATTATTATTGATAAAAGTTCAACAAAACCAGATAGAAAGAATACAAGGGAGTATGGAACATCAAAATCCAGTGTAAATAAATCTGAAGATGCCTGCATCAGAAACAATTCACATACAAATTTCATTTTTTTTCATGAATGGATTACAATGAATAAACTTTTCATGATATGGTTTATAATTGCATAGGTTATAATGATAGATAGAAGTACATGAATCAATATTAAGGCTTCGTTTGGGACGGTTTTCTTATTGCTTCTTAAAACATCTTTCTAGTAAAAAATTAAAAATTTTGAACTAAAAAGCTGCTTTAAGAAGCAGTAAGAAAGCCGTATCAAAGGAAGCTTAAGTCTTTGTTTGGGACGACTTTTTTATTGCTTTCTAAATTATAGTTGAATTAATACCCTGGTTAAAATCCTTCCCACCGGTGTTGAGTCGAAGAAAGACATCGGTGCACTAAACACTGAATCCATGAGAGCAGTGAAGAAAGACCTTGAAGCTTTTAGTCCAAGATCTGCTACTAGCAAAGTTCTAACATGTGTAAAGACGCAACTAAGGATTGAAATTACTGCATAGACTCCAACTAAAAGGCTGTCGCTAATTTGATTCATTTGACTGGCAAATGCCATCCAATAGGTTGATAAAATCTGCAAACCAACAAAGATGAACTGAGAGGAGACAACAAAAGTGAGAAGTAGATATCCTTTTGAAACCTGGAAATAATCTTTGTATGGCTTCAACCCAACATTGCCCATTTCCTTTTCTTCATCTTCAGTTAGTTGGACAGCTGAAATACCTTTGCTTGAAACTTCATTCTCACTGTTTTGTTTCATCGAGTGCAAAGCTGTAACTATCAGGTGATCTTCTACTTTTTGCTGTTTATTTCTTCCATTCTCATGGAATGAAGAATCTAATGTAATCAATGAAGATTGATGAGCATTAACAAGCTTCTCAAACGCTGTTCCTGATGTTAGAAGCTCCTCATAGGTTCCTGTTTGTGTAATTTCACCATCCTCTATTACCTGAGGACAATCATATGAACTCTATCAGACTATGCAAAGTGAGTAATTGATTGATTAGATACAAGATAAGATCCTATCTTTCTATGAAAAACGAAAAGCTTAAGAAGCCTCTAACCAGAATTCCATCAGCTTCAGCCAGAAACTCAACTTGATGAGTTACAAGAATGACCGTCTTATTTTCTAAAGCAGACATCACATAGTCCTGCAAAGTTCAAATCATTCTCTTAGTCTGCAAAAAAAAAAATACAAAATCTAATATTGAATGAAGCTCCTATTTATGAATATGGAGCATATGCCCAATTTTATCTCTATTTTGAAACAATTTCAATGAAATATATTTGAATCTATTTTATGAAGTTTGTTATCTTTTTTGAAAATTATGAATTCCATGAAACCATCCAATTTTCAAGTGTAATCATCAAAACATCCTTACATGAAAGAGAATAGCTGCAGTGTGTGCATCTACTGCACTGAAGGGATCATCAAGGAGGTAATTGTCTGCATCACTGTAGACTGCTCTTGCTAACTGAATCCTTTGTTTTTGTCCTCCACTCATGTTCAGACCTCTCTGACCAATTTCTGTAAGGTCTCCATGAACAAAATTCTCAATATCCTTATCCAGTGCACTGCATCTGATAGCCATGTCGTACCGTTCCTTGTTCATGCGCTTCCCAAATAATATGTTATCCTGAATAGTTCCACTTTGAATCCATGATGTTTGTGAAACATAAGCAATTTTACCAAGTACATTAACCTGAGCAATAAGAGAGTTGTTTAAATTTTTTTTCCCCTATATTCACCATTTTCATAAACATGTCTATCCAGTTTATAATGTTACTTACAGATCCTGAAACTTTAGGTATCTCTCCAAGTATTGCATATAGAAGTGATGACTTTCCTGCACCAACTGGTCCACAAACAGCAATCTTCTGTCCTCTTCTAATTTCCAAATTAATGTTCTTAAGAGCTGGAATAGCTGCATCTAAATCCCAACTGAAGCAACCATTATGCACTTCAATGCCGTGGTTCACATTATTTAATGTGTTTCTTTGCACATTCTCTTCTTTGATCTCATCTTCTAATAAAAAAACATCGATTCGGTCCAAGGAAACCTTTACTTGGATGAGGACTGAAAGAGCTTCTGGTAACATTCTGACTGGCTCTGACATAACTCTTAACGTCGCCAGAACTGTAAAAATTGTACTGGCATTGAGAGGAGCACTCTTCAGAGCTGCAGTTCCTGCAAAAATAACAGCAGAAACAACAGTTGGTGCCATCCAATACAGTGCACTTCCATATGATTTTGTGATTTGGATATCTCTCAACCATTTGAACTCCAAGTCCCTTAGAGATTCAACCGTTCTTCTGAACTTATCTTCCCATGATTGCAACTTGATGATCTTCATATTGTTCAGTACTTCTGAAGTTGCTCTCAGCCTTTCATCCTGAGCAACCATGAACTGTGCTTGATAGTACTGCATAATCTTTGCAATGGGGACATTGAGGAAGCCGAAAATGATCAATGGAATCAGACCTGGGAGTGCTCCTCCTACACCAACAGTTATAATTAGTACAATAATTGAGAGTAGTATTTGAAGAGGACAGCTCCATGCCATATGAAACCACCATGGAAACTCTCCAAGCCTATATGCATCTACTGCTATGTAGTTTACAATCTCTCCAGTTGAATGCCTTCTCCTTCCCTGGCTTGAAAGTCCTAACTGCTTCTGAAAAATGGCAGCCATAACGGCAGAGCGCATCCTCATTCCAACCCTTCTTGAATTAAAAAACCAATGCCTCTGAGAGATGGAGTCAACAAACTTTAAAAGGGAAAGACAGATAATCAAAAAGAAGCCAAATTTAAGATCTTTCTCTTCTTGGTTTGAAAATAAAATAAAGGCGTAGAGTATTAAAGGTGAAGCTGCAACAGACACTGATTTTAGTAATGCATAGAATCCAACTAATGCCATTTCTTTCTTGAAGCACTTGGCTAATGATTTGAGAACCAAGTTTCTAGTTATTGATCTGTTCTTCCTCTCAAATTCCCATGCTCTACTGAAAATTTGGTAAGCTGAGAATGCCTCATCATCAAAATCTAAAGCTGGAATGTCTTCAAGAGCCAGTGGCTTGGATGATCCTAAGCGGAGCAATGGATTCAACCATGAAAATGTCAACCTGCTAAAGAAGCTGGCTTTACTTGAATTCGTTCTTCTTTCATTTCGATTGAGCAGTAGCGGGCTGGATAAGCCATCACTCTGAAGATTCTTATTCAAACCGGTTCTCGCTATCAACTTGAAAGCACAGAAAAGGAGCAAGAAATTCAAAGGCCATGAAATCAAGTCAAGGATTTGAAATCCTGATCCTCTGATAATCATTTCCAGATTAAAAACAGATATCAGAACTGAAAATGTAATCCACCAACTTAAAAGTATAGTTCTGAGCCATGTAGGAGAATTAATATATATAGAAAAGGCCAAAGATATCCAAATTATCCCTCTAACAAAATAAACCAGCCAACTCAACTGAAAAAGACTACTGCTTCCACCAAATAGAGCCCAGAAGCTGAGACTGAAACATGAAATGCTAAGCACTGCACACAGCAGTGAAGCAATGAAAGAATCCCAGCTTCTATTTATCCTCCCATGAGGACCTTCTCTTCTGAAATATGATATTAGAAAACCCACAGCTGAAATTAGAAGAAAAACAAGATTTACAGTATCTATTAATCTTCTTTGAGCACATGAGCTTCCAAGATCAAATAACTCGTTCTCACAAGTCCAAGAAAACCAATCTGCAGTTAATAAAAAGAACATCAAAATCTATCAGGCAAAGCAAATACATAACAGATGGCCATTAATATCACAAGAAAAAGCAAAAGGAAGTAAAACATATATTGCAAAATAAAATCCAAAGAAAGGATCTCAATGTAGATTGATCACAAACGCCAGGCTTCATAGATTAATGAACGCCATTTAAATAAAACATTCATGAAAATAGCTTATAATTTGGCATCAGAGAAGAACAATACCTCCCAGACTCCAAGCAGAAACCATTTTTAGAAAGGTTCAGTACGTATCGATACCAAACTATCTTAGCAAATATAAGTGTCGGTTGAAGACCAACTTTTATTTGAAAGAATGGAGGAAAATGAGCCAGATCTTCTTCCAGTTGGGTTGAAGACCATGTTGAATGATAAATGGCAACAAAAATACTACAAAAATAGTACAATATTTAGGCTTCTTTTTGGACGATTTTTGACCAATTTTTTTGGTTGCTTTAAGAAAATTTTAATTAAAAAACTGTTTTAAAAAACAATAACAAAACCGTCTCAAACCAAACCTTAGGCTTCGTTTGGGACGACTTTTTTATTGCTTCTTAAAGCAGCTAGTTTTCTAGTAAAAATTTTTTTTTATTATGAAACTGCTTTAATTAGCTAAATAAATAGTCACAAATGAAGCCTTAGTATGCCTCTAATGCTTTGAAATCATGCAATTACATCCCATGCTTTTATTTAATTTAGCAATTTTATGTTCTATCATCAATTTTATTAATTAAATAAAGTTTTGTTTAGTGAGGAAGTTATCAATTACAACTCTCCAACCTTCAAACTTCTAAGGAGAAATATTGAATTGTTGAATAAATTTTGTAGTTTAGATTATCATTGAACATACTATCTTGAAAAATAAAAAACGTGATGTTAATGGGCAGTCTGAGTCTTCTATTTTATGAAATTTTTTATAGGTCTAATTTCTAATTTTTTTAATTACCTTGCAACCTTTGCATAACGTGTAAAATCCGTAAGTAGAATGAAGGCCAATAAGTCAAAGTGAATAACATCTCGATAGTTAAAAATCTAAACTAATTTATTACTAAATGAATTGTTACTAATTCGCAAATTATACATAAAAATGACTGATAAAGGAGTACTTATACCTTCCATAACTTTTTTATCTGATGGAAAAATAGGTAAGATTGTGTAAACTCAAAATTAAAGATTTCTATGTTACTTAGTTCGAAGTAATCAATTTCAAGCAGAATTTTGAGCTTAATCATGGCAAATTTACTTAATTTTATTAAATATACAATCACACATACAAACATATAGACATACATATATACGTGCATGCATACATACGTACATACACACATACATATAAACATACACACATACATACACACATGTATATATGTAAGTCTATATGTGTGTATGTGTGATTGTACATACACACATACACACATACATATGTGATTCCATAGTTTAAATAATATCATTTAGAAAGAGAAAACTATAAATTACAAGGGCAAGGTTGATGAATAGCAATAATTTTTAGATGGCCACCAATTTATTTGATAAAATCTCTCAAGATTATTATCAAGATTTTATAATTGAATCCTACTTATATTAACTACTCAATGCTACATCTCTAAATATTACAAAAAATAACAACCAACCATTGTAGATTCTCATATCTTTAATGAATATTTAATATAATATTTCAATAAAAGTAATAATTAATTTTAACAGCATGTGA
Source organism: Dendrobium huoshanense (assembly GCA_016618105.1). Classification (NCBI taxonomy): domain Eukaryota; kingdom Viridiplantae; phylum Streptophyta; class Magnoliopsida; order Asparagales; family Orchidaceae; genus Dendrobium; species Dendrobium huoshanense. The sequence goes on along the minus strand of CM028359.1, from coordinate 82,873,301 downwards.
AAGAAAAGTTGTTTGATTTTGAAAATGATTTATTCAAAGTACATTACCAGACAAAAGCTAAAATAACAAATAAGAGGAAAAGGAGAATTTGGCTTGCCCCACATGCTGAGATTTGGTTGCACGACAGCATGATTAGGCAAAGCATGGAAAGAGGATGCCGCCTAGTAGTTGGGGGATTCTTTTGGTCTCATCATAGACTTGGACTCGAGCCCGAGCTTGCCCTAATGCTCACTCATGACCAAATTCGGTAATAGTGACTCGTAAAAGATGAATATCGCCGCTATATTCCGTCAGAATTTTATTGATAAAAACACACGCGTTTTAGTGTCGACTATATTTCCGTCGGAATTCTGTTAAGAAATGCACATTTTTCGATAGAAGTTTACAATCTCCGGCAGATTTGCACCGTCGGTATCACGCAATTTTCCTGTAGTGAAGACACCTCAGCTTTTAAATTTTATATTGCTTGATAAAAATTTATTTCTATAAATCTTTTTTAATATATATACACAATTTATTTATTTATTTTTGTTCAAAATTAATTAAAACATTCTAAACTTTATCAACAATACTTTTTAAAAATTTCATATTGCTTGAAATATAATATTGTGGAAAATGGAGCCAACAAATAAAATATTATTGATGTGTTAGATAATCATCAATTTGATTTGTTGTTAGTGTTGGACTCATATTTGACTTGTCAACAAATTAATAAATTTAAACAAAATCTCTCTTCTTGTTAATGACCATTAGCAAATTTTTAATCAATTCTATGGTGAATTAATTAAGGCTATGATTTATTCATATTTGACTCAAAGATTGTGAGAGATTAAGTTAATCATTATTTATAATTTTTCACATACAAACTTAAGATAATTAAGGTTTTAATTCTATTATAAGAGGATAAAGATTATTAAGGAAGAATTAAGGTTTAACATAACAAGAGAAAGCTTAATTTGTAATAAATGTTTAATCACTCAATATTATTAATAAAAAAATAAGAAAGAAAGAGATAATCTGAGAGGCTAACAACCAACCATTATCACTTCTTTTATTTTAAATAGATATTTAATTGCTATGAGATTTTGATAAATTTGATTATTAAATTGATTGATAGAACATATAATCTATTTTGTATCTTGACCTAAAATATATGTATCAAATGTGGTGAGGTTTTGAAAGTGATTTTTCAAAGTGCATGATAAAACAAATAGTACAAGACATTGTAAGATTAGAAAGAGATTTTGGCTTTATCCTATTGTGCAAATTTATTAAGTTCGGGGATTGCTCATGCGGCTAGTTGGTTGAGGGAAGACATTCCTCCCACGGATCCTATGTTCGAATCCTATAATATGCAAAAAAAAAAAAAAAAAAAAAAAAAAAAACAAAAAATATTTTCCCTACAACTATATTGCACTACGACGTTGAATACCCAAGCGTCACGGTGTTGTATATTCTACTTGGAAATAGAAAGAGAGCATAGTTTCACAATACTGCAGACCATGATGTTGTTACGCTGCTTGTCAAGATGGAGACAGAGAGTTGAACATCGCGGCACTACGAGTCAGGCTGGGTAGTTTTCATTATTATTTTTCATGTTTAACTTGAAGAACTGTATCGCTTGGATGGTCTTAACTTTTATATGAGCCTCTTTGTTAGTTCTATGAAGAACAATGCAAAAGCGGAGGAGAGTGAGAGAGAAGAGAGATCTATACTATTTCTCCCAAAATTTCATACTGAATTTCATGGTGTGATATGGCTCCAAGATTTTTCCTGATTTCAGGTTTTTCTATGTTAAATCCATATGTTCTTTTGTTCTGCTGCATTTTTCTCTTTCTTACTTGTGTTCAACTAGTGGTATACTTCCCCAGCAGTTGTATTATTTCATTTCATAACATATGAATCTTTTAAGTTAACAACTGAATTGAATTTCACATTCACACATCCCATTTCCTAAATTATTCTTATACCTTCATTTCCACTTGTATTCCCACTTAATCATATTAGTCCGATTCACCTTACAACTCAACTTCCACTTATATATGTACTTGTTTGTATCACATTAAATTGGAATAGATGAAGGGATTACATAAAACTTGATCCCTCTTATAACTTCACTTTCACTTATACCTCTACTTGCTCAGTTGCTCGTCTCACATCTATTCATGATAGATGGAGGAATTCTATGTGTGCACAAGCGCTTATAACTTCACTTGTATTACACATAAAATAAAACAACTGCCACATGTACAACCTCTATTTCTCCCTCATTCTCATCCACACTCTCCAATGCATGAATATAGTATATCAATTTTATCACATGAAAATAGACCATTAGTATGTATATATTGGCATTATTTAACATGAAATAGAGAATACATTAAATTGCACATGCATGACAAATTTAGTATTGTGCATTGGTAAAATTTGTATACATAATCAACATTTACAAATAAGAAAATTATTGAGGAATATTCCTAGCACCATTATAATAACCCAAATATTTAAAAAATATTAAAATTCTAAAGTAGAACGCTTTGGCGTTGATTTGATGAGTGTTATGACATTAGGTGAGATGAACAATATATATATATATATATATATATATATATATATATATATATATCATTGTCTCACCCCACAGACTCCCTCACTTGATTGTTTTGCTATGAAGAAATTAAAAGAGGGGAAGAAGAGAGGAGAGAGAAAGTTTTTGAATTATATTTATCAGTCATTCCTGATATAGATTTCATTCTATTCATTGTAAGTGACTAAATCTCTTACTTCTATTTTCAATGATTTTGATTTCTATGAATTTTATTTCTTCTTAATTTGTCAAAAATGCATTATCTCCTAATTTCATAAGCTTTCACCGTGCAAATTTTGATGTGTTATAGATTTGATTATTCTGAATGATTTGATGTAATTTTATTATATTTTAAATGAAGTATTGAATAATATCAGATATATAATATGATAACTTAATGTGATATCCTAATGATCTACGTGGTATCCTATATATTAATCAATGTGATTCACTGATTGGGAGTTATAAGGAGCTGGAGTATGATTGAGAATTATAAGAAATCAAGAAGATTGATTCACATGATTCAAGGAAAATTATAAGAAATACATTGATTGGGAGTTATAAGGGGCGAATGATTGAGAGTCATAAATGTAGGAGCAAGATATCCTTAAAATATACTAATTAAATATCTGAATACTGATACCGACGCTACTACGAATATTGTATTGATATTGTTATTGTCACTAATACTGTTTATTATCATTAACACTATTTAATATTATTGATCATGATATTAACATTATTAATAGCATTAATATTGTTGATTATTTTTGATATTGTGATTGATGATGTAATTGATTGAGATATAATGAATTGTAGAATGATAAATTGATCCAGATAATCAATATAAACATTGATGCATATTTTTTTTATTATGTATAGCATATTATTCTCTTTTATCTTATATTGATTTCAGTTGTAAGACTTTTATTATTTGTTGGGCTATGTACTCATTACGTGGTTTTACATATTTTTAGGAAAGGTTCGAAATCCTATGATATGAGACTTCGAAGAAGATAAAATGCAATCATGTTTTTTTTTTTTCCTTCTATTGTTCATTGATAAGCTCTAGTTAAATGATTAAAATGAATGACAGATGTAATTCTTCTAATATGAATCTTGAAATGTGACAACCATTTTGAAGCATTTATTTATACTAAAGTAATTTCTAGAAATGTCAATATACTCATAGAAATATTTAAAATAATGTATGAATCAAACCATCTGGTGAAAATTTATATTTTTTCTGTCAATGTGATCAAAATATTCTATTCTACAACATACAAAAAGTTATATGCAAAAGCTTCCTCAATTTTCATAAATTTATGCTTACGTTAACTCAAATCAAATAAAATCCCATAAGTATCCACACATACGTTGAAATTGAAATCAAAAGTAGGTCAACAATAACCTATTTTGAGATAAATATTTTTTCAACTAACTCTATGGATGAAATTAGCTCCGTAGCCTCCAAATCCAACCTTTTCCTTTTACATTCCTCTTTTAATCCCTTTTCTTTTATCCACCTTGTTTCTCTCTCAGATTATGGGATGGTGGAAATGAAATGAGATAAGTTATCTAATGAGTTAAGATATTTATATGAAAATGTGAAAATTGGCCTAGCGCTACAGTGATAATCTCCCCACTATTGCCATGCTCCTAAAGAGAACTTGTTTCTAAAAATCTCTTAGCTTGAAAAATATTGATACATCATAAAAAAAAATCTTGTCCAGGCATGAATCTCGAGGCAATATCAAATTGTAAAATTCCAAAATTAAAATTGGGACCATCCAAACTCCGATTTTAGAAAACTTATAGTCAAATTGAACGTCTTGAAAATGCAAACCCAACAAAACTAAATTCAAGTCAATCCGAGTCCAAATGGGTCCAAATTAAGGGCCTGAAGTGTTATTGGTAGGTTTAACCCACAATTTGGATTGCCAAATAGTTTCCAAATGTAACTTATTTATAGTTGAATCGAGTGGCTCAACGAGACAAATCCAACAAGCCCAAGATAGCAAAATTTTGATATCATTAAGACATTTAAGTGCCCAATAAACGATCCAAGCTCAAGGAATTCAACATCGGCCGTCCATCCAAATCACTCCCAACTTACCCTTGATCTTCCACCTATTTACAAGCTATGCCACTCCATAAAATTTATAAATATTACCCCTCTTTCTCATGAAGGGTAAAAAAAGAAAAAGGAAGAGGAATAAGAAAAAGATCGGAGATTACGTACTCTTGCCTCCTCGCTCCTCCTCGACCACCGCCCGGAGTTCTACCGGACCACTATTTGATGTCGGAGTTTCGCCGGACCATCACCTAATGCCGGAGTTTTGTCGGACCATCACCTGACGTCGGAGTTCTGTCAGAGCACTACCTGACACATGGAGTTCCGTCGGACCACCAACTGACGCTGGATTTCCACCAGACCACCACCTGATGTTCGGAGTTCCGCCGGACCACCACCTAACGTAGGAGTTCCGTTAGACCACCACCTGACGCCCGAAATTCCACCGGACCACCACCTGACGCCGGAGTTGTCATGCCCCAAGATCTAACTTGGAAAGAATGTCGATCAATTTCTCAAACAATTTACCAGAGTTATCTAAAACCTTCAAGTAAACAATCTAACAAACATCTATAAAATTTAAAACATCAATATACGAGTCGATTCATATCTCAAAATGTCATGTACAAAACTCAGGAACTACACAACAATCACAAGTACAGAAATCTATCATGTCCTGAGTACAAAAGAATCAAAATCATCAAAAGAATTAAAACTTGTAGATCCGGATTAATTCCTATCTTCTGCTCCCTTTCCCTGACCTGAAAATATCAACCACATATAATGAGCTTTACAAAGCCCAGCAGGTCACCTAATACCTATAACTGAAATCAAAGCACGACGATGCTATCAATATGCATGTTAGTCAATCAAATCCATATCAGTCAATGGTCAATAAATCTATGTAATACGGAAATCCATAGTCAATAAAACCAGTCAATGCAGCGGCAGACAGATCGATAAATCAACTCAATCGATCAAATATCGTCAATCAAATCGATGCTATCAAATCAATACGATCTAATCAATGAAATCAATCGAGAAAAGCAATACGATAAATCTCAATCTATTCTAACAGTGAATCCATGCAGCAGTCAATACGGTACAGAAACAGTAGCAATAGTGAATCTATCAATAAATCTATAAGCAGCAATATCAATGAATCTATAGGCAGTAATAAATCTATACAATGTCCATATCCATGCTCAGTAATCAATCGAGAAAATCAATGAAATACAGTAAATCCGATCAAATCAATAACGTAGAAATCTCGACAAAACACTAAATCCATACGTCAATACAGTAAATATGCATTTCAATACTATAATACTGAACAAGTACAAACAACTGGCTATGTTGCTGTTGTAAAATCCATATTGCTATTCTAGATATCCATACGTTGGTTTCAATAAAAAGAGTCGTCACTCTATTGCCCGTCGGCCGCCCGTCGGCATATCTATAAACCCCTTATGACTCCCAATCATTATATTAATAATCAATGGTTTAAAGGAAAGCCCGTCGGCCCACCATCCTGTACAGGTCAATCAATCTCCAACCAACGTTCAACCAGGTTCCACTTGTATTTCAGTATCAATAGTCAATTCAATAATCAATTCAAGAATCAATCAATAATCAATTCAATAATCCATATTAAAGCAATCTAGAACAATCATATCAATAGTCATGCACATATCAATTCAATCTATCAATTTCGGGAAAATCAGAAATCGTACGAAAATCGAGCAGAGTAACGGCAGTCTATCAAATTTACACAAAAATTCTGCAAAAAGCACAAATTCCAAATTTCTCCAAATTACAATAGAATAACCACGACATCAATATAAGACTATTATTATATAGAATCCAAATCAAATCAAGTCCTGATAATTTTCTATTCAATTAAAATCATGTATAATCAATTCCGACGGGTAAAATCTTTGTAAAACATAGTCAAATCGTGTACAATAGTCATATCTATAACATACCAAAAGTTGTGCGGTGAAAGTTGTGTCAAATCAAAATCATGTCCAAAATTCGACTACGAAAACACAAAACAGTGCACAACTCGGTCAAAACTCAATATCTTCGAAAACAGAAACAGGATTCGGAGTCCTTACCACGAGATCTTCACTTTTCCCAACAGCAGCGTCGGACGAAAAGCGCTCCGCGGCCTCCAAAAACCAGCTTTTCCTCTTTTCCCTTTCTCTTTCTCTCTCCTCAAAATATCTTATTTTTATAAAAAATGATTTTTTCTCTCTCCTCAAAACGAGCTGATTTGCTTAAATCATAAAGCTTATCGGCCCGGCCGATCGCCAGATCGTCCTGGGACGATCAGACCAAAATCATCGGCTTGGACAGTTCCCAGAACTATGTTCAGGACGATATTTTGAACAGTACAGATCGGCCTGGACGATCTCAATATCGTCCCGGACGATCCTGTCCAGAAATCGTTCTAGAAAGCACTCCAGAAATCAGCTGTTTTCAATGCACTGATCGGCCTGGACGATCTCAACATCGTCCTGGACGATCCTGGGAGGAAAATCCAAATCAGAGAGGAACAGTAAGGGAACGAGGTCTCACAATCTCCCCACCTTAGAAAAATGTCGTCCCGACATTTCCCTACAGGTATGAAGCAAAAACAACGCAAAACAAATCGATCCAAATCCAAATCAAAACTCGTCGAAATCCATACGAAACACACAATGCAATCAATCACATGTCAATATGCATGATCAAATGTCAATATCAATCAGTTAGTCAAATCAATCTTACCAGTAGAACCTTCTGGTCGTTGTTGATCCTCACGATGTTGTACACTCTGTAGACTGTAGATGCGTGGCACCACTGGAGGAAGTGCAGGAGGTCGTGGTGCAACTATCTCCCTCTGATCTCTGACAGCCCTATCATCCATCCGGTTCCCTGATCTCTCACTGTAAGCCCTCGAGCCAACAGTCCTCTGTTGTCCTGTACCCGTGCCAGAATCAGTCCTTCCACCCAGTCCTTTCTGAGGACAATCTGCTGCTCTGTGCCCTTGCTGTCCACAGTGAAAACACTGCCCCGTCAACAGGTAGCACCGACCTGCATGTCGTCTACCACAGTGAATGCACACTCCAGAACTACCAGACGATACTACCGATGCAGATCGCAATGCAGATCCCTTCGAATCATCGTATCTGCTTCTCTTCTCTCTATCTCTGTCTCTACCAGAATCATCTCGTCGTACCTCATCTCTCCTCCTCCAGGTATCATCGTACCTCGATACCGGTGTTGTCAAATCAATCTCTATCAATCGGGCCCGCTCCACCAGCTCAGAAAACTCATGGATCCGGAAGGGTACAAGTGGGTGTCTCAGCTCTCTGTTCAATCCGTGCAGAAATCTATAACACTTTTCCTCGGCAGTAGGAATCAAATGAGCAGCGTACCTCGCAAGTGCAGTAAACTCGGCCACATACTGCATCACTGACTTGCGGCCTTGCTCCAATCTCATAAAAGCTTCTTGCATCTGTCGCTGAGCTGACGGTGGTACAAACCACATCCTGAATACTGCGGTAAACTCATCCCAGGTGATCTCAGCATTGGTCTTCCCCTGGAATTTCTCTCTCTGCTGTCTGATCCACCATCTCTCTGCCTCACCCTCAAATAGGAACACAGCCAATGGTACCTTTCTATTCCCCGGACACTGCATGCTGTCAAAAATCTTTTCCACCCTCATGATCCAATCCTCAGCAGCCTGGGGTCCCACAGCCCCTTTGAACAACGGAGGCTTCAGCTTGTGAAACATCTGCAAGTGTCTGTCTGCCTCTTCTTCTTTGCTACCACTCATTTTGCTCTGCGCATCCTCCATTACATGTGCAATCGCAGTAGCCCACTGCATCATACTCTCTGACGGTACTGGAGCTGCGCTGTGTTGCTCATTTGGTACACTGGATTCAGCCGGAGGATCCATATCTTTTCACCTGCACAATTCAGAACAACTGATACACACATGCAACGATGTATGCCAATGAAGCTCTTACAGCTACCCAATCTACCCAATTCTCAATCCAAACCTACAACTCTGGTAACAATCCATTCTTCCAATAACACTGCTCTAATACCAATTGTCATGCCCCAAGATCTAACTTGGAAAGAATGTCGATCAATTTCTCAAACAATTTACCAGAGTTATCTAAAACCTTCAAGTAAACAATCTAACAAACATCTATAAAATTTAAAACATCAATATACGAGTCGATTCATATCTCAAAAGGTCATGTACAAAACTCAGGAACTACACTACAATCACAAGTACAGAAATCTATCCTGTCCTGAGTACAAAAGAATCAAAATCATCAAAAGAACTAAAACCTGTAGATCCAGATTAATTCCTATCTTCTGCTCCCTTCTCCTGACCTGAAAATATCAACCACATATAATGAGCTTTACAAAGCCCAGTAGGTCACATATACCTATAACTGAAATCAAAGTACGACGATGCTATCAATATGCATGTTAGTCAATCAAATCCATATCAGTCAATGGTCAATGAATCTATGTAATACGGAAATCCATAGTCAATAAAACCAGTCAGTGCAGCGGCAGGCAGATCGATAAATCAACTCAATCAATCAAATATCATCAATCAAATCGATGCTGTCAAATCAATACGATCTATTCAATGAAATCAATCGAGAAAAGCAATACGATAAATCTCAATCTATTCTAACAGTGAATCCATGCAGCAGTCAATACGGTGCAGAAACAGTAGCAACAGTGAATCTATCAATAAATCTATAAGCAGCAATATCAATGAATCTATAGGCAGTAATAAATCTATACAATCTCCATATCCATGCTCAGTAATCAATCGAGAAAATCAATGAAATACAGTAAATCCGATCAAATCAATAACGTAGAAATCTAGACAAAACACTAAATCCGTACGTCAATACAGTAAACATGCATTTCAATACTATAATACTGAACAAGTACAAACAACTGGCTATGTTGCTGTTGTAGAATCCATATTGCTGTTGTAGATATCCATACGTTGGTTTCAATAAAATGAGTCGTCACTCTATTGCCCGTCGGCCGCCCGTCGGCATATCTATAAACCCCTTATGACTCCCAATCGTTATATCAATAATCAATGGTTTAAAGAAAAGCCCGTCGGCCCACCATCCTGTACAGGTCAATCAATCTCCAACCAACGTTCAACCAGGTTCCACTTATATTTCAGTATCAATAGTCAATTCAATAATCAATTCAAGAATCAATCAATAATCAATTCAATAATCCATATTAAAGCAATCTAGAACAATCATATCAATAGTCATGCACATATCAATTCAATCTATCAATTTCGGAAAAATCAGAAATCGTACGAAAATCGGGCAGAGTAACGGCTGTCTATCAAATTTACACAAAAATTCTGCAAAAAGCACAAATTCCAAATTTCTCCAAATTACAATAGAATAACCACGACATCAATATAAGACTATTATTCTATAGAATCCAAATCAAATCAAGTCCTGATAATTTTCTATTCAATTAAAATCGTGTAGAATCAATTCCGACCGGTAAAATCTTCGTAAAACATAGTCAAATCGTGTACAATAGTCATATCTATAGCATACCAAAAGTTGTGCGGTGAAAGTTGTGTCAAATCAAAATCATGTCCAAAATTCGACTACGAAAACACAAAACAGTGCACAACTCGGTCAAAACTCAATATCTTCGAAAACAGAAACAGGATTCGGAGTCCTTACCACGAGATCTTCATTTTTCCCAACAGCAGCGTCGGACGAAAAGCGCTCCGCGGCCTCCAAAAACCAGCTTTTCCTCTTTTCCCTTTCTCTTTCTCTCTCCTCAAAATATCTGATTTTTATAAAAAATGATTTTTCTCTCTCCTCAAAACGAGCTGATTTGCTTAAATCATAAAGCTTATCGGCCCGGCCGATCGCCAGATTGTCCTGGGACGATCAGACCAAAATCATCGGCCTGGACAGTTCCTAGAACTATGTTTAGGACGATATTTTGAACAGTACAGATCGGCCTGGACGATCTCAATATCGTCCCGGACGATCCTGTCCAGAAATCGTTCTAGAAAGCACTCCAGAAATCAGCTGTTTTCAATGCACTGATCGGCTTGGACGATCTCAACATCGTCCTGGACGATCCTGAGAGGAAAATCCAAATCAGAGAGGAACAGTAAGGGAACGAGGTCTCACAGGAGTTCTGCCAGACAATCACCTTACATCAGAGTTTTGTCGGACCACCACTTGTCTCCCAGAGTTTCCATCGGACCACCGACTAATGTCGGAGTCCCCCCGAACCTCTGACTAATGCCATACTTTCATCAAACCCTCGTTCATCACTAGACTTCTACCATATGGTTAACATTTGTAATCTAATTTCCCTCAAGGACGAGTCAGCCCTCTGCACTCTACTCAAATTCTAGTTGAATCATTTTTAACTGGGCTAGGCCCCGTGGTTTTTTCTCGTTCCAGAATTTTTCACATAAAAAATCTTGTGCTCTCTGATTGTGTGCTGAATATTCGTATAATGGTGAGACGTAAAATTCTGACTCTACCTCCACGTACATTATAGCCTGCAACAAATATAATTTGAACTACCGATAGTAATGGTAATTAGATGTACATGCTTAAATTTATTCATGAGTGCTATCAACTGTTATCAGTAGATGATCACTTTTATATAAAAATGAGAAGTCAATGATAAGAGCCTCGAATATCAAAAAATCATTTATGATGTGGGTGCACAAGTGGCTCTCCAATGATACCAATGGGCATGGATTTTGGCTATCAATAAGAAGGACAAACTAGTTTGAAGGACCTAAAGAAATGGTGAATCAAAGCTATAATAAGCAAGTAACATCAAGGGTGGGTTATGAGTGGGCAAGATTCCATAAGCAATGGTAAGCTTTTATGTTAATCATTATTGTAACAATTTTGGCTCTAAGATAAACTACATACTTAAGGTAGAAAAATGAAATAATCAATCTAGCCCATATTAGCCAATTCAACATTAAAAAACTCCATCCAAAATTTTAGCCATCTTAACATGATAAACATTAACTAAACTCCAATAAGTTCATCCTTAATGTGAAGTTTTGATAATGGTTAACAAAACCTTGTGTGTCATAAGAGAGAGTAGACAAGCTGCCACAATCTCCTTAAGGCTCACTATTATTTATTATTAAGATGTTTGAAGTTCCAAATTTATGTTAATATAGAACCACAAAGTGATCATTTCGATATATAATTTTTTAGGTTTCATATTACAATAAATGTAACTTTTGATGTATCTGGCCTGACTCTAACTGATCACTCGTTCGATTCAAACTCTTCAATACCAGTTACTATAACAACAACATCAAGTTTTTTGATTTCATTTAAGATGATTTTCTTACTGATTTCTACATAAACTTTTTAGTACATAAAATTATTGAAACAAGCAAAAATGCAGTGGTCCAAAGCTTTTCCAAATGAAGCCTAAATCCCACTACGTAGGATTGGCTACATGAATTATTTTTTTTCATTGTGTTTTATTAAGTAATCTAAAATTAAAACATAGAACTAAAGCAGTCTTAAAAGAGGGCCCTTTCAACAACTCAATGAAGAAGACATTTTTTATTATTCTATAACTTTATTTGTAAAAAATTAGTATGCTTTGGCCTCAATAATTCAATGAAAGAAAAAAAAAAAGCAGCTACAACTAAAAACCAATAATGTTTCATTATCTGCTGGGGCCCATTTAGGATTTCTAAAGATAACCAGAGTGAAGGCTTTGGCTTTCTTATAATTAGTCAATATATGATCTACATAAAAAGCAATTTGGATTCCTCTAAAAAAATAAGGCTTGACGGTTTTTTTATTGCTTTCTAAAACGGAGTTTTAGTACAATTTTAAAAAATTGTACTAAAACTCCGTTTTAGAAAGCAATAAAAAAACGTCCCAAACGAAACCTAAATCCAAAGACTCCAATCCAAATGTAAGCTTCTTCTCACAAATCTGATCAAATTTATCAAATAAATTATAATTATTTGGATTAAATTATTTAATTAATTTTTAGTTATCTTCAATTCATTGATAAATAATTTACCTTTTTAAAATGGGATACTTGTGTGATTAAGCTAGGGCCGTAAGTGAGTCAAGCCGACTCATGTGTTGGCTCGAGCTCGACTTGATAAATGTTTTGTGTGCCGAGCTCGATAAGCTAACAAGTCAAGTTTGAGCCAGCGTGATTCGTCTTGTTAGCTCTCGAGCTGGCTCGTTTAAAAATATATTAACATAAAATATAATTAAAATTTTTAAGCATTAAGAATTTTAAGTATAAAATTGTTAATAATATTTAAAAATTATGTCACTTTCTTATATTAAGTTATGTTTTTATTATTTTTATTTTTATTTCTCATTCTTTTTATTATTTTATTATAATGATTGCTTAAATCATAATCAATCTCTCTTTCATAGAATAAAGTTGGCGTCCGCTCAAACTCATGGAATAAAGCTAGAGCTCGAGATCCAACTCAATTAACTAACCAAGGCATCAAGCTCAAGCTCAAAGGGGTCACTCCAACTTGGCTCAACTTGTTTACACCCCTAGATTAAGCATATTATACTCTTAATTACCATAATTAAATAATAATAGTAATAATATTGACTTTAATGTCTAATTATTTTAATTATTTAATTACATATTGTTATAATTTATCAATCAATTAATCAATTGTTCTAAGACTAACTATTAGGATTAAATAATGAAAAATGTATTTATCAACATGCAAGCATAATTAATCATTAACTATTGATAATAAAGTGGGGCTCTCTTTCTTTCTCCATAATAAATTAGGGCTAAACTTCTATCAATGATTCTTGAAAATGTTTTAAAAAACTAATTTTAAATTCGGTTGCTTTAATTTCGGTTTCGAACCTTTAATCGAACGGCTCAACGAGACAAATCCAACAAGCCCAAGATCGCCGAATTCCGACATCATTAAAACCTTCAAATGTATGACGAATGGTACATGATCAAGGGATTCAATATCAACCGTCCATTCGACCACTCCCTATCTGCCTCTGATCTCACGCCTATTTACAAGCTATGCCACTCTAGGAAATCTATAAATAGACCCCTCATTTCTCTTGAGAGGGGGGCCAAGGAAGAAGCAAGAGAAGAAAGAGAAGAGAAAAATAGGAGGGAAGAGACTCCTCCTCGACCACCGCCAGAGTTCCGCCCGAACTCCAAATGACATCGGAATTCTGCCCGACTTCCATGGGATACTGAAATTCTGCCCAAGTAACGATAGAGTTCCCCCCTGACGCTGAAACTCCGCCTAAGTGATGCCGAAGTTCTCCTCGGCCACCAATAGTCGTCGGACTTCTACCCAACTGTTGACCTCATTTTTGTATGAGGTCATTAGGGACCCATCCAAATCAATCCTGACCCTGAATCAATTCAATCTCCAGACCAGTCTAGACTCTAGGACTCTTCTAGACCCTAGACCCTAAAATCTCTCTAGACCTTAGAAAAATCCTGAACTTAGGATCTAATCCAGACCCTATGATCAAATCCACACTTTCAAACTCAAAATACAGTTCAAATCCAGAATCCAGACCAAAATCCTAAGTCCAAAGGCCTTGTCCTAAAGGCCTTTTCCAAGGATTTTTCAAAATTTTCAAAACTCAGTCAAGTGGCCTTTGATTCAGGGTCTGTCAGTTGCATACTGATGGGACATGTCTCTGAAGGCTACCCTCCAATTTGAGCCCATTCTGAGGTCTCTAACCCCAGAAACTTAATCAAAATCCAAAGGCTGTAAAACCTTCAAATATTTACAGCTTATGCCACTGGACTTGCCATTAAGAAGATTTTGACCTTGGAGCTCTCTACAAAGCCTCCAATCACCTACAGACACTTGATTAACACCTATTGAACATTAAAATGCATTTTGGTTTACCCATTTTGACCCCCAGTTGACCAGGGGTCAAAATGACCAAAATACCCCTATGGGGTTCAAATGTTGATTCCAAACCAAATGAACTCCGAATTGAACGCAACCACCTCCAGCAAGTTTCAAATGTCATTTCAATTATGTTGGACCAATTCCCAAGCCTTGGGTCAACCTGGTTGACCAAGTCAACAGGTTTGACCCAAAAGGCCCTTTAAGGGTCCAAACAGGTATTTTGAACCAAATGACTTCCCTAGGACATGGGACCACACCCAATAGACTCTAAATGTCACTTTGAATCTATTGAACCCATTTCTAGACCCTGGACCCACCTGGTTGATCCAGTCAACCTAGGTTGACTCAAAATTCCCTTAAGGCTTTAATGGGTTTTTTTAACCCATTTAATCCATTGAGTCCATTTCAAAGCTTCAAAATAAACTCCAAACATGGTCCAATCATGCTTTAAACTCTGGCCAATCAAACCCATTTAGAGTTGACTAAGTCAACTCTATGAGTTGGTCAAATCTATTCAAAACCCCATATCAAATTCAAACCTCCATTCCTTCACTTGGCTTTAGTTTTGATTCATTTTAATCAATCTTTGAGGCCACTTGGCTGCCACATCAGCAATGCAATTGGGTATTGACCAGTCAACATTTGGTCAACAACCCTTTAAATGTCCAAATGGCTTGAACTCTCAAACTCCTAGTGGATTGCCTTAAGCTCTTAACACTCCAACACTCAAGACATCCCTCCATGCCACCTAGGCAGTCAAACTGACTATTGACCAGTCAAACTGGTCAACAAACCTTTAAAACTCCTTTAAATTTATTAATTTCATATGTTTAAGTTAATCCTTTCAAACCCACTCCACTCCAGCAGTCCTAATCATCTTCTGGAAGTTTCCTAAGCTCCTCATAATCCCTAGATTAGTAACTAACCAGCCCAAGTGGTCCCAAAGCCCTTGTGAGACCAATAAGACCTCTCCACATGGATGTCCTTGGGCTGTCCTTGATCCCAGCTTTCCAACCACTCCAGGGGCAGGTGGCAGCCATCCAGAGATGCAATCAAATGATCCTAACCGTCCAATAGATCTAGGGCTGCTTGAATAGAGTAGAACCTCATATTGAGCCGAAATTCAACACCTAGCACTCTCTCTCCACACTTAAGCTCTCCAAACGATATCACTTTTTGTTTTGGCTATAGTGACCTTCCTCTACATTTCTCCACCCAAAACCCGGCGGTTTATGGCGGCCGGCGGTGAGATTCCGGCCAAACTGAGCCTGAAGATCATCCCAGGTTGATAGCTCGAGATCTAGACCTCTTCAGCCCTTGGAGTCTTTTGGAGAAATAATCTAGGACGATCAACAAGTTCAACAAGCCCTCAAACGTCAAAAACTGTTCATTGGATAAGGTATAATTCTGAACCCTAAATTAGAACACTTAGTTTTAATTAACTATTCAAAAAGTGCTTTTTAATCTACGTTTTTTACACCCCATGAATTATGTTCATTAACTAAACCTACATTTAAAATTTCATGAATTTTCATCAACCCAATCGAGAGAACGAACCATTTTTGTGTCTAGGGTTTCGGTTTCTTCGTTAGGGCCAGGTTTGCGAAATCCTAACCATTGATTTTATGATCAACGGACCGGATTTTGCCATTTCACGCACTGGTACGACCGCGTGCAGGCCTCTGTTGGATCGGATCTTCGTCCAGCTCGGTCTGGACCGTTGATTTGAAAAGGCGGAGATCAGACGGTCAAGATCGAGCGCTGACGTGTTTAAGTGGATTGTGCGTGGGGCCCTCCCGCTGTCATCCAATGATTGGCCCGCCGTTTTCCACATTTTGACCGGCCAACCTCAACCCGCCATGTGTCCCACAGCGCCGACTTTTAATAAAATTGATTTAATTTAAATTTTAAATCATTTTTAGCCCAGATTTCTTTTAAAAATTATAGAAAATTATTTTTAAATCCAAAAAATTAAGTATTATATATCAAAATTCTCAGAATTTCAAGACCTTTTAAATAAAATTAAAATTACTTTAAAATATTTAATATATTTTAAATAATTTTGGAATATTTAAAATTTGATATTTTAATTAGTAATTAATTAAAATAAATCAAATTAATTTGATAATTTCAAAATAACTTATTTTGAAATTTATTTCAGGTCAGGGAGATATTTTTTTTTTTAATATATATAATTTTTTTAATTAAACTTTAATATATTTTAAAAGATTTGAGATTCCTTAAATATTAAACTATTTAATTAGTTAAGTTTTTTTTTATATTTAAATATTAAATTAAATATTTTGAAAAATCAAAGCCTTAATTTCAAAATATTTTAAATAAATTCAGAGGATCTCTCATTGATATTTTAAAATAATTTTGATAATATTTTTAATTATCTTATTTTAAAATATATATTTATGTATATATAAGTTTATCTTTATATATATACGTATATAGGTCTATTTTAAAACCTATTTTAAAAACTATATGAATTTAAATCTTTGATTTTGAGAGATTCTTTGAGATTTTAAATCTAGATTAAGCATAATTGAATTGAATTAATGGGGATTTGATTAGTGAATAATCATGATTTGATTATTCACTAATATCTTTGTTATTTATTTGTATGTTTAGGAAGCACACACTTGCACTTAGTCTAAGGCTCTCTTAGATCTAGGAATTGGTTGTTATTGTGTATTTATTTCATGCTTAGTCAAGGGTTAGTTAAAACTTTGATTCAAACCTATCAAACTTAGTGATATCATTATGGACAAAAACTAAGGACTTTGATTAGAGAACTTAGAAATTTCATTATGATTAGGATACACCTCATTTGAACTTAAAATTTGAACCATTTGAACTTAGTGACATTGTCAGCCTTAGGGAATTTTCTTGCTTTTTTTTGAAGTCATTAAGTCCCTTAAACAGTTTTTCTTAAGATTAAACCTTAATTAGGCCATTAAACCTTCTAAAAAATTATAATAAATTTATTTTTGAACCCAAAAAAAAAGCTTAAGACCTCTAACTGACCAGAACTCAAACTTTAATCAATGAAAATTGAAATCCCCTTGATTTGACAGCAAGTTAAACCTTAATCTAGATTTAAGTAAAAATTAATATTTTATTAATATAATTAATAAAAAAATAATTTAAAATTCCAAAAATTTCACAAATACTTGGGAATCTCTTATTAGGTCACTCCTGATCTTTTGAGCTGATTTCAAGAAGTTTGGGCTTCATTTGGAGAAAATTTGCAAAAAGGCTCCTCTAATTAAGTAATTTTCAAAATTCAATAAATACATAAACTTCAAACCTTCATAACTAATTCAAGAAAAATCCAAATTGAACAAACTCACTTGCATTCAACTCCTATTAATGCCTGCTATTTATTAAAAATGTTAAAAGTTCAGAAAAACATCAAATTCAAAAAGTCAACAAACCGGTCAAATCTCGGTCAAAACTAGTTCAAAACTTCAAACCTTCGTAATAAAATGCCGAAAGATCCGATTTTAGCGTACTTACTGTCTAACCGATCGTAGTAAGGTCTAGTATTTTAATAAAATACAAACATTCTAGAATTTGAGCTTAATTAAAAAGTTAATTTTTAACACTTTAATTAAATGATTAAAATATTCCAAATTCCTAAAAAACTCAAAATCACTCTAAAACTCCAGAAATGTCTAATCAACCCTTAAAATCAGTAATCAATCAATTTTGATTAAAATATATTAGCTTTCAAACTTTAATCAATCACTTAATTTTGCCGGGTACCAGTGGGTAACCCATGCCTACGAGGCTATTAACTTAGCTCCAAGGAAGGTGAAATAAACTTCACGGCCTCGGTGTGAAACAAAGGTGATATCCGACAAATAATTAAATAAATCTTAAAATTAACCTTAAGCCATTAATACTTGAATTCAAACTTAAATCCCTTAAACCTTCCAACCAATCGAACCTTAATCAACTTTAATTAATGATCCTATTTAGGACATATCAAAATCATACAGCCTACCTCACACACTTTATATGGTTTGCTAGGAAAACCGACTCTAGTTTTAGGCTAGGCCGGTGTTTACTTTCTTGCTGTGTGTCGGATTTTTGAGTTTTCACTGCATGCTGTTTGCTAGTTTAGAATTGATTGATTGTTTATTTATTTACTGCAATCTGTTGAGCACTTTAAATTTCAAATATATTAATTGCTTGAGATCAAATATTAACTGCTTGAGATCAAATATTAACTACTTGGGACTGTATATACAACTGTTGATTATTGGGATAACCCTGCAGGATCGAGTCTAGATTTTTCAATTTTGATTAATGTAAATTTGATTTGATTTGTGTTGTAATTTCATGTGATTTGAAATGGAATAACATCCAATTTGGAATCCAAAGAGGAAGGGACATCCCTCAGGGGAGAGTCCCTATCCATTTGGATCTCCAAATTAGGATGGTTTTGAAATATCTAAAGAGGAAAGATAACACCCCGATCAAGAGGGAGTTTCTTTTCATTTGGATGTCCGGACCCGACAATCCAAGAAGCAGCATAAGGACGAAGAAGTGGATAACGAAAAGACCCATTCTCAAAGTCACTTGAGTCTTAGGATTAAAATCCGGGTTGTAGTCAGTGGTGCCCGGCCACTTTAATTTTCTGCAAAATTCTGTGATGTAATAATAAGGGGCACTTGCCTACGGACATTCAATTTGATATATCTAATTTGATTGATTTATTTAAATTGATTGTGCAGTAGAACTACCTGTTTTTCTAGTCTTTTTAACTGCATGCCAATTATGATTTGACCTAGAGTACGATCGTAGGCTCTTAAAGACTTAATAAAATTTTTCTACTTAAATCAAATTAAAAAAAAATTTTAAGCTCACATAGAAACTCTAACGAATTTAGGAAGTAAGTCCGGGACCACCGGGAGTCCTCATTTCATAGCATTCATTCAAATTCAATCTTTTAATCAAGTCGATTAGCATGCATCATATTAGCAACTAATTTAAAAACCTTTAAACCCTTAATTGCATTTGCTTAAGCATCAAACCCAACATAAGTTTAAGGGACCATTTAGGATCCGCTCTAGATGTCGGTCCCGTTCTCAAATACCTTTCTTAAACAACGTCCCTACCACTCAACATGAAAAGACCGGGCACATGATTTTAAATCGTTTAGGTGGTTTAGCTGGCTCCCCAATCCAGGTCGGGGTAAGTCCAGATATGCATTGCACTAGCTATGTGCGGGTCACTTTTTAGTACCCAATTTAGACTTAGGTTCCGAGGTTGGCTCAGGCTATAAGACCTCAACCTCCGGGATTTGAATCCCAACTTTCTAATAAAATTGATCACTTAAACATTAAATCTCTTTCAATCAAATTTAAGCCCAACACTTGGGATAGATCGGGGTCTTTCTGAAGTATTTTAGAATCTCAAAATACCTCCTACCCTTCTTCCTTTGACTCTAGAAATAACTGTTCAATATTGAACCAATCCCACTTGAAATTCTAAATCTTAACTTCCTTTGATATCTTACTTTGAAAATCTTAAATAAAATTTCTACCGCTATTTTAATCGAGAGTATTCGTAGGAAATTTCTGTTTCCTACGATGTAATTAACTACGAGGGCTTGCGCTCGTAGGAGATTTAGAAACCCAGAACTTATTTTCAAAATCAATTTTTCAAAATATTAATTAATTATCTTTGGGAAATTCAAAATCAATGATCATTTTCGTCATTTTCAATCGATCGATAATGATTGATATTTTCTTTCTTCGGAGAGATATATCAATTATTATCGTGATTTTGATTATGAAATTAATGATCTCTTATCCAAATTATTGTAGTTGAACAATTGATTGAATTCCATTTTGATCCTCCGGGGTCAAATGTGATTCTCCCTTTGAGTTTGACTATGATAATCTAGATAAAATTAGAATTCTAAAATTTGAACCCATTAGAGAATGATATGTTCGTCTTTCGAGGCGATCTATTATTCATAATGACGTGTTCAATTTCAAAATTCAAAATTAAATATTCCCAAAGAAAATTAATTCATTTTTTAAGTCTTATATTTTTCAATTAAAATAAAAAATGGCGACTCCGCTGGGGAGAATCTCACTCTCCATCTTTAATAGCGGTATAAATTTTATTGAATCAGTAGTTTTAACTACATTTCTCTCTGTTGGTCTCTCTACCCATTTCTCCCTTGGGTGAGTTTGGCCAACTCAATTAAGATATGTTAAAAGAGAGGTGAGCGTAGGAATCCTCTGTCGAAGTCGGGCTTTGACATTTCGCCTCCAAGTTAATTGGTAGAGCAAAAGAGTCAAGCCAAATCCTTTTGTATATGTTGCAAACTTGCGTGCGAGTAAATAACTAGCGTGCTAAGTTTCACAATTTATAGAAGACTCTTCAATTTCAAATTCAAGATTTCAATCCTTTAGCAAAGTTTAATCAATTTCAAATCCTTTTGATCTCTGTATCCTATCACTACGTGCAGAGTTGTAAGCTCTTATAATTTAATATAAGTGATAGAATATACACACCTTTAAATTCGATCGATTCTTCCGGTAGAGTCTTATCTTTGACATTTCATCCCAATTCAATTGGTGAAATGAAAGAGTCAAGTCAACTTTTTAAGAATCTTCCTTGCAAATTTGTAGACCATTATGTTGAATGTGAATTCAACACATTGAGTTTCAAAATAAGGGATATTCTGCCGGATTTTCAAAAATTCAACATCTTTTTCAAAATCTTTCAAATCAACTTTAATCGTCGTTGTCATGTGTCTTTTGTAATATTTTGTTGTAATTGAACACATGCAATGAAAACCCAACTCTTAAGTCAATTCTGGATTTTGACATTTCATGCTAAGCTAGTATGTGTAGTGAAAGACTCAAGTCCATGCCTCTCAATTTTTCCTTAAATTTTTGTTAACCATTATGTTGAAAATAAAACTCAACATTTTGAGTTTCAAAAGTAAAGGAATATCATTCAAACCGATTTCAACTGTTGTTGCCATATGTCTTTTGTAACATTCTGTTATAATTGAACACATGCAACACGATTTCAAAGTTCTTCAGTCAATTCTAGGCTTTGACATTTCACTCCCAAATCACTTGGTGGGATGAAAGAGTTGAGCCTAGTTTCTTAAGATCTTCAGTTTACTTTTGTAAGCCTATACATTCGAATAAAAATCAATGTGTTGAGTTTTAAAGTTCGAAGAAGATCTGTTCAATTCCAACCTCAAATTCAAATCCAATCTTAAGCCCAAATTCAATTTCAACACTAAACTCAAGTTTAACTTCAACCTTGAAATCAACTCTAATTTTGATTTTAAAGTCAAAATCTGGGCTTTGACATTTCAACCCAAGTCGATTGGTGAAATAAAAGAGTCTAAGCCCAATTTTTGGATTTTTTCATATCAATTTTGTGAACTTACATGATTGAGTGAAACTCAGTGTGTTGAGTCACAAAATTTGAACAGGATCCACTCGGCTTTAACCTCTAATTTTAATTCAAATTCAACTTTAAATCTGAATTCATTCTCAATCTTAAACCCAAGCTTGATTTCAATTAGTAAATTCAATCTTAACTTTATTTCAAATCCAAATCAAAATTTTGACAATTTGCCCCAAGTCAATTGGTGTAGCGAAAGAGTCAAATTCAAGTCTTGATTTTCACTCGTCAATTTTATGAACCATCGTGTTTAGTGTAAACTGAACACGATTGAGTTATAAAATTTTAAATAAAATCAATCAAACTTAAAATTCAAAGTCAACTTTAAATCACTAATTCAAGTCACTTTCTTAATTCCAGGAAATCGAACACTCAAATGGCTGGGAAATTCGTCTTCTCACTGAATAGAGATATGCATGTAGAAGAAATTTTTAATGGAAATTTAATTCAGTACGAGATGGAATTTCAGAACCTCAAGATTTCAGTTAATGGGGAAACACTGATTAATCTGTCTGCCACGATACTAGGAAAGTCTCCTTTAGTTGAGATTACTTTAGGGTCAAGAGTTGACTCCCCCATCTCCAAGATGGAGGTCGTTGTCGCCCCTGCACCCACTGTATTCTCTACTCCGGAGGATCAAAACTAGAAGTCAATAATGACAAAAGAGCTACCATCTCAGTTTGAGATCGGGTCAAGTTCTAGCACCCCTGTCGTCGGTAGGAATAAGATGAAGAATTACCTTCGAAGAGCCCGGAAAATGAATCTTAAGGTTAGAAAGACTGCTGAATTTGAAGCCTTAGAGAGGACTGACTTCGAGGCCAATCGAAAGCCCGTGGCTCCTTCTATGTACCCTCTCTTTGCACAAAGGAGGGAGGTTATAGAGATGAGAGCGCGATCTTCAATGCACCTACTTGACTACTACACAGAAAGACTCAAGCAAGAAAGAATGGAGCGATCACCAGCAATAGGCCATAGGCCCCCAGCTGAGGGTTATGATCCGTCCACTCTACTAGAAGATGTTAAGGCGTATTACTATACGTGTCCCACTACATCATCTACAGAGGAGGAGGAGTAGAAACCACTCGGGGTGCCACTCTCTTAACTACTAGTCTAGTAGAAATTTGAGAGGGAAATAATCTAAGTTGTATCAGATAGTGATACCGTTGAAATCTAACTTTCAATGGGGTCCTATCATGATAAATATTTTGATTATAATAATGTCGTGCTTTCCAGGTCCAGGGACGTTGCAGACCCTATAATAGTCTCTCTCTTCAAAGAGATTGTAGGAATTCAATTCCATGTTCACAAGGGTCTTGCCACCTAGACTTGCAACTTCTTAAGGGAATTTTCTAATTTCTCAAGTGTACTAGATCCAGATTTTCAAGACAATTGATTCTTCTTTTTAATGAAAATTGACCTCTATCTTAAGTCTTAAGAAGGAGAGAGTTGTAGTTGACTCCACCAAATGTTTGAATACCCCTCCCTCCCATCGCTTTCGTGGGTTGATTTAACTTTCGAATTAAGATCTACCTCAAACTTAAGTTGAATTTAGAAATGAACATCCTATCAATCTTCTAGCAATTTTCTTATCTTAATAGGCGATTCTCGCATGTCTAAAATCTGTCCAATGTTTTTTTTCAAAAGTCAAGTCGATACTCTTTTCAAAAGATTGGATGTGCTTTGAGGGTTATCCTTCCTTGTATAAAAGAACGAATTTTCTTCTCTAATACTTGAGATATAATCCCAACATTCAAAATAAAAAGATCAATCTATTTAAAGTATTTAAAAAAAGTGGAGCCTCTTCTTGAATTCAATTGAAATCAAAAGATGCACGAATGCGCCAAAAATCAAGAAGTGCACGAAGAGCACCAAAAGTCAAAATATACGCAAAATGCATCACCAGAAAAAGAGAAGAAGAGTAAGATGACTTCATTCCTTTAAATCCTTAAATCTCAAAAAAACCTCGATCAACTTTAAATACTTGACTTTGAAAATCCTGAATCCAGTTTTTTGTTCATGCATGAATTATCTATCGATAGAAGAATATCGTGCAAGTGGATTAAAAAGATTAAAGTTCTACTTCCAACTTAAACCTTTTGAAATGTATTCTAATTCAAAATACAAGGGAGACCTAGTTTAGTTTCTACGAAAATTGGTCTGGGTCAACAAAACCTAAGTTTTCAAAATTTTTAGGGTTAGTTGGAGTCAACACGACTTCTCACTGCACTTCTAAATTTGTTCCCACATGTCGTTCTAACAGGGTCCAAATAGTTAGAGGAAATTTTCTAATAAAATGAATGAATCTTCTACTCCTGATAAGAAATCAAATCCTATCCTTGAGGAATGTGTAAGTCCTTACGGGTAGGCATCTTTTCCTTTAAAGCCCTTGTAACAAAATTACACTCTATATTGGGTCCAAAATCAAACCCCACTAGAGGAGTATTTTGTAATGCTGGAAATTGCCTTTCAAAATAAAACTATGACTGAGTAGAGTACCTAACTCCAATTTGAGGAGTTCGAGGCCTTGTAGAGCTTTGTCTTTAAGGCTCAATAAAACTCAGAATCGTATAAAGCCTGACTGATTGAAGCTCGTGATAAGATAGAGCAACTTAGAACCTTCCAAGGAGGAGACTTGGTCCAGGTTCTTTGGATGCATATTTTAGCCTACCGAGAGATCGGTGGAGCAGCTTGAACAAATTGAAAACTTTCCTCTTGTCGTAGGGACGATCTTTGAGAAAATTTCAAACATTAAGTGATAAACCCTGAAGAATGCCACCAAATATTTTTAAATGTTGGGGAGGCTCTTCAGGAAGTACCATGTCAGATGAGTGTCAAAATTTAAAATAAAAAAAAACTCTTCAAGTTCAAACAAATCAAAATTCAAAATCAAATTAAAAAAAATCCTTTAAATTCAACCTCAAATCAAAACTCAGATTCAAAAACCTTCAAATATAAATTCATCAAATTAAATTTCAATTTCAAACATTTTTCAAAATCAAATTCAAAATTGACTTTCAAATTCAAACACATTCAAAATTCAAAAATCAAATCAATTTAAATCACAAATTCCAAATTTCAAATTGATCCTCTATATAGAGCAAGTTTCCTCTATATATGATCATTCCAGACCTGATCCTCTATGTAGAGCAAGTTTCCTTTACACACGATCATCCAGACTTAACCCTCTGTGTGAAGCAAGTTTCCTTCACATACGATCATTCCAAATATGATCCTCTATATAGAGCAAGTTTCCTCTATATATGATCATTCCATACTTGATCCTCTGTGTAGAGCAAGTTTCCTTTACACACGATCATCCAGACTCGACCCTCTGTGTGAAGCAAGTTTCCTTCAAATACAATCATTCTAGATCCGATCTGTTGTGTAGAGCAAGTTTCCTCTACATACGATCATCCAGACTCGATCCTCTATGTGAAGCAAGTTTCCTTCACATACGATCATTCTAGATCCGATCCTCTATATAATCATTCCAGACCTGATCCTCTGTGTAGAGCAAGTTTCCTTTACACACGATCATCCAGACTCGACCCTCTGTGTGAAGCAAGTTTCCTTCACATACGATCATTCCAGATCTGATCTGCTGTGTAGAGCAAGTTTCCTCTACATACGATCATCCAGACTCGATCCTCTGTGTGAAGCAAGTTTCCTTCACATACGATCATTCTAGATCTGATCCTCTATATAGAGCAAGTTTCCTCTATATACGATCATTCAAACCTGATCATCCCTGTAAAGCAAGTTTCCTTTGCACATGATCAATCCAGATCCGATCGTCCGTAGAGCAAGATTCCCCTACACATGATCATTTCAATCTTAATCCGATATAAAGCAAGTTTCCTCTATATACAATCTTTCAAACTTGATCCCCTGTGTAAAGCAAGTTTCCTTTACATAGGATCAATCCAGATCTGATCTGTCATGGGAAGCAATGCTTCCTTCCCATAAAATATCTAGTTTTCTCTTCTCTAAGGACAGATATGAGTCATCGTGCTTTCTCTCTATAGGATTAGATCCACTAATGGTAGAATACGCCCGTAGTGACACTACCCTAGTATCAAAATTCAAATTCAACCCTTTAGGGTTAGATCTTCCCTTCCCTTAGAATCAATTTCAAACTCAAACTTCTAAGGTTAGGCTTCCTTTCTTTTAGAATCAAAACTCAAATATGATCCTCTATAGTTAGGAATTCTTTCTTCCTATACAATCACCCAGACTTACTTTTCCTCTAGGGATAGACTTTCCTTCCCTTAGGACCAGACCCACTAGTGGTAGAGTACGCCCTCTGTGGCACTACCCTAGTATCAATTCAAACCTCGATCCCCCAAGGATAGAATTTTTCTTTCCCTTAGGATCAAAACTCCAGACTTGACCTTTTTCGGTCAACGCCAATATGTGCAATAGAATTTCATTCTATTACACATATTGAGGGTCCATTTATTGACCTCATTTTTTGTATGAGGTCATTAGGGACCCATCCAAATCAATCTTGACCCTAAATCAATTCAATCTCCAGACCAGTCTAAACTCTAGGACTCTTCTAGACCCCAGACCCTAAAATCTCTCTAGACCTTAGAAAAATCCTGAACTTAGGATCTAATCCAGACCCTATGATCAAATCCACACTTTCAAACTCAAAATACAGTTCAAATCCAGAATCCAGACCAAAATCCTAAGTCCAAAGGCCTTGTCCTAAAGGCCTTTTCCAAGGATTTTTCAAAATTTTCAAAACTGAGTCAAGTGGCCTTTGATTCAAGGTCTGTCAGTTGCATACGGATGGGTCATGTCTCTAAAGGCTACCCTCCAAATTTGAGCCCATTCTGAGGTCTCTAACCCCAGAAAATTAATCAAAATCCAAAGGCTGTAAAACCTTCAAATATTTACAATCTATGCCACTGGACTTGCCATTAAGAAGATTCTGACCTTGGAGCTCTCTACAAAGCCTCCAATCACCTACAGACACTTGATTAACACCTATTGAACATTAAAATGCATTTTGGTTTACCCATTTTGACCCCCAGTTGACCAAGGGTCAAAATGACCAAAATACCCCTATGGGGTTCAAATGTTGATTCCAAACCAAATGAACTCCGAATTGAACGCAACCACCTCCAGCAAGTTTCAAATGTCATTTCAAATCTGTTGGACCCATTCCCAAGCCTTGGGTCAACCTGGTTGACCAAGTCAACAGGTTTGACCCAAAAGGCCCTTTAAGGGTCCAAACAGGTATTTTGAACCAAATGACTTCCCTAGGACATGGGACCACACCCAATAGACTCTAAATGTCACTTTGAATCTGTTGAACCCATTTCTAGACCCTATACCCACCTAGTTGATCCAGTCAACCTAGGTTGACTCAAAATTCCCTTAAGGCTTTAATGGGTTATTTTAACCCATTTAATCCAATGAGTCCATTTCAAAGCTTCAAAATCAACTCCAAACATGGTCCAATCATGCTTTAAACTCTGGCCAATCAAACCCATTTAGAGTTGACTAAGTCAACTTTATGAGTTGGTCAAATCTATTCCAATCCCCATATCAAATTCAAACCTCCATTCCTTCACTTGGCTTTGGTTTTGATTTATTTTAATCAATCTTTGAGGCCACTTGGCTGCCACATCAGCAGTGCACTTGGGTATTGACTAGTCAACATTTGGTCAACAACCCTTTAAATGTCCAAATGGCTTGAACCCTCAAACTCCTAGTGGATTGCCTTAAGCTCTTAACACTCCAACACTCAAGACATCCCTCCATGCCACATAGGCAGTCAAACTGACTATTGACCAGTCAAATTGGTCAACAAACCTTTAAAACTCCTTTAAAATGATTAAGTTCATATGTTTAAGTTAATCCTTTCAAACCCACTCCACTCCAGCAGTCCTAATCATCTTATGGAAGTTTCCTAAGCTCCTCATAATCCCTAGATTAGTAACTAACCAGCCCAAGTGGTCCCAAAGCCCTTGTGAGGCCAATAAGACCTCTCCACATGGATGTCCTTGGGCTGTCCTTGATCCCAGCTTTCCAACCACTCCAGGGGCAGGTGGCAGCCATCCAGAGATGCAATCCAATAGATCTAGGGCTGCTTGAATAGAGTAGAACCTCATGTTGAGCCGAAATTCAACACCTAGCACTCTCTCTCCACACTCAAGCTCTCCAAACGATATCACTTTTCGTTTTGGCTCAAGGGACCTTCCTCTACATTTCTCCACCCAAAACCCGGCGGTTTACGGCGGCCGGCGGTGAGATTCCGGCCAAACCGAGCCTGAAGACAGTCCCAGGTTGATAGCTTGAGATCCAGACCTCTTCAGCCCTTGGAGTCTTCTGAAGAAATAATCTAGGATGATCAACAAGTTCAACAAGCCCTCAAACGTTAAAAATCGTTCATTGGATAAGGTATAATCCTGAACCCTAGATTAGAATACTTAGTTTTAATTAACTATTCGAAAAGTGCTTTTTAATCTATGTTTTTGACACCCCATGAATTATGTTCATTAACTAAACCTACATTTAAAATTTCATGAATTTTCATCAATCGAATCGAGAGAACGAACCATTTTTGTGTCTAGGGTTTCGATTTCTTCGTTAGGGCCAGGTTTGCGAAATCCTGACCATTGATTTTATGATCAACGGACCGGATTTCGCCATTTCACGCACTGGTACGACTGCGTGCAGGCCTCCGTCGGATCGGATCTTCATCCAGCTCGGTCTGAACCGTTGATTTGAAAAGGCGGAGATTAGACGGTCTGGATCGGGCGCTGACGTGTTTAAGTGGATTGCGAGTGGGGCCCTCCTGCCGTCATCCAATGATTGACCCGCCGTTTTCCGCATTTTGACCGGCCAACCTCAACCCGCCACGTGTCCCGCAGCGCCGACTTTTAATTAAATTGATTTAATTTAAATTTTAAATCATTTTTAGCCCAGATTTCTTTTAAAAAATTATAGAAAATTAATTTTAAATCCAAAAAATAAAGTATTATATATAAAAATTCTCAAAATTTCAAGACCTTTTAAATAAAATTAAAATTACTTTAAAATATTTAATATATTTTAAATAATTTTGGAATATTTAAAATTTGATATTTTAATTAGTAATTAATTAAAATAAATCAAATTAATTTGATAATTTCAAAATAACTTATTTTGAAATTTATTTCAGGTCAGGGAGATATTTTTTTTTTAATTAAACTTTAATATATTTTAAAAGATTTGAGATTCCTTAAATATTAAACTATTTAATTAGTTAAGTTTTTTTTATATTTAAATATTAAATTAAATATTTTGAAAAATCAAAGCCTTAATTTCAAAATATTTTAAATAAATTCAGAGGATCTCTCATTGATATTTTAAAATAATTTTGATAATATTTTTAATTATCTTATTTTAAAATATATATTTATGTATATATAAGTTTATCTTTATATATATACGTATATAGGTCTATTTTAAAACCTATTTTAAAAACTATATGAATTTAAATCTTTGCTTTTGAGAGATTCTTTGAGATTTTAAATCTAGATTAAGCATAATTGAATTGAATTAATGGGGATTTGATTAGTGAATAATCATGATTTGATTATTCACTAATATCTTTGTTATTTATTTGCATGTTTAGGAAGCACACACTTGCACTTAGTCTAAGGCTCTCTTAGATCTAGGAATTGGTTGTTATTGTGTGTTTATTTCATGCTTAATCAAGGGTTAATTAAAACTTTGATTCAAACCTATCAAACCTAGTGATATCATTAAGGACAAAAACTAAGGACTTTGATTAGAGAACTTAGAAATTTTATTGTGATTAGGATACACCTCATTTGAACTTAAAATTTGAACCATTTGAACTTAGTGACATTGTCAGCCTTAGGGAATTTTCTTGCTTTTTTTTGAAGTCATTAAGTCCCTTAAACAGTTTTTCTTAAGATTAAACCTTAATTAGGCCATTAAACCTTCTAAAAAATTATAATAAATCCATTTTCGAACCCAAAAAATATGCTTAAGACCTCTAACTGACCAGAACTCAAACTTTAATCAATGAAAATTGAAATCCCCTTGATTTGACAACAAGTTAAACCTTAATCTAATTTTAAGTAAAAATTAATATTTTATTAATATAATTAAAAAAAAATAATTTAAAACTCCAAAAATTTCCCAAACACTTGGAAATCTCTTATTAGGTCACTCCTGATCTTTGGAGCTGATTTCAAGAAGTTTGGGCTTCATTTGGAGAAAATTTGCAAAAAGGCCCCTCTAATTAAGTATTTTTTAAAATTTAATAAATACCTAAACTTCAAACATTCATAACTAATTCAAGAAAAATCTAAATTGAACAAACTCACTTGCATTCAACTCCTATTAATGCCTAATATTTATTAAAAATGTTAAAAGTTCCGAAAACATCAAATTCAAAAAGTCAACAAATCGGTCAAATCTAAGTCAAAACTATTTCAAAACTTCGTAATAAAATGCAGAAAAATCCAATTTTAACGTACTTACTATCTAACTTATTGTAGTAAGGTCTAGTATTTTAATAAAATACAAGATTTTCAGAATTTGAGCTTAATTAAAAAGTCAATTTTCAACACTTTAATTAAATGATTAAAATATTCCAAAATCCTAAAAAACTCAAAATCACTCTAAAACTCCAGAAATGTCTAATCAACCCTTAAAATTAGTAATCAATCAATTTTGATTAAAATATATTCGCTTTCAAACTTTAATCAAATCAAATCACTTAATTTTACCGGGTACCACTGGGTAACCCAGGCCTACGAGGCTATTAACTTAGCCCCAAGGAAGGTGAAATAAACTTCACGGCCTCGGTGTGAAACAAATGTGATATCCGACAAATAATTAAATAAATCTTAAAATTAACCTTAAGCCATTAATACTTGAATTCAAACTTAAATCTCTTAAACCTTCCAACCAATCGAACCTTAATCAACTTTAATTAATGATCCTATTTAGGACATATCAAAACCATACAGCCTACCTCACACACTTTAGATGGTTTGCTAGGAAAATTGACTCTAGTTTTAGGCTAGGCCGGTGTTTACTTTATTGCTGTGTGTCGGATTTTTGAGTTTTCACTATATGTTGTTTGCTAGTTTAGAATTGATTGATTGTTTATTTATTTACTGCAATATGTTGAGCACTTTAAATTTCAAATATATTAATTGCTTGAGATCAAATATTAACTGCTTGGGACTGTATATACAACTATTGATTATTAGGATAACCCTGCAGGATCGAGTCTAGATTTTTCAATTTTGATTAATGTAAATTTGATTTGATTTGTGTTGTAATTTCAAGTGATTTGAAATGGGATAACATCCAATTTGGAATCCAAAGAGGAAGGGACATCCCTCAGGGGAGAGTCCCTATCCATTTGGAGCTCCAAATTAGGATGGTTTTGAAATATCTAAAGGGAAAGATAACACCCCGATCAAGGGGGGGTTTATTTTCATTTGGATATCCAGACCCGACAATCCAAGAAGCAGCAGAAGGACGAAGAAGTGGATAACGAGAAGACCCATTCTCAAAGTCACTTGAGTCTTAGGATTAAAATCCGGGTTGTAGTCAGTGGTGCCCGGCCACTTTAATTTTCTGCAAAATTCTGTGATGTAATAATAAGGGGCACTTGCCTACGGACATTCAATTTGATATATCTAATTTGATTGATTTATTTAAATTGATTGTGCAGTAGAACTACCTGTTTTTCTAGTCTTTTTAACTGCATGCCAATTATGATTTGACCTGGAGTACGATCGTAGGCTCTTAAAGACTTAATAAAATTTTTCTACTTAAATCAAATTAAAAAAAAAACTTTAAGCTCACATAGAAACTCTAACGAATTTAGGAAGTAAGTCCGGGACCGCCGGGAGTCCTCATTTCATAGCATTCATTCAAATTCAATCTTTTAATCGAGTCGATTAGCATGCATCATATTAGCAACTAATTTAAAAACCTTTAAACCCTTAATTGCATTTGCTTAAGCATCAAACCCAACATAAGTTTAAGGGACCATTTAGGATCCGCTCTAGATGTCGGTCCCGTTCTCAAATATCTTTCTTAAACAACGTCCCTACCACTCAACATGAAAAGACCGGACACATGATTTTAAATCGTTTAGGTGGTTTAGCTGGCTCCCCAATCCAGGTCGGGGTAAGTCCAGATATGCATTGCACCAGCTATGTGCGGGTCACTTTTTAGTACCCAATTTAGACTTAGGTTCCGACGTTGGCTCAGGCTATAAGACCTCAACCTCCGGGATTTGAATCCCAACTTTCTAATAAAATTGATCACTTAAACATTAAATCTCTTTCAATCAAATTTAAGCCCAACACTTAGGGTAGATCGGGGTCTTTCTGAAGTATTTTAGAATCTCAAATACCTCCTACCCTTCTTCCTTTGACTCTAGAAAAAACTGTTCAACATTGAACCAATCCCACTTGAAATTCTAAACCTTAACTTCCTTTGATATCTTACTTTGAAAATCTTAAATAAAATTTATACCGCTATTTTAATCGAGAGTATTCGTAGGAAATTTCTGTTTCCTACGATATAATTAACTACGAGGGCTTGCGCTCATAGGAGATTTAGAAACCCAGAACTTATTTTCAAAATCAATTTTTCAAAATATTAATTAATTATCTTTGGGAAATTCAAAATCAATGATCATTTTCGTCATTTTCAATCGATCGATAATGATTGATATTTTCTTTCTTCGGAGAGATATATCAATTATTATCGTGATTTTGATTATGAAATTAATGATCTCTTATCCAAATTATTGTAGTTGAATAATTGATTGAATTTCATTTTGATCCTCCGGGGTCAAATGTGATTCTCCCTTTGAGTTTGACTATGATAATCTAGATAAAATTAGAATTCTAAAATTTGAACCCATTAGAGAATGATATGTTCGTCTTTCGAGGCGATATATTATTCATAATGACGTGTTCAATTTCAAAATTCAAAATTAAATATTCTCAAAGAAAATTAATTCATTTTTTAAGTCTTATATTTTTTAATTAAAACACCAACGTCGGACCTTCACTCGTCGCCAAGTTTCTACCCGATGCCAGACTTCTACCAGTTGTCGGACTTTCGCTCAACATTTATTCGAAGTGGGATTTCTTTCCCATGTTGGACTTCTACCTGACACCGTCCTTCTGACCTTCTTCGTCAGACAACAATCTTTCTGGCCTCCGTCGTCAGTCGACTGCGATCCTCCTGACTTACATCACCCGCCAACTACAGTACTTCCGACCTCCATCGCCAGCTGACTACGGTCCTCCTAACTTACGTCGCCCACCGACTACAGTCCCTCCAACAAAGCGAATACGTCAACTGTGACTCTTTGTATCCAGCCATGTTATATACTTCATATAATGTACATCAAGCCTAGGCCTTCCCCCGAGGAAGGGCCTCATTTGTAATCGACTACATTACAAGTGGATTCATTCAAACTAGGCTAGGCCCCGTGGTTTTTCCCCCTTTTCAGGGGTTTTCCACATAAAAATCTTGGTGTCTCCTATGAATGCTACACACTCTCTTATCTGATTGCGTGCCAGATTTTCGTACAACACTAAGACGTTAAATATGATATTTATCTACCGCCACGAATACTATATATATATATATATATATATATATATATATATATATATATATATATATATATATATATATATATATATATATATATATATATATATATATATATATATATATATATGGGAAAATTATAGGGCCAAGGCCCATATATAACTATGAAAAAGAAATATTACAAATAAGGAAGAAAAACTAATCCAACATAAGAACAAATAAAAAATAAGCTTATGTGGGAAGAAATAAGGCACAAATTAAGCTTGCTTCTCTACTTGTTGGGTCGAAAGTTAAGTTTTTGTCTTTTGCTGGTAGAGTACAATTTATCAAGTTGTCAATAGCCAACACCTTAGCTTATTGGATTAGGGGAGCTATTTTACCCAAATCTTGTTATAAATCTATCAACAGACTCTGCTCTAGGTTTCTCTTTCATGGTATCAGTACTAAGAGAAAGCTTCATCTCATTGCCTGGTCTAAAACTTGTTTACGTACTAAGTTGGGTGGGATGGGTATTCCCGACATTGGTTCTCTTTATCATGGTTTTGGCTGCTCTTTCATTTGGAGGTTTTTTAACGCTAATTCTTAAGTTGTCGATTGGATGAGATACAAATACAGTTCTCCTTGGAAAAAGCCACCCTCTAAACCTTCAAAATTCTAGAAATTTATTTGATGTATTGCTGTTAACATTAAACATAATATTAGATTACATATGACCGAGCATAGCTGTAATCTGTCATTTTTTTGGGACCCTTAAGTCAATGGCTCAGCTCTAACTGAGATGATTATGCCCCCCCCCCCCCCCCCCATTGGACATGTTGGCGTTAAAAATTATATTAGTCACAAGCACTGGAATCTTATAAACCTTCCCCAACGCCTGAATCTGAACTTGAGTAATATTATTGCTGTCCCTATTGAAAAATCAGAGGATATCATTTCTTGGAAAGGGATTGGAAAAGCTTGCTTCAAAACTTTTAGACTTCATTATTTCTCTGATTTAGCTACTGTTTCTTGGCATAAACACATTTGGCACAAAAGGTTAGCACTAAGACATTCTTCATTTACTTGGTTGGCTGTTTACGGTGGTTTAAAAACAACAGATGTGCTTTATAAGAGGAACATATACATCAACCCAACTTGCTCCCTTTATAGCTTGGATAATGAAAGCTGCTCTCACCTGTTTTTCCAATGTGATTTCTCTTTTGCAATTTTATTCTCTCTTCTTCCACAGTTGGAAGGCTTTTTATTCAGACCATCGTTGTTGCAGTTATTTGAACATTTTGATGGTTTGCTTTCTTTTAATGCTTTGGAGAAGAATTTTGTTTTTGGGTTATTTGCTATGTAGACTATTACCTCTGGAGAAAAAGAAACAAGAGATGTTTTACTGGACATCAAGCTGATATTGTCTCTATTCATGGCAAAATCTGTATGGTTGTACTTGCAAAGGTGTCCAAATGGAAAAACTATGACCTGCTTCTCTCCTCTTTTCCCAGCTATTTTAATAGCAATTTCTGATATGGGGCTGGATGTGGGTTTTGCTGTTTGGGCAATGATGAGTGGAACCAGCTATTTTCTTTTGCATTCATGCCCCTTAGACGGCCATCGCATCGTTCTCTTTACTACTGAATATTTCGCATTTGACCTGGCAGTTTTTGCACCCTGCGGATTCATCTGTCCTATTGGAAACCGGGGGTTTCAAGTCAAGACGATCAAATACAGGCTTTTTTCTGCCTGACTCAATTGGTTCCAGATTTTAACTTAGCCCTCTGTCCATTTCTGGACAGATTATGTTATTTTTCTGAAGTGTTGTTTTTGGGTAGATTTGTAATGTTGTTTTTGTCTGTTTTTTCTTTCTCAGCTCCTTTTGTTTGAGCTGTGCAGTTTTGGGTTCTTTTTGACCTTTTTTGTAACCCATTCTATTAATATACGGGTTATGCCCAAAAATTCCCAAAAAAAAAAAAGCACAAGTCTCCAAACAATCATTACTCTTATTTCAACATTGAAATAATCCGTTTGATATATTTGTTTCATATTCGTGGATAGGATTTAAAATATTGAGACTTTCTAACCATGTGAAAAATAAATTATTGTTAGAAGTGACACATTGAAATAGTGGAGTAATTGGTTGATATGTAAAGACTGCAAAAAAAGAGCTTTTATTTTGTGCGAACGGTTCTCTTGTCTGGGTAAGTGCTCGATACTCAGTTTAAAATCAGAGCCTAATTGATGTAAGTTAAGGACTTTAGACTTTAAATTAAAACTCAATTAACTGAACTAAAATCCAATAAAATCAATTGACTAAATAAGATGAATTAAATAATTAACTTTAAATTTAGTATTATTTAATAAAAATTAACTTTAACAACTCAAATGAACAAATTAACTTGTTGCGTCCTGGAGTATTTACGGCAGTAGAGAAATATAAAGTTTAATGTCTTAGCTTTGTACGAAGATCCATCATGCAATCAGATAAAAAGAGAGGGTGCAATATTCATAAGAGACACTAAATTTTTTACATAAAAAACTCTTAAAAGGGGGAAAACCATAAGACCTGGCCTAGTTTGAATGAATCCACTATTATTTGCAGTCGATTACAAATGAGGCCCTTTATTAGGGGGAAGGCCCTAGCTTGATGTAACAAAGATACATCATACATAGTGTGTTGCATGGTGGAAATAGGAAATCACTGTTGATGTATTTGTTGGTCGAATGGACCATAGTCGGTGGGTGACGTAAGTTAGAAGGACCGTAGTCAGCAGGCGAGGGAGGTCAGAAAGATCATTGTCTAATGACGGAGGTCAGAAGTAAAATGTCAGGGAGAAGTCTAGCGATGGATAGAAGTCCAGCGTTGGATAGAAGTCTGATCAATGTCCAGCGATGAGCGAAAGTCCAACGTTGGGTAGGAATTCGACAACGGGCGGAACTCTGGTGTCGGATAGGAATCTGACGATGGGCGCAAGTCCAGCGTTGGGTAGAAATCTATCGATGGCAGAAGTCTGGCATTGGATAGAAGTCTGGTGACGGGCAGAAGTCTAACATCGAGTAGAAGTCCGGCATCGGGTAGAAATTTGGTGATGAGTGAAAGTTTGACGTCGGGTAGAAGTCTAACATCAGCCGATGGCCGGGTAGAAGTCTGGTGTCAGATGGCACTCGGACAAAACTCCGGTGTCAGCGGACTGCTGGGTGGAAGTCTGGTGGTGGTCGATGAAGAGTTTGGTGATAAGAAAGCTTTGTTTCTTCTCTTCTTTTATTCATTCTCTTCTTGCTTCTTTATTTAATTCTGGCGTTAGTTGGTGATCAGGTAGAAGTCCAGCATCGGTCGGCTGCTGGGTGAAAGTCCAGCGGTGGTCGAGGAGATGTTTCTTCTTTTTCTTCCTTGCTTCATTCTCTTCTCTTCTTTCTTAGGCCTCCTTCTTCCCCCCCCCCCCCCCCCCCCCCCCCCCCCCCCCCCCCCCCTCTTGGCCCTTTCTATGAAAAATAAGGGGTCTATTTATAGTTTTTAGATAGTGGCATGACCAATAAATAAGAGAAAGATCAGGAGTGAATTGAGAGTGGATTGAATGGACGGCCGATGTTGAATCCCTTGATCATAGACAGTTTATTAAGCATTTGAATGTCTCAATGATGTTAGAATTTGATGATCTTGAGCTCGTTGGATTCGTCTCATCGAGTCGCTCGATTCGACTATAAGCATACCATATTTGAAAACTGTTTGATAATCCAAATTATGGATTGAATCTTTCACTGATGCTTTGAGTCTTTGATTTGGACTTATTTGGGCTCGGATTGAGTCGAATTTAGTGTCGTTGGATTTGTATTTCCGAGACGTTCAGTTCAACTATAAGTTTGATGAAATTGGAGTTCTGATGATCCCGAATTTAATTTTTAAAATTTTGAACTTGATTTTGTGTCGAGATTCGTGCTCGATCAAGATAATTCTTTGATAATATATTAGTTGCCCCCTATTTTCAGACGTCGAAGCTGCATAAATCTGAAAATACAT
Organism: Dendrobium huoshanense; assembly: GCA_016618105.1. NCBI lineage: Eukaryota > Viridiplantae > Streptophyta > Magnoliopsida > Asparagales > Orchidaceae > Dendrobium > Dendrobium huoshanense. The sequence goes on along the minus strand of CM028359.1, from coordinate 82,835,599 downwards.
GTATCACTTCATATTTTTTGTATAACAAAATTATAATTTAAAAAAAAGTAATAATTTTTTATTAATATGAAAAATTAATGACTCAAATTAATCATTAATCAATCCAAATAAAAATTTGATGATTTAATTTTAGTTAAATATTTGTCTATTAGTTAGTACAAATTTAACAAATTTAATACATTTGAATATTAGTGAATACATTTTAACATTGATTAATGTTTAATGAGACCAATGACTCATTCATTTTTATTGCCCCATTGATCAGGCTATTTCTCCACTATAACGGGCTGCTCTTAAGCCCATTCATTCGGTTTTTCTTAAAATGAATAAATAATGTGCCACATTATCCATATAAAGAGAGGGGAGAATTTTATTACTCATAATGTATGAACAAAAAGTTATAAACCATAACATTTCATGGCCGGATGCAAACGGGAAGGATTGCGCCCTTTGTAGCCAAACTGTTTGCAGTTATAGTATTTTGTTTTTGGTAGTGGGGCCCACGCCACCAAGCTTTTTTATAATTAATATTTGGATGACGACTATAGTGCCGCCCTCTAAAAAAATTTTAAGAGATTATTTTAATCTTTTTTTGTGGGGTATGTACTATAAAATATCTTTTTTTTTTATTTGTTTCAAAAAATAGCAAAAAAAGGGCCTACAAAATTTGTAGAAAATTCTAGAATCATTTTTAAAAGATTTTGAATGATTTTGCAAACAAATTTCCGCCTTTTTTAAATATTTCTCCACCTTTTTCTCCTATAAATAGCTCCAGTAGGGCAAGGGATTATTTGCACATTATCATCTTTTCCCTTATTCCTCTAACTTTTTTACAATTGAGGCATTCCCCTATTTTTCATAGGCGACATCTCCTATTAAAATTCAGGGACCCTCTCCTTGTGTAGAAGTTAGAGCTTTTTACATTCGTTCTTTTTCTTTTTCCTCCCTTATTCTAACTTTCTTTCAGTTGACTCATTCCCTTATTTTTTGTAGGCGGCATCCTCTACTAAAATTTAGGACTCCACTCATTATATAGAAGTTAAAATTTTTTGCAGCCGTTCATTTTCTTTATCCTCCCTTTTTTCTTATATTATGGTCTTCTTCTTATATTTGAGGCATTTCATTGTCAAAAATAGGCGACATTCCCCAATCAAGTTTCATTGCTCCTCTCTTATATAGAAGGAGATTTTTTTCCTCATTTTCTCTTGTATTCTTCTTTTGACATTAGAGGCATTTTACTGTTTATGATAGGTGGTATCCCCTATCGAGCTTCAGTGTCCATCTCTTGTATAGAAGGAGATTTTTCCTCCTTTTTCTTCTCTTGTGTTCTTCTTCTTACATTAGGGGCAATCCACTATTTAAGATAGGTTTCATCCCCTATTAAACTTCAATGTCCCTCTCTTATGTAGAAGAAGTCATGATGAAAGCCTACTCTTCCACTAAATTGTCCTTGACAGAAGAAGATCAAATAATTCTTGCATGCTAGGGTGATTTGAGAAGATCTAGTAGCAATAGTACTCATAAGGAGAACCAGAAGTTATTAGTAGACGGGGAGAATTTTGACTTTGTTTGAGCGAAAGTCCTTCGGCGTTGGACGATCGAGTGGAAGTCCGTTCAAACTCAACGACCGAGTGGAGGGCTGAAGGAGAGAGTTGGAGGGTGTGCTGCTAATAACGGTCAAGCAAAAAGCTGATGATGGCTGATATTAAATAAACAACCGCCGATATACATCAGATGAAGGGCCGATGATGGCGGGTGTCCAGTGGCATTTTTCCAAGGCAATATGCATCTATGGGCTCCAAAAATTTGGCCTCGGCCTCCACCCACTTGCTTTTTTCTTTCAGGGGAGTTTTAACAGAATCAAGGTCTAGGGTAAATTTTGGGAAGACATATAGATTTGTTGATAAGATACTGCCTAGAGATTTCACCCTCATTTTGCGAGGACTTTATGATCTGAGTTTTGATTTCCTATTGGCACAAGCCTATATAGTTAATTACCCATCCCAATAACGACAGAGAACTTTCGATTAAGGCTAGTCATCAGTGAATACGTTGTATCCGTAGATACATGTTATTTAGCATATAGTCATAGCATGGGAATATGGAATTGTGGAAACTTCAAGGTTTGATATTAAAAATTAAAAATTTCACTATCTTACACTTAAAGTGGATGGTGGGGGAATGAATGATGGACCTTATAGACCTGGGATAAATATTTATCTAAGGGGACAAATTTGAATCCACCTTAACTAAGAAAGGGTTTTATGCACTATCGATCATAACTAATATTTTGGGGTGTCATTTCACGGCAAAATTACTCGGTTCAAATGACTATGGGTCATCATTTATCCTGCATTGCCATTTGACGACAAATTGTTGGTCAGAGGACACGTATCACATCATTATTGTTAGGATATTATTTGAGAATAGATTATAGTGATATTTTTTACTAAAAATTAGCTCCATATGAGCTGAAGTAAATTTTAATTTATTCACCCTGCTAACTATTACGGAGGGTGGATGTGTTTTGTTTTAAGTGCTTAATGGATGTATTTCAGTTTTAAATATCTATGGGATTTTGAGATTTTTGGATTTTCATGGATATTTGGGCATAATTTAAAATATTTGAAATTAACCCCTTCGATTAAAATCTACATTCAACACAGCCATCTTCAGGATGTTTGGGTTCATTTTTACTAACTGATTAAACCTTATCGACTCTATCAACTTGTCGATAGAACATCAGGCTTCATAGGCTTTATGCCTTTCATGGAGAGTTTTTTTTATTAAAGGCCTTGAAGGCATAATATGTATGCATAAAATAAATATCTCGATCGACCTCGTGACCACATATTTATTTAATAGTTCGAGCTGTGTCGACTCCCATCTATCCATATAAAAAGATCGGGCTCAAACTTGGACTCACCATTGACCTGCGTAGCATCCCTGGGTGTCACGTGTGTACCAATAACACACTCGTCGGGGACCATATGGGTTTTGTGATTGCACTTACCCTCTTTTTATATATCTATGTGTATACAAATTATGGTGCATGTGCGAGGGTATTTTGGACATTTGACAAGTATTCTACGATGATTTATAAAATTTTGTATTTGTTGCAGTTCTTCGGTACTCGTCCATATATGATATACTGTATGGAAAACGGGTCTCCTATGGTGGCCCGTAAAAATTGGTTTACATTGTATATCCTTTTTTATAAGTTATATGAAACTATTAATATGAGCTCAGAGGACCACTCGTTCATCAAGAACTTGTAACATTTGTCAAACATAAATAATTAACTCCGGTGGGCGTGATGTAGTGTGCGTTGACATTCACTTGAACGCATATGCATGTGTCACATTATCGTTTTCACTGCATGTGAAATCCCCCTAATTGTGGTATGAATACCTTATAGTGTCATTGGACCCTTCTACCTATAAAAAAATAATGTACTTGATTGGTGGATTGTCACCGCTACTTGCATGTCTCTTAGCATTCATAAGAACTACTATGTATAGTCGCGACATAGTTGACATTGACCGAAAAGAGCTAATTTTTCATTGCATTCATCATATGTGAATTTATTTATCTTGCATGTTGTAAAAATTTAATACGTTGCTCCATATCTCTCATATTCAAGAGCCATATAATACTAATTATCCTTTTTGCTTTGTGGAGAATCAATACATTTGATTTGATTTGGATTGTCATCAAATCATCATGGTCATGTTCCTCACAACTGTCTACATGTCTTTCAAGCGTATCTTCATTGAAGAGATTTTGAATCAACATTGGCAATCAAATTGGTTTTTTGTCACCTTACATTCATCATTTGTAGGTGAGATATGCTCAACTTTGGTGTCTCACTAGATTCATTGGTTTCAATAGTCCTCAAAGATGTGATGTGATTATTTACAAATCATATTAACTTCATTGTTCATGAATGAGATGTTAGGGATTCCATACATCAAGAGTCTTTATTTGCTTGCAAGCCAATATTTATATTCTTGAAGATCTTCAACTTTTGTGAATTGTAATTACCTCAAGAAGAAATCAATTGTTGGAGCTTTCATTATCATTCCCGAATGAGTGGTGCTTGCAAGATTTTTATAGGTATTATCCTCAAGTTCTGCACATAACACATTGGATGCTCTTGCCATTCATTATGATTATATCTATTTGCCTGTGAGCATGGTTGAAATGGCCATTGCAATTTAATTATTATTATTAAGGAATTCTATGTCAAAGCTTGTAATCAATTCATATATGAATCTTAATCATTTCGTTTTGATTATATCGTTCTTATGATTTCATTTGTATTATTTATGATTCGTTTGAGCTTCTTTGTGCCAACATTCAAATCAAGCTCTTGGTCCAAGCTTGAGTCCAAGTTCAATCATAGTTCTTCGTAGTCCAAACAAATTCAAGTCTTGTGTAGTTCAAAGTTATTCCAAGTCTTTTTTGTGGTCCAAGTAAAAATTTAGTTAATGTTTGATTCACTCCATTTATGTTGAAGTCCATTTAAGATTTGAGTTCACTTAAGTCCTTTTGTTCAATCAAGTTCAAGTGCAAATCTTTATTCGTTTGATGTTCAAATCAAGTCCCAATTCATGTCCCATATAGTTAATTTTGCAACTTCAAATCCCATGTATTTGCTCTGAATTTTGACAGTCTCCCGATGTCTCCCCTGTTTAGGAGAAATTTCAGGAGTTTGGGCCTTCCCATCATGCACAATAAAGGCGTGTATGGTAGGTGTCCTTTAACACCATGGCTATAGTCTTCATTCCCACCACACGCAATAAAGGCGTGTATGAGGTCGGCGAGGGTGTCTGTTTGAAAGCACAATTATTTCTCCGCGTACGAGTACTTATAATTAACCCCGCCTCGTCGTAGGCACCGCACCGGGTTTCCATCTCACCACGCGCAATAAAGAAATATATGAAATTACTGAACGACAAGAGGGGGGGTGAATTGTAAAAGTCTTTCGATTAATAAAATTAACCCTAAACAAGAGTTCTAATTTTTTTGTTGTTTTTGAAATATTAAAACAAAGATTTATGCAAATTTGCTTTCACAAAAAAAAAACATGCAATAGATATGACAAGATTAAAGTGCAAGCAAAAAGTAAGCAATGATAAAGAAAGAACACACCAAGAATTTTATAGTGGTTCGGTCAAAATATGACCTACGTCCACTCCCCGGAGTCCTCCACTCCGGGATTTTCACTATCAAAATAGTTCTCCTTTTGCCCCCCTTGGCAAGGCGGAGAAGCCTGTACAAACCTCCCTTTCACCAACCGGCGTGGCGGAATACCAAACTCTATTTTCACCCTCTTGGCGACGGCAGAGAACCTTCTCGTTTTTCTCCCTCCTGGAGAAGGCAGAGAACCTCGAGGTAACGGATGTAGACGAGCCTTTCCCTTGGAGATCCTTCCTCAAATCCTTCTCGGGCCACAGGAGGAGCAAGATGCAGCAAGCTTGAAGCAACCGTGTGATCTCCCTCACACCTCTTCTCCCTCACAACGCTCACCTCCTCCTTCCTCTCTCAACCCTCAAGAATTCCTCTAGAATTTTCTCCCTTGGAATCCCTCTCTAACCACGTTCACCACCTCTGTAATTGTTACCGAAAAAAAGACTTGATTGACACCTGAAAACGGGCTCCAAAAACCTCTGATTTCAAAATTAGCCGTTACTGTTCGTACAGTACGATTCAACATCGTACAGTACGATCTTCACAAACAGCCGTCGTCCTGGTACGAAGATGTACGATCAGTACAAAAATAAATCGTACTGTACGATATAATATCGTACGGTACGATCCAACAAGATACTACTCGTACAGGACGATGGTCTGGACGATCGGATGTCGTCTCTGTTCATCGTATGGTACGATTACTATCGTACAGTACGATGTTCAAATTTTTATTAGCCCTGGATTATATGCACTAATCACGGGTTAATTTTAAGTAAGTATTAAAAACAGATCGTACAGTACGAACTTGTTCGTACAGTACGAACGGCGCAAAATCACTTACTTAAACTATGTCACGGCTAGGGTTTTGGATCTGAACATATCGTACAGTACGAAAGACTTCGTACAGTACGATCTATTCACAGAATTGTCCACATAGCTTAGATCGTACAGTACGAAATAAAATCGTACAGTTTGATCTACAGAGAAGAATTTTAGTTATAATTTGCAGTTAAAAAAAAACTCTCCCCCTGTGTGTGTGCATGGTTGCTCTTACTCTTACGCATTTTGTGGCCAGACTCAATAAAGTAAAAAAGTGCAATAAATGAAAAATACAATATTTGACTCATACTCCTAATCTACCCGGTCTTGAGTCTTCCTTTCTTCCTGAGTCACTTGTGATCTTCCTGAAATGTTAGTGCTCAAGAAAAATAACAGATAAAATAATAATCAATGAAAAGCAGTTCCAAAACAGTCATTATTTGGCATCATCAAAATCTCAAACTCGGGGTCATGGGTTGCAACAATCTCCCCCTTTTTGATGATGTCAAATAATTTGTTGCAAGTAAGAAAGAAAACCATTTCTTTTGAAAAATATTTCTTTTGTTGTTAATTTTTTTTGTTTTTTTTTTTAAATTAAACACAAGAAGAAAAAAAAAATACTACAAGTAAGTACAAAACAAAAGATACTGCATTTAGATGAATAGGCATTACAACAAACTTCTCCCCCTTTTGACAGCACAAAAAGGAGGAGCTACTAAAAGCAAAAAGTAAGAGAAGAGAACAAACAGAAACTACAATGCTAACATAAATAAACTAAGCAGACGGGTCCTGATCTGGTGGTGAGTGTGTGGTGATCAGGAGCAGCCCTAAAGAAATTTTTTTATTATTATTATTATTATTTTTTTATTTTTTTTTTATGCATTTATATCTATGACACCTAATCTAGTCCTCAAGGTGCTAAAAGTGTCAAAAGCTAATGGTTTTGTGAATATGTCTGCCAATTGATCTCCTGTAGCGATGTGATGTAATTCTATATCTCCCTTAGCGACGTGATCTCTAATGAAATGATGTCTAATGTCTATGTGTTTCGTTCGAGAGTGTTGAATTGGATTCTTAGAGATACAAATTGCACTTGTGTTGTCACACATGATCGAAATGGTTCCAACAGGTAGTCCAAGATCAAGAATTTGTTGTTTTAACCATAGTACTTGTGCAACACAACTTCCTACCGCAATATATTCTGCCTCAGCTGTGGAAAGTGCTACTGAGTTTTGCTTCCTACTGGACCAAGAAACTAATGATTGTCCGATGAATTGGCAGGTACCAGAGGTGCTCTTTCTATCTATCCTACATCCTGCGAAGTCAGAATCTGAGTACCCTAGGATTTCAAAGGAAGTGCTGTGTTTGGGATACCAAATTCCTAAGTTTGGGGTGCCTAGTAGATATCTAAGAATTCTTTTGACAGCAGTTAAGTGAGACTCTTTAGGATCGGCTTGGAAACGGGCACAAAGGCACACACTAAACATTATGTCCGGTCTACTGGCAGTCAAGTAAAGTAGGGATCCAATCATTCCTCTATATTTTTTCTGATCTACTGATTTTCCACTAGGATCCTTATCTAATTGGATTGTCGAACTCATTGGGGTGTTCATGGGTTTTGCACTATCCATTTCATATTTCTTTAAAATATCCTTAATATACTTTGATTGGCTAAGAAAGGTTCCATTATCCATTTGTTTTACACTAAAGCCATGAAAGTAATTAAGCTCTCCCATCATGCTCATTTCAAACTCATTACTCATTGTTTTTGAAAATTCATCGCATAAGTTTTTATCCGAAGATCCAAACAATATGTCATCTACATATATTTGAACAATGAGAATTTCTTCTTTGACCTTTTGTAAAAAGAGTGTAGTATCTACACTACCCTTTTGAAATCCTCTATCCAAAAGAAATGAGCTAAGTCTTTCATACCATGCTCTAGGTGCTTGCTTTAATCCATATAGTGCCTTTTTTAATTTGAATACATGGTTTGGAAATTGTGAGTTTTCAAATCCGGGGGGTTGCTCAACGTAGACATCTTCCTTAATTACCCCATTCAAAAATGCACTCTTCACGTCCATTTGATATAACTTAAAGTTCTTGAAGCAAGCAAAAGCTAAGAGCACTCTTATGGCTTCTAGTCTAGCAACCGGGGCAAAGGTTTCTTCAAAGTCTATTCCCTCAATCTGGTTGTACCCCTTAGCTACTAGCCTTGCTTTATTCCTTATTATTGTTCCTGAATCATTCACCTTATTCTTGAAGACCCATTTTGTTCCAACAACACTTTGCTCTTTAGGTCTCTTAACTAACTCTCAAACATCATTCCTGGTGAATTGGTTCAGCTCTTCTTGCATTGCTAGAATCCAGAATTCATCTCCTAAGGCTTGATCTATACTTGTAGGTTCTATCATAGAGATGAAAGCTGAGTGACTAACCTCCTTCCTAAGTCCATGCCTAGTCCTTACACCTTCTGAAGGGTCTCCTAAAATTAACTCTTTAGGATGACTAGAAGAATATCTCCATTCATGTGTCGCGAGCAGCCACTATCCAGGTACCACATGCTCTCACTAGGTCTTTTGTGAGAGCATCCCTACAATTTCATTCAAAGATTAGATTTGGGAACCCAAGTGAGTTTGGGTTCCTCCTTATGCTTGCATGAATGAGATGTATGCATGTTATGCTGTGATGGATGCAGTTTAGGTCTCCATACTAAGTGTGTCCTACGGTGAATTGTGCATGTGCGGGCTATGTGACCTAACATGCCACAAGAGAAGCACCTAACACCAGGAAATGGATTTACTAATCTATGAGTATGGTGGTGCCTCTTCCTAAGGTTTTGAAATGCATGCTGTGTTGGGGGTTTTCTAGGATGACCTACTGTGAGTGATGCAATTTCATTTTCTAATTCTTTTATCTTTTCACTATAGGTTTTATTTTGAGCTGTCAATCCATCAACTTCTATCAATAGCAAGTGCTCACTATGATCTACTTCTAATGCAAGTGCAGTTAGTTTTTCAAACTCTACATCTAGTTCAATATGTGATGTTTTCAAGGATTCATGCGCTTCACTTAGTTCAATATGCTTCTTATTTAATGCATCATACTCATCAAGAAGTAACATGTGATCTTTATCTAAATCAGAATTTTCTTTAACTAAGTTAGCATGCTCAATTTGTAAGGAACTAAATTCAATATTAAGTTTAGCATGCATTTTCTTCAGTTTCCTATACGAGTCATGAATATTCTCAGAAATAAGCAGTAATTCATCATAAGAAAGTTGACATACCTCCTCTTGATCCAATTGATCAAGGTTATCATTAGCCATAAGACACAAATTTGTTACCTCCTCCTCTGCTTCTTCTTCTGATGATTCTGAGGCAGAGTCGGCCCAAAAAGCTTTCTGTGTCTTTGTCTTTCCTCTCTTGTATTTAACTTTGTCATCTCCTTTCTCCTTTGCTGGTTGACTCTTCAGATTAGGGCAATCGGCTCGAAGGTGACCTGGCTTCCTGCACTCAAAGCAAATTGTATCAGATGAAACCTTATTGGACCTTGAGCTCTTACCTTTATTCCAGCTGTTCTGATGACGCTTTTATTTTCTTTTCAGGAAATTTTTGAACTGTCGGGTCATCAGTGCTATCTCATCATCTTCCTCCCCTGCAGAGCTTTCACTTTCTGAGTTGCTAGCTTTTAATGCCACCGTCCGCTCCTTTTTCTTTTCACCTGCATCACTTTGCCTTTGGCTCACTCCTTGCTCGTATGCAATGAGTGACCCAAGGAGGTTATCAATAGAATAAACATTAAGATCTTTAGACTCAGTGATAGCAGTTATCTTAGCATCATAGGAACTAGGTAGGCATCTAAGAATTTTATTCACTTTCTCAGAATTTGAAATTTCTCTACCTAATGCATGCAATGATGTCACAATTTGGGTGAACCTAGTGTACATGTCAGAAATTGTTTCGCTAGGTTTCATACGGAATAATTCATAATCATGCAGTAGAATGTTAAGCCTAGACTGTTTTACTTCGTTTGTTCCTTCGTATGTGATGCACAGTCTATCCCAAATCTCCTTACCAGAAACACAAGTAGATACTCTCATATAGTCCTCAGATTTCAATGCACAAAAAAAAACAGTTTAAGCATTTAGCATTCAGTTGGGCTAATTCCCTATCCTCATTGCTCCATTCAATAAAAGGCACAGAAGTTTTCAAACCATTAACTATCTTGAACGGTGCAACATATCCATCATTTACTAACATCCACATGCGGTAATCTATAGATTGCAAAAATGTAGACATTCTAATTTTCCAGAAATCAAACGGTATGTTATCAAAAAGTGGTGGACGAGTTATTGAATAACCCTCCGCAGTGTTACGATTACCAAAATTCGACATGATCGTTTTTTCAAGGTTTTCTAAAACACTATTTTTGAAAAACAAGCTCTGATACCAATTGAAATTACTGAACGACAAGAGGGGGGGTGAATTGTAAAAGTCTTTCGATTAATAAAATTAACCCTAAACAAGAGTTCTAATTTTTTTGTTGTTTTTGAAATATTAAAACAAAGATTTATGCAAATTTGCTTTCACAAAAAAAAACATGCAATAGATATGACAAGATTAAAGTGCAAGCAAAAAGTAAGCAATGATAAAGAAAGAACACACCAAGAATTTTATAGTGGTTCGGTCAAAATATGACCTACGTCCACTCCCCGGAGTCCTCCACTCCGGGATTTTCACTATCAAAATAGTTCTCCTTTTGCCCCCCTTGGCAAGGCGGAGAAGCCTGTACAAACCTCCCTTTCACCAACCGGCGTGGCGGAATACCAAACTCTATTTTCACCCTCTTGGCGACGGCAGAGAACCTTCTCGTTTTTCTCCCTCCTGGAGAAGGCAGAGAACCTCGAGGTAACGGATGTAGACGAGCCTTTCCCTTGGAGATCCTTCCTCAAATCCTTCTCGGGCCACAGGAGGAGCAAGATGCAGCAAGCTTGGAGCAACCGTGTGATCTCCCTCACACCTCTTCTCCCTCACAACGCTCACCTCCTCCTTCCTCTCTCAACCCTCAAGAATTCCTCTAGAATTTTCTCCCTTGGAATCCCTCTCTAACCACGTTCACCCCCTCTGTAATTGTTACCCAAAAAAAGACTTGATTGACACCTGAAAACGGGCTCCAAAAACCTCTGATTTCAAAATTAGCCGTTACTGTTCGTACAGTACGATTCAACATCGTACAGTACGATCTTCACAAACAGCCGTCGTCCTGGTACGAAGATGTACGATCAGTACAAAAATAAATCGTACTGTACGATATAATATCGTACGGTACGATCCAACAAGATACTACTCGTACAGGACGATGGTCTGGACGATCGGATGTCGTCTCTGTTCATCGTATGGTACGATTACTATCGTACAGTACGATGTTCAAATTTTCATTAGCCCTGGATTATATGCACTAATCACGGGTTAATTTTAAGTAAGTATTAAAAACAGATCGTACAGTACGAACTTGTTCGTACAGTACGAACGGCGCAAAATCACTTACTTAAACTATGTCACGGCTAGGGTTTTGGATCTGAACATATCGTACAGTACGAAAGACTTCGTACAGTACGATCTATTCACAGAATTGTCCACATAGCTTAGATCGTACAGTACGAAATAAAATCGTACAGTACGATCTACAGAGAAGAATTTTAGTTATAATTTGCAGTTAAAAAAAAACTCTCCCCCTGTGTGTGTGCATGGTTGCTCTTACTCTTACGCATTTTGTGGCCAGACTCAATAAAGTAAAAAAGTGCAATAAATGAAAAATACAATATTTGACTCATACTCCTAATCTACCCGGTCTTGAGTCTTCCTTTCTTCCTGAGTCACTTGTGATCTTCCTGAAATGTTAGTGCTCAAGAAAAATAACAGATAAAATAATAATCAATGAAAAGCAGTTCCAAAACAGTCATTATTTGGCATCATCAAAATCTCAAACTCGGGGTCATGGGTTGCAACAATATATAGACAGTTTTCCAGTGCATCTTGAATGCCAAAATGGGGCTTAAGGTGATTACCCGCCTCGTCATAGACACCGTACCGGGGTCCCATCCCATCACGTACAATAAAGGCGTGTATGAGCTATTTTCTGGTGCGCCACTAACTCTAAAAATTGACTCTCAAAGTTTTGAATTTGGTGGTGTTATACCTTCGACGATGTTGGCAACAGCGTTGAGAGAGGCAAAATGCACAAAAATATGTTTTCTTTTCCCCTAATTCATTTTTTTTTTCCTTTTTTTGTTTTGAAACCTCATTTTTTTATTCTGATCATCTCTCTCTCCCTCTTTTTTTGAAACGCCTCATCATCATTTTTTTTAAATCTATATTTTTTCTTTTTTTTAATGAGTAATAATTGTTAATGCCATCAATAATAATTGACGTTGAGTCCATTAGCTGTAATCACTATAAACAGCACTAATAGCAATCATTACTATACATAATAATAAGACTATGCTAACAATCATAATAAGATTAACAACATGGAACAAGTGAGAAGAAGTTTATACCTGTAGTGGGCTTTCTTAAATAAATAAGTAGGCTTTAGGTTAGTGGCAAGGAAAAGGTAGTGGGCTTGTTTTTTAGTGAAATAAGCCTTCTGATTTAAATGGGTGGTTTATTGGGTTGGAAATGGGCTTTGAAGAGGAATGACTGAAGGGCCAGGTGGGCCTTAGGTGAGGAAAACCGGGCTGGTTGCTATCTTGATGAGCTGGCCTATTTTAAATGGATAATGGACTTGTGCAGGAAACATGTTGGGCTTTCCCTCCCCTTTTTCTTATACCACTCGTTGTAGAGTGTGGAAAAGGTACGAACAAGTGAATTCCTGCGTGAAGAGGACGCGGTGCTGAACTGGTACGAGCTCGGCAGGCATAGGTGGTCGAGAGCAGGTGAAGGCTCGGTAAGGAAGCTTTGGCCGGTTTGAAGTTTACATGGGTGGAAGAAGAAAACACTTCGTTTCAACTTCATTTTTAGGGTTGAAAAGCGAAGAATTCGAAGCTACTGCGACGGGGAGATCTCCATCGCTGAATTCATAGGATTTTTGACAGCAATCGACGGATTTTATGGGATTTTAGCAGAGATTTACTCGGTCTCTCCACATATACGAGGTAATCACAATTAAAGCAATTTGATAATTTTTTTTTTACCTCTGAATTTATTTTATTTTTATTAAATTGAAAGTCAAGTTAAATGTTTTGTTATGATTATTTATCCATTAGCAACACTGAGCATAAGATGGAAATTATTTGTGGTCTCCAATGCTCCATATATATATTAGATTGAGGCAATCCGTAATTATCAAGTATCTTACTGCTGCAAGTCTTGCTATTTGATCGGCTACATGAAAAGATGAAATGTTTGAGTAGCCAAAGACAGTTAACGTTTCGTGGGGAATAAAATCCGAATTGCTGCAAAGATTTGAATTCGTCCACCTGAATTTATCCATGTCCAGCCTCTTAAGTTTAGAGGGAAAAGAGGGCAACTCTCTCGACTTCGAGAAGTAAAATAGGTCAAATTTAATTGAGCAAGGAAATAAACATCCATCTTCAGTAGTTACTCATGCCTCAAACGAATCCTCTAATGCTTCTAATTCGTAGATATGTAACACCTCTACCAATGGAAAGGTATGGCATTTATCATTCCCATTAAATTTAATTTTGAGCTATTTTACTTCCGGCGTCCAAACAAGCTTTAGAGACTTTAGGAAGGGGAGTTGTCCAAAAAGTTTTCACACTCCAAGCAACTCGTCAATTCAATTTTCTCTAGATTGAAGATCGGATTGACATTGCTCATCCATATTGCAGACCTTACCTCCATGTATCTCTTTATGCTCAAGCTCCTTAGATATTTTGGCGGTTGAAGGTTGTCGGGCACATTCTCAGCGAAATCGAAGTTTCCCAAATTAGTGAAATTCCAACATGAGGTCAAATCTGTGAGCCTCCTCTTGGCGTATAATCTAGCACTACAAGCCTTCTCGGCATCCTTAATTTTTTTTTAGGGCAAATGATTCCCAGTTTGTGAAGTTCATTCAAATTCTTCATTTCCCCAATTCTATAATCACTCTCATCTCTAAAAAAATGTTCTTGACGAGTTTTTAACTTCCCAATCCTTCTTTAAGATGTCAAGCTTGTAATTTGAATAGACAAATGTCGAAGAGTCATAAGAATCATAGAAGGTTACTCCATACCATCCTTAACTCTTGAAATATTCTTGGTTTGAAAACTTACTGTGCCAATTTATGTAGTAAGTCATACATTTTATAACATGAGAAGATTTTTCAATGATTATCAACTTGTGAAAGAAAGATTTTTTTTTTCTTTATCAGAGTACCAAAGTTCCTCCTTCCGACATCCTCCATAGCTAGGATGCACCGACACGGACACGTCGACACGAACACGGACACGGGACACGGTATTTTTTAAAAATATAGGACACGGGTGCGGCGTGGACACGACATAATAATTTTTTAATATAATATATAGAAATTAAGATGACATTATATTAAAAATGATAAGGAATAATAAATCAATTTCATGATAATTTGTTTAGCTTATATTATAAAAATGTTTAGTACAAAATATCAGTACAACCACAAAAATATAAGCAAAAAACTATTTAGTACAACATGAATGTCTAACTACTCAATAGAGGGAATGATAGAATTAGGTTCAGATGTTGATTTTTGACCATCAATATCATCATCATTGAATATCATTGCTTCCAACTCTGGTTCATCTAGAGAAAGATTTGCAACCTCCAATAATCTCATATCATCAAGGCACTCGAACCCATCTCCAGTAACATCCCACATCTTATTATCACATGTCATATAAAGTGAGGTTTTCCTTGATAAAAGACTAAGATTATATTCCTCCTAAATCATAATGGATATTCTCTATTTGAACTACTGTTCTTCAACATAGAAATTATAATTGATATGAAGTGAAATCAAAATATCTCAATAATAAGACAACATGAATACAACAATATATCGGTCTTTCAGGGTCCAATGGGCTCTCCCCTAGTGGGGTTCGACCTGCCAGGGTAAGAGTAATTTTGAAGTTTTGCTTGTTTTTAAAGTTCGTAAGTTATTTGTATGGAAAGATATCAAGCGGTACCAAGCATGTACCTAGCGGTACCGAGCATGTACTGAGTAGTACCGAGCATGTACTTAACAGTACAGAGCTTGTACTTGACGGTACCAAGCATGTACGGAACGGTACCGAGCATGTACATTAGCTTTTTTGGTAAGTTTCAAAAAACAACAATTAATATTTCAAGCGTCGAGAGTCAGGCATCGATGTCATTTATCAGTCACCGAGAGAGGAGATGAAAATACCTTCACTACCAAAAAGAAATTAAAATGAGAATATTCGATGATTGGGTATTAAGTGCGGATGTTGATTTGATGTTGTGGGTAGAAAATAAGAAATATAGTTTAAATACCGCAAAATACAATAAATTATATTTTAAAAATTCATAAAATATTTAAGACACGCGTGTCCAATTTGCATTTAATATTTTTTAATCGGACATGTTTTTGGTGTATCCGACACGCCTCGGAGGAGTGTCGAACGAGTGTCGTGTTAGACACGGTGTCGGACACTGCACGCCTCTTTGAGGAAAGTGTCGGTGCATCATAGCTCCATAGTCTTTCTCTGAAAGCCAAGAGACTGAATGAAATCCAATGCAATTCACAATCGAATTAAATCATCTTCATTAAACTTATGATTTCTGGGTTGATTGTAGGGGTCAATAGCATCCATTCTGAACTGTACAGACATTAGATATCCTTGATTCAAGGAGCTAAAGCATTGTGCTATGTTAGTAGTTTGGCGACAAACTTATAGTATCAACTGAGTGAAGGCGTATTGATAATCAGATTGTAATATTTCTTTGAATAAGAAGTTGTAGGAAATGCTTATGTACAGTAAATGAGTCACTTGAATCCACCAAGGATATTTGATTATTTTAAAGTTATTTATTGTTTAATGACAATAACTTATGATGAAGAGGTCGAAAGAATCCACCAAAAATGTATGACCTATCTGAGATTGTATGTCAGAGCCATGCTCGATGGTATTAACATATGTGGAAGAGGTCGAGAGAATCCACCAATGATGTATGACATATTCAAGGTTGTATGTCAAAGCCCCGCACGATGACATTAATCTATGTGGAAGAGGTCGAGAGAATCCACCAAGGATGTATGACTTATCAGAAGTTGTATGTCAGAGCCCTGGTTGATAATATTAACATATGTGAAAGAGGTTGAGAGAATCCACCAATAATGTATGACCTATCCAAGGTTGTATGTCAGAGTATTGCTGGATGATGTTAACCTATATAGAAGAGGTCGAGAGAATCCACTAAGGATGAGTAATCTATTTGAGGTTGTATGTCAGAGCACTACTCAATTACTTTAACCTATATATAAGAGGTCGAGAGAATCTTTCAAGGTTATATGACATATCCGAGATTATATGTCAGAACCCTCATTGAAGTTAACCTATATGAAAGAGGTCGAGAGAATCCACCAAAGATGTGTGACTTATCTGAGGTTGTATGTTAGAGCCTTGCTCGATGACATAAACATATATGAAAGAGGTCAAGAGAATCCACCAATGATTTATAACCTATCCAAGGTTATATGTCAGATCCCTACTCGATGACGTTAACCTATATAAAAAAGATCGAGAGAATCCATCAAGGATGTATGACCTATCCGAGGTTGTATGTCAGAGTCTCGCTCGATGATGTTAACATGTGTGTAAGAGTTCAAATCGAATCCCCCTAGGATCGATTTTGCCTTGATTGGGAGGGGACAAACGTCACGTGTATCATGAATCAAAGATGAAGAATGGTCTATTTTAGACCGTTATTGCCTTTTTGAGGTCAAGATTAAGATCTTACATAAGAAGTAGAAGTCCAGCAAAAGACTGTATAAGGTTTATAATTGACTGGAAGCATCCTTGTATTTGTTGAAATTTTCTTGAAATATCATCTTGATGTTGAAAGCATTGGAGGATCTTTTTAATCATGGTTGGAGTCAAAGCTGCCTCCTAGTCTGCATCTGATTTTTATGATATTGATGCAACAATAATTAATATTAAGATGTTGATAAGAGCGATATTTTGAGATTTGGAGCAATAGTTGCCCTCTAGTCAGAAATGACGTTCCCATAGATGACGCCAAAATGTTATCTCTAAGAGTATTTGCGGCAGTAAAAGAATATAAAGTTTAACGTCTTAGCTTTGTACGAAGATTCAGCATGGAATCAGATAAAAAGAGGGTGCAATATTCATAAGACACACCAAGATTTTTATGTGGAAAACCTTGAAAAAGGGAAAAACTATGGGGCCTAGCCCAGTTTGAATGAATTCACTATTATTTGCAGTCGATTACAAATGAGGCCTTTTAATGGGGGAAGTCCCTAGCTTCATGTAACAAATATACATCATACAGAGTGTATTACATGGTGGAAACAGGAAGTCATTGTTGCTGTGTTTGTTTGATCAAAAGGACTATAGTCGGTGGGCGAGTAAGTCAGAAGGACCGTAGTCAGTGAGCGACGGAGATCATAAAGATCGTTGTCTGACGACGAAAGTCAGAAGTACGACATCAAGGAGAAGTCCAGTGATTGAGATAATTTCAACGTCTGATAGAAGTTTGATAAATGTCCAGCGGCGGCGGAAGTCCAACATTGGGTAGGAATTCAACAACGGGCGGAAGTCTAGTGTCAGATAGGAATCCGACGACGGGCGCAAGTCCGACGTTGGGTAGAAGTCTGTCGATGAACAAAAGTCTGGCGTCGGATAGAAGTCTAGAAACAAGCAGAAGTCCGACGTCGAGTATAAGTCTGAAATCAGGTAGAAATTCGGTGACAAGCAGAAGTTCGATGTTTGGTAGAAGTCCAATGTTAATCGATGGCCGGGTAGAAGTCCGGCGTCAGAAGTCACTAGGACAGAACTCTGGTGTCGGTGGGCTGCCGAGTGAAAGTCTGGCGGTGGTCAAGGAAGAGTTTGGTGATAAGATAACTTTCTTTCTTCTATTTCTTCTCTTCTTGCTTCCTTGTTTAATTTCGACGTTAGTTGATGATCAGGTAGAAGTCCGGCGGCGATCGGCTGCCGAGTGAAAGTCCAGTTGTGGTCGAGGAGTCTCTTCCTTATCTTCCTTGCTTCATTCTCTTCTCTTCTTGCTTAGGCCTTCTTCATCCCCCCCTCTTTGGGCCCCTTTCTATGAGAAATTAGGGGTCTATTTATAGTTTTCAGACAGTGGCATATTCTATAAATAGGAGGAAGATCAGGAGTGAATTGAGAGTGGTTTGAATGGACGATCGATGTTGAATCCCTCGATCATAGACGGTTTATTAGCCATTTGAATGTCTCAATGATGTGATGTCAAAATTTGACAATATTGGGCTCGTTGGATTCGTCTCGTCGAGTCGCTCAATTCAACTGTAAGCATACCATATTCGGAAACTATTTGATAATCCAAATTATTGATTGAACCTTCTAAAGATGCTTTGAGTCTTTGATTTGGACTAATTTGGGCTCAGATTGAGTCGAATTTGATGTCGTTGGGTTCATATTTTCGAGACGTTCAGTTCGACTGTAAGTTTGCTGAAACTGGAGTTCTAATGATCCCGAATTTAATTTTTAAAATTTCCAGCTTAATTTTGCGTCGTGATTCGTGCTTGATCAAGATAATTCTTTGATAATATATCAGTTGCCCCTCTATTTTTAGATGTCGAAGCTTCATAACTCTGAAAATACGTGTAGTACTTCATATTTTTTATATAGCAAAATTATAATTTCCAAAAAATCTTAATAATTTTTTATTAATATGAAGAATTAATGACTCTAATTAATCATTAATCAATCAAAATAAAAATTTAATGATTAAATTTTCGTTAAATATTTGCCTATCAATTAGTACAAATTTATCAAATTTAATACATTTAAATATTAATGAAAAAAATTTAACCTTGATTAATGTTTAATGAGACCAATGACCCATTCATTTTTATCACCCCATTGATCAGGCTATTTCTCCACTATAACGGGCTGCTCTT
Source organism: Dendrobium huoshanense (assembly GCA_016618105.1). NCBI lineage: Eukaryota > Viridiplantae > Streptophyta > Magnoliopsida > Asparagales > Orchidaceae > Dendrobium > Dendrobium huoshanense. The sequence goes on along the minus strand of CM028359.1, from coordinate 82,816,462 downwards.
AAGCCCATTCATTCGGTTTTTCTTAAAATGAATAAATAATGTGCCACATTATCCATATAGAGAGAGGGGAGAACTTTATTACTAATAATGTACGAACAAAAAATTTAATTAGAAGAGGGCCTTTTTTGTATTTTTGCCTCCCCTAAAATATTTATTTTGCCCTAATCAAACCGGTCGCTCTCGCCTATCTCCGTCTCTCTCGCATTCATCCCGATTCGGCGATTCCCGCACAGCCGCTCCGTGCCTCCGACCGTCTCTTCTCTGGTGAGCCGCGAGCGAGAGATCGCCTTCGACGCCGACGACTCTTCCTAGTGCCTTACACCTTCGTCGCTTCTTCTTCCACCTTCGGGCTTTGTCGCTTATTCGACGCTTGCTCATCAGACAATTATATGTAATCTATTTATCCTGAATGCTCTTATAGTCGTCTTCCTTAATGTGTGATTTTTATTGTTGAAGACTAGGAGCTATAAGAAGTATGATGTATTGGTTTTCCCCAATTACATTTATGTGTTATAAATAGATAATGTTTATCTAAAATGATCAATCCATGATGCAGTGTGAGAAGTGATTACTTTTGGATTTGATTACACCAATTGCATAATCAGCGATGCCTTTCTTTACTGTAGACCAGCAAAGCGAGTCTTCAGACCTTGTTACATCTCCTAGGCTCCCAAGTGAATGATGTATTTTGTTTGAAGCGCCTCCTTCAATGCCATTGACACAAATTTATGCAACACAAGAATAAGATATTAATGTAATATAAAAATGAATGGAAGACATTGATGTGGCTAAATGGATGACCTCTCCACAAGTGTTATTTAATCATAATATCTTCGCATTTTCATGTAGTTCTCATATAGTCATTTTATTTTCATGTGGTCATGCTATTTCTCAGTTAATTTATAATTGTTTGCCTTGATGACATTCTAGTGTATAATAAAAGTTGGGAAGAGCATTTATAGCTTTTGAAGTAGGTTTTAAGGCTTTTAGAAGATTTCAAATCCATACTTAATATTGAATTGTGTGATTTTGGGATCCTTAAATTTGTCTGTCTATGTTTATCATCGATGGAGTACTACAGATGGGCCCAAACATGATAGCAACAATCTAAGGATGGCTGCCCAGTCTTTTGAAGTTCAAGTTTCATGTGAGCTTGCTTATTTGTGTGAATGTTCGTTTTCCATTCATTAGTGCTGAAAAAAAAAAAAAAAGAGAGAAAGAGTACATCTTATAGTTGCTCAAAAAAAGATCATGGAAGCATTATTATTAGCCTTTCTCAACTTGCAATGTTTATATTTGAGTTGTTGTGGATTTGCCTAGCTAGCTAAATATTGTACCTTTAATATGGAGCTGTTTGTCTTGAATCAGATAATGAACACATGAAATGGATGGTGTTACCTAATTTTTATTTAAGAATAATTATCATTATATAAGATGTTGATGATATTTTTAAAATGTATTATGTATTCAAATACAAATAATCATTAATCATTAAAATGATATATATATATATGAAAAACAATTCTCTATATTTTTACTTATAAGTTTGCCCCCCCTGAAAATTAAGGCTGGTTCCGCCCCTGATTTCATGGCTGGATGCAAACTAGAAGGATTCGCCCTTTGGAGCCAAACTGTTTGCATTTATAGTATTTCTTTTTTTTTTTAGGTGGTGGGACCCATACGTCACAAGGCTTTTTTTTAATTAATATTCGGATGACGGCTATAGTGCCACCCTCTAAAAAAAATTTTTAAGAGATTTTTTTTAATCTTTTTTGTGTGGCCCGCACTATAAATTTTCTTTTTTTTTTTAATTTTTTTTTTTCAAAAATAGCAAAAAATGGGCCTAAAAATCTTGTAGAAATTTCTAGAATCATTTTAGAAGTTTTTGAAAGATTTTGTAGGCAAATTTCCTCTATTTTTTCTAATATTTCCCCACCTTTTCCTCCTATAAATAATCTCCCTGGGGCATGGAATTATTTGCACCTTATCCTCTTTTCCCTTATTCCACTAATTTTCTTACAATTGAGGCATTTTCCTATTTTTCACAGATGGCATCCCTTACTAAAATTCAAGGCCCCTCTCATTGTGTAGAAGTTAGAACTTTTTACAATCGTTCTTTTTCTTTTTCCTCCCTTTTTCTAACTTTCTTATAGTTAAGGTTTTCCCCTGTTTTTTGTAGGCGGCATCTCTTACTAAAATTCTGGGCTCCTCTCTTTTGTAGAAGTTAGAATTTTTTGTAACAATTCCTTTTTTTTCCTCCATTTTTTCTTCTACTTTGACCTTATTCTTACATTTGCGGCATTCCACTGTTAGAGATATGCGATATTCCCCAATCAAGTTTCAGTGCTCATCTCTTGTGTAGAAGAAGATTTTTCCTCCTTTTTACTTATCTTGCGTTCTTCTTCTAACTTTGGAGGCATTTCACTATTTAAGATAGGTGGCATCCCCTATCGAGCTTCAGTGTCCCTTTATTGTATAGAAGGAGATTTTTCCTCTTTTCTTTTATTGTGTTCTTCTTCTTATATTAGAGGCATTCCACTGTTTAAGATAGGTGGCATCCTCTATCGATATTCAGTGCCCCTCCCTTTTATATAAGAAGTCACGATGAGTGCCTACTCTCTCACTAAACTATCCTTGACAGAATATATTTTAGAATGATAGTGCTAATTAAAAGAAGAGGGTGATCCTCAATCATAAGAGAATTTATCCTTGAGTTTTTAATTATGCAAGGAATTTCCTAGAGTGCTCCCAACCCCTTCCAGCCAATATTGTGAGCCACCAGAACCAATGGGAAAAATGCGATGTTAATTGTGCTGATATATATATATATATATATATATATATATATATATATATATATATATATATATATATATATATATATATATATATATATATATATATATATATATATATATATATATATATATATATATATATTGAGAGTCACTTTAAGGTATTTTAAATACCTCAAAATTTAATGATACACTCATTCTAATTCATGTTAAATATAGAAAAAAATAAAATAAAAAATAAAGCCTTTATTTCACACCTACAATCCATCACTAGACAGCCTGAAAAGGTACTTCACGTTCTAAACTTATTCAAATAATTTTAAATTTGTCCAACTTACAGAAAGAGGTTGCGCATTTTCACAATCTGGATAGGGTTTCCACCTGTTAGACTGTGTCGGTTGCGCTCTTGTGATTCTCTCGTTAGTGTTGCATAATGGCCATATTGATTTCTCTTCTTAGGTCCCCCTCAAGTGATACCATGTAGGCCTCACGGTTTTAATGTCTGCAACCTCTATTCACTTCACTAATGAAAGGATTTATATGTTGTTCACTGAAGCGGTGTTCCGCTGGCAATTCAACCAATACTCTGCCACAAGCTTGGCAAAGTCAGAGTCTTTGATATCCATCAAGTTTGACGGTTTGTCATACTCCAAAATTTTCCCTGTCAATGATGCACACCATGAAGTTAGTCATAATTGCTGATAACTTAATGCATTATTTATTGTTATAGCTTACTTTTTATGAAGAAAGGAGAGGTAGAAAGAAAGTTTGATTGATCGTGTTTTTATTTCTTTGGCCATTGCAACCATCAAATGGCGTGTTCTATTTTCTTCTTCATAAATCCTTTTTTTTTTTTTTTGGTAAAAGATGGCTTATTTTTCATTTGCTTCTTATGAATGTGGAATGACAATATGCTTGAAAAAAAAAAATCCAAATTTTCCCTCAGAAACAATATGAAAGCGCTTCCAAGTTAGTGCTTAATTCCTAACTTTGATTTAGGATGCGTATAAATGTTTGAAATGTTGCTTATATTTCTCACCATAGGAGAGCACCATAACCATGTCGCTATCTATTACTGTTGGAACTCTGTGAGCTATTGTTATCACTGTACAGCTGGAGAACTCTTTCCTGATAACCTTTTGGAGTATGGCATCCGTGGCTGAATCAATAGATGCAGTTGCTTCATCCAAAACTAGAATTTTGTTTTTACGAAGGACAACTCTGCCGAGACAGAAGAGCTGGCGCTGCCCAATGCTCCAATTTTCACCATCATCGCTCACTTTAAAGACCAAGATACTGTGAGTTTTATCAATTTTAAATGTGATTTAAATTATATTATATTGAACCAACCTGTTGAATCAAGAAGGGCTGGAAGTTTACTTATAGTAGACTTAAGCTGACACTTTTCTAAAGCCTGAAATTATTGAACAGACCAAAAATAAAAATGAAGTATTAGAGTAGCAAAGGATCAAAATGAAAATAATGTGTAAATTGCTAAAAGAGAAGTTGGAGAGCCCAATGACTGGAGCTTCACTTGCTGTCTTGTCTATATATGATGAACTAGTTGTAAATCCTCTAATTTACCATATTGATCCTATCAAATGAGATGCAACCCATTACTTCTAAACACAGACGAAGGTCATCCCTCCATATTGTTTAACAAAGGTCATTGATTGCATCTTACCTCCCATATCTCAAGATCAGCGTGCATTCCAAGAGGATCCAAGTTGCTTCTGACACTGCCCCTAAAGAGGGTAGGCTCTTGAGGAATTATGCTGAGCTTCATTCGCAGATCTTTTAGACCTATGGAGCAAATGTCCAGATTGTCAATAAGGATGGTTCCACTAGAAGGCTCCACCAGTCGAAATAGAGCACTAATAAGAGTTGTTTTCCCGCTTCCTGTTCTTCCAACCACACCCACTTTGTATCCTTCCTTCAAGGTGCAAGTGATGCCTTTAAGAACAAAGGGAGCAGTTGGGCGATATTTTATCTGCAAGCATATGAGAGAAGTCAATTGTGAGAAGTTGGTATTATGATGACTAGGTAATAACATGTTAGACCGGTCAATTGGACTGGCCCAGGCACAAACAGAGGCGGAACCCTCCGCCTCCTATACGTCTGATTCGACGCCCAAGCAATGTAGAGCAGTTTAGAAATGTTTTTTGAGGGAGTTATGAGGGAAATTTGAATGTAGGGACTGTTTAGAGATTTCCTTTTGGAATGTATGCATTAAAGAGTTTGTTTTCCTAGGATTATGGCATCTTGAATTTTGCTGAAATTTGGGATCTCTTAGATTTAGGTTTCTTTGGGGATCTAGCGGCGTCTAGAGATTTGGGAGAGATAGGAGGGATAGATCCTCCTCTTAAATAGAGGATCAGTTATATCTTGATTTATTTCTTCCGTTAGTTTGATTTCTTCAAAAAAATATACTATTTTGTTGTTTTTACCGTTGGATTTACAAAGAAAATTGCTGTTTTTGCCTCTATTGATAGGATTTACTTGAAATCTTCAAGTGTTTCCTATCATAAGAACACTAAAAAAATCATATAAATACTTTCTCAATCCTCACCTTGAGATCTTGCAAATCAATCCTTCCTTGCTGTGGCCATGATGGTGATGGCCTGTTCTCATAAATGATAGCTAGCGGTTCTGATGGAATATGCATGAATTGTTTGATTCTCTCCACGGAGATGACATAATTTTCGATATTGGAGTACCACCGAGTTGTAAACGCTTGAGCTGAAGATAGTGTGAGAGCATAGGAAAGGCAAAGACCGGAGAACCCTGTGCCATTTTTGAGTTAATTAGCTTTCTCTTGGGAAGAAAAAGACATGGTTATTAGGGGAAAGAAAAGAAGTAACACGATTTACTATCAATGAACCTGGGGCAATGGCTCCCTGAGGAAGTAAAACAAGGAATATAGTAGAGGTAAGTACTGTCAAACTTTGAAGTGCTTCCACTCTCAGTAGCACCCATTCCATGGCAGCAACAGTGTGGAAAAACAGTTTTGCATCTGTATCAATAAGTTTTAAATTTGTATGGAAGAACCTTTCGACTACCCCAAAAGCTCTAATCGTTACAACTCCAAGCAAAGATTCTCCAGCATAATTCATGACGGGTGCTTTTGTGGTCCCATTGATCCTCGCCAATTCCCTTGCTGATGCAAGATAATAATTCTTCAAGATTCGGCAATGATCAATGACACAATCGGCATTAGATATATTGTTTAGTTTCAGTAAATATAAAAATGTTAAAGACAGTCTGGTATTGAGATTCACCTGAACCCAAATTGTCATGATTAACGCTGGAATTGCTACAACCAGAACTTGCCAAGTCACTGTTGCTATGATCACTGTTGTTGTCACAACTTCAATTGCACCTATCAGCACAAATGAAATAGAATACGGTATATCGAAGTCAACGATACTCAAATCTGAAGATGCCTGCATAGATGATTGATGATTTTATTAGTCATTGAATTTGCAGATCTGAGATGAATGTGTGATGATGAGAAAACTAACCCGAGTTAAGATCCTTCCTAATGGGGTAGAATCAAAAAATGTCATGGGAGCCTTGAACACAGAATCCATGAAACTAGAAAAAAATTCTTTGGATGCTTTCAGTCCAAGATGTGCTGTTAACACGCTTCTAACACATAAGAAGACACAGCCAACGAAGGAAATTGCTGAAAAAACTCCAACTAACATGCCATCACTTTTATGACGAATCTGGATTGCTGCAGCCAACCAATAATTTGATATACCCTGAAGAAAAATAAAAATTGATTGAAAGATGATCATCAAAGCAAGTAGAAATGATCCCTTTGAAATCTGGATGTAATCTTTGTATGGCTTCCAACCAGCATTCCCTATCTCCATTTCCTCATCTTCTGTAAGCTGCACTGCTGATATACTAGTGACTGTGATCTCTCCTTCGCTGTTGTGTTTCGTAGGCTGCAAACTATTTAATTGTAGGTGATCTGCTGCTATAGTTGTTTTTCTGTTTTCATTATCTGTAGAATTTATTGTTGTAATTGAAGACTGATGTGCTGTAACTAGCTGCTCAAATGTTGTTCCTGCCTTTAGAAGTTCTTCATATCTTCCTGTTTGTATAATTGTTCCTCCTTCCATAACCTAGAGAAAGAAGCCAAAATTATCATATCTACTTGTTATGTAGTTTAGTTTGTGAAAGAACTCTGCTTACCAGGATCCTGTCCGTTCGAGGAAGAAATTCTACTTGATGAGTTACTAGAATGACAGTTTTCTTTTCTAGGGCAGTCATGACGCAATCCTGCAATTTATGCAAATGAAATCCCAATTCGTATCAATAAGTAAGCTAGTTTAGGAGGTTTTCAAAACATCTAAATTGTGTTTGAATAAAGATCTTTCATGAACTACTTTATACATTACAGTGAAAAAAAACTTGCAACATTCTGCCAACTTACTCATATAAAAGATAAATGAATGTATGAAGTTATAATGTCAAGCATCAATAAATTATGTTCTTTGTTTCCGTCAGTTTTTCATAAATTATCCTCGTAGCAACACTTTTCATATATAGGAAAAATCTGAATAGGTCTAATGGACAAGAGCTGATGGAACCTATCCAACTATGTCAGGAGTTATTTGTCAATGTTAATAATGTTCTTTCTTTTATGTAATTCTAGTAAGCAGCATGTCAAACTAAACTCGTAGGCTTTGTTATTCACAGGCCTGTTAAAAATCGTTATAGATTTTGTCCAGCCAATCCCATTATGTTCGCTTGGCTACTTGACAAAGCCAATAGATTATTATTTCACATCCATCTCAACTAAGCTTTTTGAGTTTTTGTTACTTACATGAAAGAGGATTGATGCTGTATGTGCATCAACGGCACTGAAGGGGTCATCTAGTAGATAAATATCGGCATCATAGTAGACAGCTCTAGCCAATTGAATTCGCTGTTTTTGTCCTCCACTCATGTTTAGTCCTCTTTGTCCTATCTCTGTAAGGTCTCTATGATCAAAATTCTCAATATCCTTCTCCAGTGCACAGCATCTGATAGCCTCCTGGTATGCTTTCTTGTTCATTGGCTTACCATAGAGTATGTTGTCACGCAGTGTTCCACTCTGAATCCAAGATGTTTGTGAAACATAGGCAATGGAACCATTCAAGTCAACCTGAATATAGCTAAAATCTTGTTAGTGTTATCAAAGTGGTTATTTTCACCCTTAAAGAAATTTATTTTCATTGGAAGGTTTAAGAACTTACTGATCCACTGATTTTGGGTATCTCGCCTAGCAAAGCATATAATAGTGATGATTTTCCTGAGCCAACTGATCCACAAACAGCAATCTTTTGCCCTTTCTCTATCTGCAAGTTTATGTTCCTTAATGTAGGGGCAATTGAAGTCTGTTCCCAACTAAAGACACCATTGCTCACTTCAGCGACAAGATTCAAATTTTGAAGGGAGCTTCTCTTCTCATTTTCTTCTTTAATTTCATCCTCTTGCAGAAAATTGTCAATTCGGTCTAAGGAAACCTTCACTTGGATCAATACAGATAGAACCTCAGGAAGCATCCTTACTGGCTCAGCCATAACTCTAAGAGTTGCTAGAACCGTGAAGATGGTACCTGCATTTAGAGGAGCACTTCTCATGATTGCTGTCCCAGCAAAAATCACTCCGGAAACAACTGTGGGTGATATCCAATATAGTGCTGCTCCGCATGACTTTGTCAACTGAGTTTTTCTCAACCATTTAAATTCAACACCTCTCAGTTTTTCAATTGTATTTCTGAAATTTTCTTCCCATGACTGTAATTTTATAATCTTCATATTGTTCAGGACTTCAGATGTAGCTCTTAGTCTCTCGTCTTGAGCAACCATGAACTGTGACTGAAAGTGCTGCAACATCTTTGCAACAGGAACGTTCATGAAGCCAAAAATAACCAAAGGGACGATACCTGGAAGGGCTCCCATACCTACAGTTCCAAAAAGTATGGCTACTGAAAAGAGGAGTTGGAGAGGAAGGCTCCATGCCATGTGAAACCACCATGGAAAATCCCCAAATCTATATGCATCTACAGCAATGTAGTTGACAATTTCACCTGTAGAATGTCTTAACCTTCCCTGGCTTGAAATCTTAAGCTCCTTGTGGTAAAGGGCTGCCATTAGTGCAGATCTCATCCTCATTCCATACCTTCTTGAGTCGAAGAACCAATGCCTCTGTGATAAAGATTCGACCACCTTGATTATTAGCAAGCATCCTACTAAAGCCAGGCCCTTGCTTAGTTCTTTGTGCTCAAGGTTTGAGTACCACACAAATGCATATAGGATCAAAGGAGAAACTGCAATGGAGATTGATTTCAGAAGTGCATAAAATCCGACTAATAACATTTCCTTCTTGTAACATTTTGCCAATGCCAAAAGGACCAAGTTCCTCGTCCTCTTTTTACTGCTCCTGAGAAGATCCCATTCTCTGGTGAAAATATTATAAGCATGAACTGCTTCATCTTCAGCGTCCAATGATGGGATGTCTTTGAGCTCTAATGTTTTTGAATGGCCCAAACGCAGTAAGGGATTTAGCCAAGAAAAGATTAGGCGGCTAAAGAAACCAGCTCCACCAAGATTTGAACTGCCATTAACTTCTTCCAGTAAGGCCTGGGATAAACTTTCGTTTGCATGTTTACCATCAATTTTACTTTTGATGATTAGTTTCAGAGCATAGTAGAGCAGCAGCAAGTTTACAAACCATTGTGTGATATCAAGTATTGGAAGGCTATGATTTTTAACAAGATCCTTTACATTAAAGGCTGTAATAAGAAGCGCAAATGATGACCACCAGATCAGATGAATGGCTTTCAACCAATTATTAGGATGAGCATTTACAGATACTAACAAAACAACCCAGATTACTCCCCTTATAGAGAGAATTACCACCTGATCCCAGAGAATATATTTGCTTTCCTTGAACAAAATCCAGCCAGTTCTACTAAAGTAAGCGACACCAATGACTATGCAGAGGATTGAAATACTAATGGAATCCCAGCTCCTTATTCTATTCTTATTGATGATATGATGCCTTTTGCATGCTGATATCAGCAAAGCCAGCAAAAAATTCAGTAGAAAGAGAAGGTTAAGAACATCTATTAATAGTCTCTGCGTGCAGGAGGAACCCAAGTCAAAGCTCTCTCCTGAACACATCGAAGGGAACCAACCTGCAACTCAAATTCAAGTGAGGATTCACATTAAATGCCAGAGTAAATACAACAAGCTCAAAAAGGCGATGGTGATAAAAAACAGAATAAATTAAATGAAGAACATCAAACTTTTAGTCCTGAGCTGATACCAGGGTAAGAAAAAGTGAAAACTGTCGAAGAGAAGGAGATGAAATTGCCACCCTGAAAGCTCCAAAGAGCAGCCATTTTTCTTTTCCTCTGGTGATGCCTTCCCTATTTTGCTTGCCAAGTCTAAGTTGGTCTCTTGCAGTTCCTTGCTCAAAGGCTCTTCAAAAAAGATAGAGAGACGGCAATGGTTACAAATGAGTAAACCAAAGATAGCTCCTTGCGACTTATATTGTTCTTTTTCAGTCTTCCTTTAATTTTTTTTTTCTCTTCAATTTCAGCTGATACTGTGCATCAAAGATGGGTCCATTATGTGATTGTGATAACTTAATTAAGGAAAGACGTTTTACTGGAGTGATTTCATTGATTGGCTCATGCTGCTATCACCATAAATTCAGATAAATGCCAAAGGAATTCTATCACTACTGTGTACAAGCTTGTCTTTTAAATCAACCGAACAGGCTATCTCAACTTATAGCTTAAGGCGCAAGCTTCCTAGTGTAATTTTCTCAGCCTATCGGCACCTTACTATGATTGTGATATTAATAGAAATTATGATTGTGATCTGAAATACAAAATAATAAGAAAATTATTCTAATTGAAGTCTTAATAGAAGAATTTATGAAACTGACCAAATAGTTGTTGGGACATTATGATGAACTATCGTTGAGATTCCTTCATAATTTATGTCTCCTTTAACTCGAATTCTATTAAAGGTTTTGTTTGGCGCTACTTTCCTTCGCATTTCATGCTGCAATCTCATTTACGTTCAGCTATTGTTTTCTTATTGCTTTCTTGCTGTTGTCTAGTTATTTTTTGAAATTTTTTGTACTGAAAAACGTATATGTTTACTATCAGATCTATTAATATGTAGTAATTGTAAGAAAGCTATTGCCCGACTTTAAAAAAAATTATAATATCCATAAGACCTTAAAAAATATATTTTTTCCATAGCTGTTTTACAACTATTTTTTATAAATTGAATAAAATTTCAATAAAACTCTTAGCAATCATTATCAAAGCTCTATAATAGCTGTATCATTGAGATCTTTTCATAATTTATGTGTCTTTTTAACTCCAAATCTCTTTAAATGCCTGTTTTTTATTGTCTCGGGTTACCTGACTTAGAGATACATCAGGTAACCTATAATATATCGCCACGTGCTCTTACTCTTTACCGCGCGGCCCGACGACCCAACCCGAAACGAATATGCGCGGTATTTGCTCGGTATTGCTCCGTATTTGCTCGGTATTGCTCGACATTTCTCGCAGGCGAAATGTCGTTGAAATGTTGTAACTTCCGGTCCGGCGGCAGGGAATGCCGGATGAACGAAGTCGATCAACTGTAGAGGGTCGAAGAAGCACGCGAAAGAGAGGAAACTACCTTTACAGCGAGCGAACTCTGTTTGTTGCCTCTGATCAAACTTCGTAGCTTCTGATCCAGTAGAAAGGGAAAGTCGTCGATGGAGAAAAGTCGAACGGCCACTAGTGGAGTCGAAGAAGCACGCGAAATGGAGAAGGTTATCTCCACAGCGAGCGGGATCCCGTTTTTGCTTTCGATTAAAATGTTGTAACTTCCGATCCCGAGCAATACCGAGCAAGTACCGAGCAAATATACCGAGCAATACCGAGCAAATACCGAGTAGTACCTAGCAATACCGAGCAAATACCGCGCATATTCGTTTCAGGTTAGGTCGTCGGGCCGCGCGGTAAAGAGTAAGAGCACGTGGCGATATATTATAGGTTACTTGATGTATCTCTACGTCAGGTAACCTGAGGCAATAAAAATTCCTGTTTGGGACAACACTTTGGCTTCTGATTTTTAAACCACAATCACACTTAAGTTCAGCTATTATTTTTTTCTTACATTAATAATATGACAAACTTAAGTTACTATTTTGATTTTATATCTTAAATTAAAAAATATAAAAGTAAAAAAAAATAAAAAGTATATTATTTAATGAAATTAAAAAAAAAAAAATCTAAACTTGATATCCATAGGATATGAAAAAATATAAAATATAATTAAAGCCGACCTCGTTGTCCACGAGAATTATTATTATTTTTTGTTCTATTTAAATTATCACACATTTTTTTAAAACAAGTCGTGTCTGAGTTGATTTTCCTGTTAATTAATGACATGAAAACACCATTCCAACTTTTTATTCTATACTAAAAAAGTCAAAAAAAAAAAAAAAATTAAATTTTCTTGTCTTCTAATTAGGTTGAACATTCCAAGTGATCTTTGCATGACAAATGCAAATTGTTTACCTTCGGTTTTGAATAAATAGAGTTGGAAATCTTATAGAATAGCTACACAATCTTAAATCATAAGAGCTCCTTGGTCCCATTTCTTGAAAGCAACCTATCAAACCTTGCGTGTTTAGGCTACAAAGAAATTTCATGTCGATAATTTTTCTCAATTAATTACTAAAGTTTAGTAATTGTAATGCCTGCTATCCTAACTTTCTAATAATTTGAACAACTTTAGGTAAATTTTTGTTAATCATCCTTAATTTTGATTTGATTAGAATATATAAGTAGTCTTAGAATGTTTAAATGGGGTTTTAGGTGTACGTTATAGTGCTAAGGAAGCACCGCCGTGGTGGCGGGTATGGTGCTGAGTCTCAGGTCAAGAGATTCTAAAAAAATCTGGAAGATTCTATGGGAGCACAATGACACTGGGAAACTGAGTGCCGTGATGGGTCAAGTTAGTGGATTTTAAATAATACAATATCTAAAACCATTTGCACAATTCATTTTCACCCATCCTAATTAGTCAAAGAAGAGGAGGATAGCATAGGAAAGAGGAGGAAAGAGAGATTCAGATGTCGAAGATCTGGATTCATGATCAATATCGGCATGTTCAGGATATTGTGGAGCTCAAGGTCCCAAATCATTGCCTCTGATTTTAGTTCCAGTAAATTTATAAAAAGTTATGAATGAACATATATTTTTCTTAAGTTTAATAAATTTTTCTCCATGCAATTTTTAATATGTTATTGCACTCCTTATTATATATGAACATTTTTTACTATATTAAATTAAGATTTTAGTAGTTTATTTTTCCTATATGAATTTCTAAGTATATTATTAAATTGGTACTTTTTTGGCAAATATAGTAGTTATATAAAGTTAAAATATTCATATGAATATTCCTCTGAAGTTAGAAATTAGAAGGGTAAAATTCAATCACAATTGCATTCTACATAACATGGCATTGGAGATGTTCTGATATATTAAAAAGTGTACTCTCTATTATGTTACAAAGGACATGTATATTCTATTCTGACACCATTTGCCTAGTGCAGATGTGTGAGAGATTCTTGCCCCACTTGCTGAAGGCAATTGTGTGAGGTTATGTGGAATAATTCTACCCAAAAATCAATGATCATATATATTTGTTGTAGATAAATTGCTTGACTAGTATTATAAAGTAATGATCTCTACATACAACAACTTGAAAAGAAAAAATTCTTTCAAGTGGCTTAAAGCTGCACTTCTAAATATTGTAAGGATTTGGGTTGATGTATATGTATATCTCATATGTTATCTAATTATGATCTATAATAACATTCATCAGAAGATATCCAAGATGTCATAGTGTATGAAGAGCATGGTATTGTATCAATATGATCTCTTGCATTATACGACAGACCTTATATGTAATGATGAATACATTTTATAAGTGCTATTCTTAATCGCTTGAGATTTTGTTTGGGACAGCTTTCTTACTTCTTCTCAAAATGACGTTTTAGTATAAAAATTAAAAATTTTGTACTAGAAAATTGTTTTAAGAAGCAGGAAGGAAACTGCCCCAAATGAAATCCGAGTTTCCATTTTCTTCAAAATGACTAATTATCATACGAAAAAAAAAATCATATTAAAATAACACTAACATAGCTAAACCCATATCAAATTAACTAGGATAGAATACAATCCAAATACAAGATTTTGGTATTTGTCCAAAATATTGAGTAGTTGAAAGGGTGTGTCCAAACTTCTATTTATTTAATAATGCATGTACATGTGCTAAAATTATTTATGAATTATTTTGATTTAACATGGATTCCTTTGCAAGAGACAAAGAAGGACAAGATTTGATATGGTTAACTAAGATTCTTTCTTAGGAGGAAAAAAGTGAAGCCAAATAAATAAATAAATCAGTCAAAGGGAAATTTCTCTATGATTGTTCTCATTCTTTTAAATACTATGAATATTATCTTAATGAAATTTAAGATAAAATAATGGCTCATTCAACTTTCATTAAGTGTTATTCTATTTGTGACAAATCTTAATTAGTTATATATTAAATAATATATAGTAGGCATAGAAACACCCACCTAATTGGATCAACCTATGAGCATGTAAATTATTTTATACCAGACAACTAAAAACATATCAGCATACTTAACATTATAGTTAATATGTTCAGATAAAATAGTACTAGTATCATGCACAAAAGCACATGCAATTTAAAATAATGGGAAATGAAAAAGAAAATTTTGACTTTATACGCCCTATAATGTTCGAAAATGGAGAAATACACTCATTATGTTACTTAGGGAAATACGCTCGAAAGCTTTAATCATACCAAAATAGTTATGGCATTCAAAAAGGCGCTTTAGTTTACGTAAATAGTATTTCCTTCAAAAAATTGATCGACTTCTTGAATTCTCAAGGTCTTCTTCTTTTTCGACTATTCTCATTTACAAGTGATGATTTCGAGATAAAAGTTTCAATATAATATTTCCATCTACTTCTTTGCCTCTAGAAAGCCAGTGATTATCGCTAAAAGTATTTGATTGAAGCTTAATATTCAATGTATTATTATAAAATATTATATTTTTTTAATGTAATAAAAGAATTCTTAATTAATATCTATTATCTTGTTTGCCTTAAAATATATTGTTTTATTACTATTATGATTATATTATGTTATTTTATACTCTGTTGTTAACAATTTTAAACATTAAATGAACTATATTCAAACATGCAATTCAAATAATTTATAAATTTTTCTAACAATGACTTATTTGAATCGTATTTGAACCATATTAAACCATGATCAGTAAAGTTTTTGAACATAAAGGATTAATGTTTGAATAGGATTCTAATAATATTCAATCACATATGCTAATCAAAGGTGTTGGAATCTTGTTTGAATGTAGTTTGAATCGATTTTTATCATGGAAGACTTTAAAAAAATAATAATAATATGTGGTACACATCAGGTGTATCTTGCTCTGAACGAAATGTTATAGTATATTCCCTCAACAAATCAAATGACAAGCATATTTATCTAACTTCGGACATTATAAGGCATATAATATCAAGTTCTCATTAAAAAATTTGACAACATTGGATCGCCATCAATTGATAGTTTTCTTGTAATTTCTCTCAAGAAATGCTCCTTCATATAGTTCATTAACCTAAATCTCTAAATAAAATAGGAGACTTTTTGCATAAATTTTAACACTTCTTAACCCACCACTTTGATCATACGAAAGGCCCTTAATTAAAATATGGCTAAATTTTAATAAATAATTTTCTTATAAAAAAATAAAAGAAAAAAAGAAAAAAATAATAAATAAATAATTTTCTTATCGTCATAATAATTCAACCGTGTTCCACTTTTTAAACATTATATTATCGTTTTATGTGCAGGCTCTATAAGCATAATCATACACCATTTTTTTCTTTCCTAACTATAGAAATTAATGAAATAAATTGTGTTGAGATATTTAGAATACTTTGATATATACCATATAATTTACTTTATTTTGAGACTTTTAGGCCAATTATGACAAATTCACACATACCGGCCACAAGATAGGACATCTACCTGCTCGACTAATGCTCCCATTCCAACTAGGGTTCCCTGCTTGACTGGTTTCTCCTGGCAGCTTTTGCCGCCTGGTTTCACGGAAGTTTTCTATTTGCTTTTATTTATTTTCATTTATGGTGGTTTCTTTGTTAGACTATTCTATTTTAGTTTTCTCCTATCATTTTTTGGTGGATGGCAGCGAAACGGCTCGTCGATCAAATAGAAATTATGATTGTGATCTGAAATACAAAATAATAAGAAAACTATTCTAATTGAAGTCTTAATAGATTTAAAATGTACTATTTGATGGAGATGAAAAAAAAAAGAATTTATGAAACTGACCAAATAGTTGTTGGGACATTATGATGAACTATCGTTGAGATTCCTTCATAATTTATGTCTCCTTTAACTCGAATTCTATTAAAGGTTTTGTTTGGCGCTACTTTCCTTTGCATTTCATGCTGCAATCTCATTTACGTTCAGCTATTGTTTTCTTATTGCTTTCTTGTTGTTGTTTAGTTATTTTTAAAAAAATTTGTACTGAAAAATGTATTTATTTACAATCAGATCTATTAATATGTAATAATTGTAAGAAAGTTATTGTCTGAATTAAAAAAAAAAAGAATTAATATATCCATAAGACCTTAAAAAATATATTTTTTCCATAGCTGTTTTACAACTTTTTTTATAAATTGAATAAAATTTCAATAAAACTCTTAGCAATCATTATCAAAGCTCTATAATAGCTGTATCATTGAGATCTCTTCATAATTTATGTGTCTTTTTAACTCCAAATCTCTTTAAATGCATGTTTTTTATTGCCTCAGGTTACATGACATAGAGATACATTAGGTAGCCTATAATATATCGCCACGTGCTATTACTCTTTACCGCGCGGCCCGACGACCCAACCCGAAACGAATATGCGCGGTATTTGCTCGGTATTGCTAGGTACTACTCGGTATTTGCTCGGTATTGCTCCGTATTTGCTCGGTATTGCTCGACATTTCTTGCAGGCGAAATGTCGTTGAAATGTTGTAACTTCCGGTCTGGCGGCAAGGAATGACGGATGAACGAAGTCGATCAACTGTAGAGGAAACTACCTTTACAGCGAGCGAACTCTGTTTGTTGCCTCCGATCAAACTTCGTAGCTTCCGATCCAGTGGAAAGGGAAAGTCGTCGATGGAGAAAAGTCGAACGGCCACGAGTGGAGCCGAAGAAGCACGCGAAATGGAGAAGGTTATCTCCATAGCGAGCGGGATCCCGTTTTTACTTTCGATTAAAATGTTGTAACTTCCGATCCCGAGCAAATACCGAGCATACCGAGCAAATACCGAGCCAGTACCGAGCAAATATACCGAGCAATACCGAGCAAATACCGAGTAGTACCTAGCAATACCGAGCAAATACCGCGCATATTCGTTTCGGGTTAGGTCGTCGGGCCGCGCGGTAAAGAGTAAGAGCACGTGGCAATATATTATAGGCTACCTGATGTATCTCTACGTCAGGTAACCTGAGGCAATAAAAATTCCTGTTTGGGACAACACTTTGACTTCTGATTTTTAAACCACAATCACACTTAAGTTCAGCTATTATTTTTTCATACATTAATAATATGACAAACTTAAGTTACTATTTTGATTTTATATCTTAAATTAAAAAATGTAAAAGTAAAAAAAAAAATAAAAAAGTATATTATTTAATGAAATTAAAAAAAAAAATCTAAACTTGATATCCATAGGATATGAAAAAATATAAAATATAATTAAAGCCGACCTCGTTGTTCACGAGAATTATTATTATTTTTTGTTCTATTTAAATTATCACACATTTTTTTAAAACAAGTCGTGTCTGAGTTGATTTTCCTGTTAATTAATGACATGAAAACACCATTTCAACCTTTTATTCTATGCTAAAAAAGTCAAAAAAAAATTAAATTTTCTTGTCTTCTAATTAGGTTGAACATTCCAAGTGATCTTTGCATGACAAATGCATTTTGTTTACGATTCATGTTTCTTAAATAAATAATTAATTAATTAATTTTAAAGTTAGATAGATTCATATTTTAAATTATTTAAATATTTTCTTTTTTTTAAATAATTAAAATCAAGAAAATTTTGTTTCATCCAATGATAAATTTGATGTTTTCATGAGGATTATATATATAAATATATATACTTCAAAATATTTAAAATTAGAGAAATTAATCATCCTTAATTTTGATTTGATTAGAATATATAAGTAGTCTTATAATGTTTAAATGAGGTTTTAGGTGTACTCTACAGTGCTAGGGATAGCACCGCCGTGGTGGCGGGAATGGTGTTGAGTCTTAGGTGAAGAGATTTTAAAAAATGTGTGGAAGATTGTATGGGAGCACAACGATGCTGGGAAACTGAGTGCCGTGATGGGTCAAGTTAGTGGATTTTAAATAATACAATATCTAAAACCATTTGCACAATTCATTTTCACCGATCCTAATTAGTCAAAGTAGAGGAGGATAGCATAGGAAAGAGGAGGAAAGAGAGATTCAGACGTCGAAGATCTGGATTCATGATCAATATCGGCATGTTCGGGATATTGTGGAGCTCAAGGTCCCAAATCCCTGCCTCTGATTTTAGTTCCAGTAAATTTATAAAAAGTTATGAATGAACATATATTTTTCTTAAGTTTAATAAATTTTTCTCCATGCAATTTTTAATATGTTATTGCACTCCTTATTATATATGAACATTTTTTACTATATGAAATTAAGATTTTAGCAGTTTATTTTTCCTATATGAATTTCTAAGTATATTATTAAATTGGTACTTTTTTGCAAATGTAGTAGTTATATAAAAGTTAAAATGTTCATATGAATATTCCTCTGAAGTTAGATATTAGAAGGGTAAAATTCAATGAGTGTTATTTTTAATTTATCGATAATGTGGCAATTCATGCATTTTCTAAATAGTGCATTGAATATCACATTTGCATTCTACATAACATGACATTAGAGATGTTCTGATATATTAAAAAGCGTACTCTCTATTATGTTACAAGGGACATGTATGTTCTATTCTAGCATCATTTACCTAGTGCGGATTTGGGTGAGATTCTTGACCCACTTGTTGAAGGCAAGTGTGTGAGATTATATGGAATAATTCTACCCAAAAATCAATGATCATATATATTTGTTGTAGATAAATTGCTTGACTAGTATTATAAAGTAATGATCTCTACATACAACAACTTGAAAAGAAAAAATTCTTTCAAGTGGCTTAAAGCTGCACTTCTAAATATTGTAAGGATTTGGGTTGATGTATATGTATATCTCATATGTTATCTAATTATGATCTATAATAACATTCATCAGAAGATATCCAAGATGTCATAGTGTATGAAGAGCATGGTATTGTATCAATATGATCTCTTGCATTATACGACAGACCTTATATGTAATGATGAATACATTTTATAAGTGCTATTCTTAATCGCTTGAGATTTTGTTTGGGACAGCTTTCTTACTGCTTCTCAAAATTACGTTTTAGTATACAAATTAAAAATTTTGTACTAGAAAGTTGTTTTAAGAATCAGGAAGGAAACCGCCTCAAACTAAATATGAGTTTTCATTTTCTTGAAAATGACTAATTATTATACGAAAAAATCATATTAAAATAACACTAATATAGCTAAACCCATATCAAATTAATTAGGACAGAATATAATCCAAATGCAAGATTTTGGTATTTGTCCAAAATATTGAGTAGTTGAAAGGGTGTCCAAACTTCTATTTATTTAATAATGCATGTACATGTGCTAAAATTATTTATGAATTATTTTGATTTAACATGGATTCCTTTGCAAGAGACAAAGAAGGACAAGATTTGATATGGTTAACTAAGATTCTTTCTTAGGAGGAAAAAAGTGAAGCCAAATAAATAAATAAATCAGTCAAAGGGAAATTTCTCTATGATTGTTTTCATACTTTTTAATACTATGAATATTATCTTAATGACATTTAAGATAAAAGAATGGCTCATTCAACTTTCATTAAGTGTTATTCTATTTGTGACAAATCTTAATTAGTTATATATTAAATAATATATCAGTAGGCATAGAAACACCCACCTAATTTGATCCACCTATGAGCATGCAAATTATTTTATACCACACATTATAGTTAATATGTTCAAACAAAATAGTAATAATGGTAAATAAAAAAAGGAAAATTTGACTTTATACACCCTATAATGCCTGAAAATAAAGAAATATACTTATTTTGTTACTTAGGGAAATGCGCTCGAAAGCTTCATTCATATCAAAATAGTTGTGGAATTCATAAAGGCACTTTAGTTTACTTAAGCGGTATTTCCAGCAAAAATTTGTTCGACTTCTTGATTTCTCAATGCCTTCTTCTTTTTCAACTATCCTCATTTGCAAGAGATGATTTCGAGATAAAAGTTTTAATATAAAATTTTCATCTATGCCTTTGTCTCTGTAAAACCAGTGATTATCGCTAAAGGTATTTGATCGAAGCTTAATATTCAATGTGTTATTATAAAATATTATATTTTTTTATGTAATATAAGAATTCTTAATTATTAAAAATTTATCCATTATTGTGTTAGCCTTAAAATATATTATGCTCTGTTGTTAACAATTTTAAACATTAAATGAACCATATTCAAATATACAATTCAAATATTTTATAAAATTTTCTAATAATGACTTTTTTAAACTATATTCGAACCATATTAAATCATGATCAATAAAGTTTTCAAATATAAAGTATTAACGTTTGATTATGATTCTAATAATATTCAATCAATGATCAAATTTTTAATCACATATGTTAATCAAAGGGTGCTGGAATCTTATTTGAATGTAGTTTGAATCAATTTTAATCTTGATTGATAGACTTTAAAAAATAATAACAATATGTGATATACATCAGAGTTATCTTGCTCTGAACGAAATGTTATAGTATGTTCCCTCAACAAATCAAATGACAAGCATATTTATCTAACTTCTGACATTATAAGGCATATAATATCAAATTTCTCTTTAAAAAATTGACAACATTGGATCGCCATCAATTGATAGTTTTCTTCTAATTTCTCTCAAGTAATGCTCCTTCATATATAGTTCATTAACCTAAATCTCTAAAGAAAATAGGAGACTTTTTGCATAAGTTTTAACACTTCTTAACCCATCACTTTGATCATAAGAAAGGCCCCTAATTAAAATATGGCTAAATTTTAATAAATAACTTTCTTATTCAACATCAAATTATTGATTTATGTGCAGTCTCTATAATCATAATCATACACCATTTTTTAATTTCCTAATCATAGCAATTAATGAAAGAAATTGTGTTGAAATATTTGAACAATATTATGATTAATTTCTAAATTTATTTTGTGATAAATTTTATATAAATTATTTATATATTACACTTATACTAAAAAAATTTAAAATTTGTAAATTCATATTAATTATTTTTTATTATAATATTTTATTTTTCCCTAATTAATAATTTTACAAAGAAGATCAATTTCATTGCCTCAAAAAACACTAGCAATGTTGTGCAAACATTAACAAGAAATGTTATTTACATTGGAGTCTTTTAACTTATTGTGGTCACATCATTATCAAAATCAACTAGGGGTTGATTTGATTGGAATCTAACTTGAAATTTTTTAGCTTTGCTTGACATGATTTTATTTATTTATTAATTTTTCATTGATTTAAAATTTTGATCTGATTAATTTTTAATTAGATTCAAGTTGATCCAAAAGCTTGAATTTGATGAAATTATCATTTAAGTTAAGGTGTAATGGGTTGGATTTAGACTAAACTGGTTATTTTCAAGTTAAATGGGCCATGTTAATCTAAAATTTAGAGGATCTAAATGATAAACAGATCAAATGGGTCACGTTTGTGTGTAATCTGATTTGGGCCAAATTTGATTCGAATAAAATATTTTAGATTATATGATACATATGTTGAGTTTAGATTAAGCATTTATTATACAATATTGTTGTATGATAGAAATTTTGAGTGGGTATAGTGCATGATTTATGCTTCAGTGTTGTATAAAAATTTAGCATGCACAGATAAAAGTTGTAAAATAAGTAAAAAATTCAGAAAGGGAAAAACCATGAGCTTGACTCAATTGAAAAATCTGCCATGTATTAAGTGATAAAAAAAAATTCTCGTTTTTTTATTATAGAAGAAGAGGAAGATTAAACAGATATCTAATTTTTTATAAGGAAGATTAAATAAATTAAGTGTTCATAGAGAGACAATTAACCCAATAATAAGGTTTGAATTTTCCAATTGAGAGTATAAAAAGCAAGCGTCCACAGGCGGATAGTTATACACAACAACAATGTTAAATCTTTTCATTATTCTAGAGGTAACAGTGATTTCTGATGTTGATCATTGATAATGATAATGGTTGTCGGTGGTGATCGATGGTAAAGAGTGAAAAATGTAAGAGCTATTTAGTTCTCTTTGTTCTTCCTCTTCTTCATTGTGAAGAATGAGTCCCTATTTATAAGATTTTGGCATAATCCAAAACACTCCATCGTACGACCCATATTGATTCTTTTGATAATGAAACATTCATTCAACATTTAAGTGGATTAATAGTGTCAGAATTGATTGATTTAAGGCTCGTTCGTTTCAACTCATCGAATTGCTCGATACTATAAGCATATCTAATTTGGACATCATTTGACCACTCAATTAATGTTTAAAGTTTTCCATTATGCTTCAAGTGCTTGATTTGGGCTCTTTTAGATTTGGATTGGCCTACTTTTGACATTGTTGGGTTCATCTCATTGACGCATTCTGATCAACTATAACTTTGTTGAAATTGCAGCTCATATGACGTTGAATTTAATTCTTCAAGTTTTCAATTCTAATTTTGTCTTAAGATTTGTGCCAAATCATACAGATTTTTTGTTAATGTATTAAATGTTTAGGAAGTTCAAATTTTTACTGCATACAAAAACACAGAAGGTAGGTTTAATCATAGGTCAATATGTAGCTATCAAAATTTGTGAGTATTTTAATTTGGGTTGTTGTTGGGATTATGATTTATTTTTTACTGCCTAATTTTTTCTTTATAAAAAACCATAGGTTAATTAAAAAAAAAAGCTCCATAATCAAATAATAGTGAAATCTATGACAGGGATAGGTGTAACAGGGTGTAGCCATCAATGGAATTATTACATACACCTTAGTAAGCATGCCAAGCTACCCCCATTTTATGCATTTCATGAATTTTTTTTCATTATTCGAATTTTGATTGAAACATCATAAATCAATCATAAACCCACAGCTGCTTAGTCTGTGTGGTGGAGAACCGGCTGGGCAAAGCTCAAGTGTGATTCGAATCTCCTTGACAGCAGTGTAAGCCTTAACCGTCGGCTATGATAAATTGGTGTGGATTGCCTGCTAGGTCAATCAAGGTTTTAACTGGCATATGAACAGTATTTCCTCGTCTCAAAAAAAAAAAAAATCAATCATAATAAAATAAAAATATATATTGAAACGATTTTAAAATTATTGATCAGCAATCATTGATTATGAAAACTTTGGTCAGGATTTAGTACACATTATTAAACATGCATCATCATCATCATCATCATGACTTAAATTTATTCTTAACAATTTTTTTTTAAAAATAGCATATGCTACCTTAATTGACCTACCCCTTCTTTCTAATCCATCCAATAATAATCTTATCATGCCCTTTAATGTGTATTCAAATCATCAAATTTCACATTTGCTCATCTTGTTTTTTCCAAACACACTTAGGCTTTGTTTGGGACGACTTTTTAATTGCTTTCTAAAATGGAGTTGTAGTACAAATTTTTTATTTTTTGTACTAAAACTTCGTTTTCAGAAGAAATAAAAAAGCCGTCCCAAACAAAGCCTTAGTCTTCGTTTGGGACGGTTTTTTTTTTTTTTTTTTTGCTTTTTAAAACGGAATTTTAGTACAAATTTTTTTATTTTTGTACTAAAACTCCGTTTTAAAAAACAATAAAAAAGTCGTCCCAAACAAAGCCTTAGACTTCATTTGGGACGGCTTTCTTGATGCTTCTTAAAACAGCTTTTTAGTACAAAAATTATTATTTTGAAACTAGAAAACTGCTTCAAGAAACAGCAATAAAGTCATTCCAAACAAAGCCTTAGGCTTCATTTTAGAAAGCTTTCTTATCATTTTTTTAAAATAATATTTTAGTACAAATCTTCTGAGCCATACATTTTTATACTTAAAAACTGCTTTAAAAAGAATTATCCTGGGCATCATTTGAGACGATTTCTTCTTAAAACAACTTCTTAATATAAAATTTTTAATTTTTTACTACATAACTAAATTAAGCAACAATAAAAAAATTATCCCAAACAATATCTTAAATTTTATTTGAGACATTTTTTCGACTGCTTTCTAAAACAACTTTTTAATACCAAATTTTTTTATACTAAAATTGTTTATACTAAAAAAGAATTTAAAAAAAAATCTATCCTAAAAATTGAAGCCTTAGAAAATCACTATTTTTTTTTGTGGAACGAGATATCTACCTACCACCCTCCCGAAAGAAGCGCTTGTCAGCATAAATAATCCCTCCAGCAACCAACCCCACAGATGCAAGACCCACAATACATTATGTTGTTGAATCACATGAGACTCACAAATCAATCAATCATTACATGGTGTTGTTGAATCACATGAGACTTACAAATCAATCAATCATGAAGCACATGAATCAAAGATTATAACCATTAGATCCATCCACTTATTGCGCTGAGATTGTTATCCATATACCTCTTTTTTCTATTTTAACAGCTAGCTCGGCATGAGGATTTTCTCTTTTATTTTTATAAATAAATTTAATTTATTTTCAACATTTTTAAATATATTTAAAAATGCTATCATACTTTACATAGATCAAACAAAAATTTGAAATAATTTATACTATAATTTTCTATAAAATTTTATTTTAAAAATGAAAGAAAGTTGTTTCATCTCCAACAAATAAAAGAAATAGCATCACATCAGAACAAAACCATAATCCATTGTTTCATCTCCATTCGCATTCTCTTTGCTCTGCAATATATAAATTAGGTGATAGTCCATCAGTAACGAAAATATTCAACAGCATAATCACATATAAATATTCCC